>CAXITT010000042.1:1089101-1105041 GCA_964033795.1 Lymnaea stagnalis
AGACTTTTGAGTACAGGGCTTAAATTATATCAATACATGCAAAAATATATCTTCACAAACTATGTTCAAAACATGAATAACAACTGCAAATAAATGAGTACATGATAAAATTTGAACTTAACAGTTAATGGAATAAAACTTTAACATTTCTCACCTTTATCAGAATTTGGTAAAAACTGGCCAGCTCATAATCTAATGGTGAAGATACAGACACTTCCCCCAGACTAGATATCAGAACTGTTGTGCTGTTAGGTGTGACACTGCCAGCAAAAGTAAACAAGATATTGAAACTTGGTTTAAAAATATAGATAATTGTTAGCTTTAATATTGATAAAATCCTTGATGCATTAAAACAATGCGAGAAGACCTTGTCATGAAATCAATTAAATGATTGATCTAAGACTATCACATTATAAAATTATTTACAATTATAACAAAATAGTTATTATATATTCAATGGAAGCAGATGCTTTTTTCTTGTTTTAAAGAAAAAGATGAATAACCTTCAAAATAACTGCAGAGCAAAACTAAAGGGCTGTCATACCTGACAAGAGAGTAATGTAGAGCAGTATTCTTGTCCATATCTGTACAGGACAATGATGCAATGTTTGTTGTGCTATTTTCCACTTTATCCACATTGATGATACTTGTGCACATAAGTGGGTTATCATTGTCATCATTGACATAGATAGTCACTGTGGTCGTGCTGGAGCGCTGGGGTACACCTTTGTCTTTAAAAAACAAAAGCATTTTGTAAGTTTCAAATTTCATTTGGCCAAAATATTGAGTCAATAGGGTGGAATTTTTGAAATGATAGATTTTTGTTAAAAAATGAACTTGAGTTACCTGTAACTACTATCTCAAATATGAAAAGTGTGTCATTTTTGTCAAAGTCGAGGCTTTCTCTGAGACGAACTTCACCAATGGTTCCATTTTGGGTGAGAGAAAACTTCTTTTGTACACTAGTGAAAGCAAAGGTGAACTGTCCGTCATTGCCAGTGTCATTATCACCAGCAGTTACCTGACAGATTTATGAAATGGTTGGTTTAAAATTCTTCTCCCTGAAGCTCATACCGAATACTAGATTGTTATAATCTATTTTTTTTAAATTGATAATGCAAGTTAAATTAAAGTGACATAAGTATAGTTAAAAATGTAAGCATTCATTATTGGTTGGTTAAAATTAATTTGAGTTAATGCATTTTTATTTTTAAAAGTTTTTTTAGTTTGATTATATTGTAATTATAGCATTAATTTTCATAATGTGATTATTATAGTTAATTAATATTATTGAACATATTCATTTATTGCAATTCAAATTAATCTTATATTTGAAATAGTTTACTAATTGAATTTTAATTTGACTATAACATTCAATGATACTTGCCATTGGTGTTTAATTTGTGAACTAGATAATTAAATATAAAAAAGATAACCAACTTTAAATGAAATGGATGCTCACCCTAAGAAAATAAGAGGTCATGGGATTTTACACATGTGAAAGATGGCTTAGTGAATATAACTTACTCTTAGAATGACATCACCAAAACCAAACTGTGTTTCATTAACAGTGGTGCTGTAGGTGACAGAAGTGAACATTGGCTGATGATTGTTCTCAGTTGTCACTATAATATTTACCAATGTTGTGGCATTTAGTGCTCCAGGTTGTCCTGCACTATCTGCAAGAATATATTATTAAATTATTAAAAATTATGTCAGAAAATTTATGAGTTATACTTCTAATATTATATTTTAAGTAAGTTTTTTTTACTAACATTATATTTCATTTAAAAAAAAAAATGTTGGAGTGTTAATTTTTTCTAAATTTTGTAAAGTTTAACATCTGTCGTATTATTTTATCTAGTTAGTCTGATCCATAAAAAACAGCATATGAAATGCATTTTTAAAAGTCAAAGAAAAAAATAAGTTGTATTGAAAATTATTCCTGTAAGAGATATTGTGAATTTAAAAAAAACAAAGACTGACTGCTAGAATGCTAAAATTCAGGATTTTTACAAATGTTTTCCAATAAGTCAACATATTACCACCTTAATGACCTTACCAGTTGCAGAAACAATAAGTGTGTACATTGTTATGCCCAAAGAATCAGCATCAAGAATCCTCAAGTTTTGAATGACTCCAGTAGTGGAATTAATAGAAAAGTTTGAGCTTCCACCAACTAAAATGAAAAAAATTACTTTGGCATTTTGTATTTGAGAAATTAAATGCTCACAATGCAAGTGCTCTTAACACTGTCAGCACCAATTGGGTAACTAAGTCCAGTTAGGTGGCTGAATACCTCTCAAATCACCTAGTTATTTGGTTGGTTTATCCAGAAAGCTAATGATTATCATTTTACTTATATAGTTCATAATAAAAAAAATCTCTCTTTAAAAAATATATGTATATATATATACCTGTATATAATAGCTAGACCAAATAAATGTTTCATTCAGAATTAGGGAATTTCACCTAGGTTATTTTGCTAATGACTTTATGATTATGACAGAAGACTAAATTAATCTTAATATCATATGTATCTTCACAACTTAAATTAAGATGCAAATTTGTAATGCTCATACTGAATATTATAACCTGTATTACCTATTGCATAAAATACTTTCCCATAGTTGTTAGTGTTTGGATCATCTTTGTCAGAGGCTGTCACAGTTAAAATACTTGTTCCTACTTGAGTGATCTCAGAAATATTTCCTCTGATGATCACATTTGAAAAAAAAAAAATGGTTATTTAATTTGTGTGCGTGCTTTATAACAAAATTGTTAGCAGTCTGCTGGAATCAGGAAATGCACAGATGAATTTGAAAGAGTTCCCTACATAGGGGTTATCAAATATTGTTTCTATCATTAAAGTGAGAGTTATGCCTCTAGTTCTTTCAATAAGTAAAATTAATTTTAAGCTTAAAGAAATTTATTAGTAAGTCCATATGACCTCTCAAACAAAAATGATGTGCACAATGATGTGTTCAATTTAATATTTAAATAATTGATTTCCAATGGCGTGGATTAATAGTTTGTTTGGGAAGAGCTGTTGAAAATGAGAACATTAATTTCAAAAAATGGTTCCAATATAGGCCTACTGATTATTGTTCAAAATTGTCTACGGTAAATTTTCATTAAATTAATCTCTCCCCCCCCCCTCAACAGACTTCATTAAAATGCTAAGTAATGTTTAATTGATTCTTTACATTTAACTAAATACTAACATCACAATAGTTAGGAAGATAACTCCCTGGTTGATGAGTGCTTAATGTCATTGTGTGATTAGTTTGTTACATTGAAGTTTTACATCACTAATGACTACATGAAACAAAATGTGTACCTGTATGATGAAGATGTGAAGACAGGGGCATTATCATTCACATCCAACACATTGATGATGACCGTTGTTGAGGTGAAGTTGGAGGCATCACTTGCTCTCACTGTCAGATTGTACATGGGGACAGTCTCCCTGTCCAAGCTTTCTAACACAGAAATCTAAAAGCAAACGACATTATAAAATCTTAAAGGAAAAAGAAATGTGTTTGTTAAGTCACTGGTGGGTTTAAAAAAAAAATTCAGATAACAGATCAAAAGTTATTTTCTAATCTTAATGGTTTTAGATATCAGAAAATTATGCATCAAAGCTACCACAATTCAACACAGTGGCATAGCTAAGGGCCAAGGGGGTGCGGACCATACAGGGTGACACCAAACTGAAAAATTGAATATTTAAAGAGCACACACTGCTCAGTCTAACCGAGATTCATAAAAGGATAAAGGATCACATGTACATTTTTCACAAATGTAACCAATCCAAATGCGTGCTTTATTAAAAGTTCAAAGTTGATTGATCAGAAATGAGTTCACCCTATAATTAGGTCAGAAAAACACAGTCCTTATTCAAAGCCGATTGATGATTGAAGTGATCCGTAACTTACGTAATGACAGGAAGCTATTATTATTTATCTAACTTCTAAGAAATGAGGCTTTCAACTGATACCATATACGATGTGGTTGGGCGATTCTAAGTACCAGAACGGAATCGGTAAAAATTAAAAATATTAATGCACTTTAAACCAATTATAGCAGGCCTGCACAACATACGGCCCGCGGCCTACATGCGGCCCGCCAGCACCCACTTTGCGGCCCGCGAAGTAACGAAATATATGATTTTCTTAATAGATTTTCCCTTGCCCCTGTCCTATTATTTTTTGGCCCGCACAAGTCCTGTCCTATGAGAATTCTCATAAAGTATTACGGCCCGCCTTACATTTTGAGTTGTGCAGGCCTGTTTTATAGAGTTAAAAAATATATTATTAAAAGATATATTATTTTGCACAATTTTTAATCTTTTAATTATTAATTCTTATTTATTAAAAAGTTTTTAAAAAGTTTTTTGTAGACATATTTAATATTATATATCGAAACCCAGAAATACTCAAAAATTTATATTTTCCCCGATTTGTCATTAGTACAGCCCCTTTACATTTGAGCTCGCTTTTATCAGATGCTTCTCTCTGGAATGTACCAGTTCCAGATCATTTTCGGTCGGAAATAATTAAAATATGGAGTACCTCGTTTCAGAACAAGGACGGAGCATTCAGCGTAGTGACAAGGCAAAATGCGAAATCTAAAAGAGGTGTACGCCAACTAAAAAAACAATGGATCTACGGGATGATGCATAGTGGCGAGAAATAACTGCGGTCGTGGATGGTTTAGTCACTCGTCAGTCAGAAATTGTATTGTTTTGCTGCAGATTTTTTGCTGTTAATGTTACAGAAACAACATCCACATTTTTTTCTGCTTTGATAAGTGGTGGAAACTGAGCCCAAAATTACAAACCCATGAAGCATCGAAGAGCATCTTTGTTGCCTTGAAAAGTTGAAGCATTGTCAGCAGAACTTAGGATACACAAAAGAAATGGATGCCGAAAGTATTGCTGTGATAGACAGTAAGAAAAAAAAGTGGAGGAATTGCCTGCAAACGGGGGGGGCGGGGGGGAGGGGGTGGCTGGCTGGATATCACATTTTTCTTGCAAAGCAAAATCGGGCATTTCGTGGCCACAAGATGAATCTTCACTGAATAAAGGAAACTTTGTTGAGATGGTTGAGATGCTATCTATAGATGACCCAGATAGCATCCATTGAGACTCAAGAGGAGTGCATCTATAATAAAAGCATCCACGTCTTACCTTTCACCAGAAACCCCAAAATTTCCTTGCAAATCATGTGAAGGAGATTCTTATCATAAATATAAAGGCTGTGAGGTATTTTAAGATTATGTTCAAATGTACACCTGATATATATCACACTGACAAATGTCTTAAGTGATCAGACATGTGAAAATCCACAATGGGAAATTTGAAGTGAGAGAAGTGTTTCTTGGATTTCTCCCGTAAAGAGAGAAAAAAGCTGAAGACCTCAGTTCTGACATCCTTACACATCTAAAATGTGATGGATTAGACATAAAATGTGCAGTGTTCAGGGTTACGATAATGCTGCCACAATCTCTGGAATCCATGGAGGTGTTCATGCCTTTATGAAAAGAAATATTAAGAAAGCGATTTTTAATGGATTTGTGGGCCATTCGCTTAACTTGTGTAGTCAACACTCTTTTGCAGAAAATGCTTCGTGTTATACAATTTTCGGTACTCTTGAAAGAATATTTTCCTTCTTTGCTGCATCCAATCATCGATGGAATGTTTTAATTGAACACATTGGAATGATGGTGAAAAGACTGTCAACAACGCGTTGGAGTGCTCATCATGCTGATGTTAAAACAGTGAATTAAGATAAGTATGATAAATCTGTGGCGGCCATTGAAGCTCTTGAAAACGTGGATACAACAGGTACAGCAAAAGGTCCTTTGCATGCTGTCTGATTTTACGTTTATCTGCTATCTTTACCTTTGGGCTGATCTACTTGAGGAAGTTAATCGTACACAGCAGTATCTGCAGACTACAGGTTTTACTCTTGGCAAAGTGGTGACAATCCTAGAGGCCTTAAAATTGTTTCTGCATGAGAAGCGCTGTCACTTGGTTGAACATTTATTGAAAAGGCACTTTTAAAAGCAGTCCAATATGGAATTTTGGTAGAGAGAAGATCAAGGTTTAAGAAGAGAATGACAGGAGAACAATTAACAGAAGCTGGACTCGCTTTTCGAGAAGAAAACAGTAAGGAGATGCTGGAGTGTATTGATCGCTTTCATTCTAAAATGCAGATCAAATCAACAGCGATCATTGAAGTAGCATATATGTTTGGGGCTGTTGAACCCAAGAGCCTAGTATCAGCACATGAAAAAGAATTATTGGTGTCCGTTCCTTTCTATGATGAGTTATCACGAGATGAACCTTTAAAAGAAATACCAAGGCTTAGAAGACACCTAAAGGCAGCTGATATTGAATTTCACAAAGTCATGGACTGGTCAGTATTTGATGTTTTGAAACTCATAGCTGAGTGGGACTTCCTAGAATCTCTTCAATTGTTTCTTACGATCTGTGTGTCTGTGGCCTCATGTGAATGGAGTTTTTCAAAACTTAGGTTTGTCAAGAACTATTTACTATCTACCATGGGTCTGTCAAGGCTTTCTGATCTGGTTCTGCTATCAATTGAAAGTGATACAGTGAAGGATATTGATTTTGATCAAGTGATTGACAGGGTTGCAGCTTTGAAGATCAGAAAAGGAAAACTTTAAATAAAGTAAATTTAATGTAATTATAACTTAACTTTGTTAAGTTTTTAAATACATTTACTCCCTGACCTTCAATGCATGTGTTTTTGTTCTTGTCATTGTTATACTGTGGACTTATTTTATCAAGAAGCAATCCATCATGGAAGTTTGGGGGGGGGGGCTGCCACCATGAGTTTACCGCACCGGGTGACACCAACCCTAGCTAACCCAAATAAGTATATCAAAATATTATATTGTTTTCTTACATTTCCAGTATTGGAATCAATGAAGAATTGGCGGTTGGTGTTTGCAAACAGGTATCTGACAATGCCATTTTCACTTAAAGGTGAATCAGGATCATTGGCCTTGACCTTTAGTATAACAGCTGATATGTTGATAGCTTCACTGATATTCACCTGATACAGTCCTAAACATAAAATAGAAGCAGTATAGAATACAATATCCAGTAAAATTTATTCAAAGGTTTAATATCATTTTAATGTGCTTCTTAAACTTTAGATTCCACTGCTTGACAATATGAGGCTATTTTTGCATCCTTTCTAAATTTAAAAAAAACTATTTTAGGCTGGCTGTTAATCATATGATATCTCCACTTTTATGGTGAAATTGAACTTTATCTAATATTTTTATGTTGTCAGGTTCATAAGTTAATCCACTGCAGTTTTGTGAATCTTAACAGAGATCATGTAAATACACTTACAGTGCATGTTTGGTTACAGTGCATGTTTGGCTCATTAAGATAAATCATTGCTATGATGATATTCTGATCTTTTAATGAGGCTATCCAAAGCAATAGTCATTCAATCTATCAAAGTTCAACCTAGTTTTAGAGATATCTTTAAAACATCAGAAAGTCACAAGAACAAACTCAGGTATGAATTTTTGATCAGGTTCTTGTAAAAAATTATGAAAAATAAATTCTCATCTGATACTGTTACCCAACATTTCCTAAGCCCCCACACACATACCCACCCCAAACCCTCCCACACACTTTGGAATATTAATATTTTCTTAGAAAAATCATTTATTTTAAACTGTTGGTACAGTCCCAGATAATCACCAGACTCAAAGACAGGTGGACCCTCATCCACATCAGCCACGTTGACCACCACCGACACTGGCACATCATGACTTGAAACACCATCAGAAACTGTGACTGTCAGGTCATGGAATGTTGCTCTTTCATAGTCCAGGGGAGCATTAAGCTTCAGGCTCTGATTAAGCAGCTGAAAAAAAAATCAATCAGTGATTTCACTATGTTTGTTGAATTTTAAAAATTAAAATATGAAATTTTAACATTTTTAAATTTACCGGTCTACTTAATTTCAAAGTTGTAAATAGAATGAAATTATAAAAATGACATGTCCACTGGCCCCAATTAAGACACTAAAGATTTTTGTGTCACTCTAGTTATCCAACCATTTAAATTATTTCTTTCAATAGAGTAGATATAAAGTTTAATTTTTTTTAAATCTAGCAAAGAGCAATAAAATATATAATACAGGGTGGAAAAAAGAAGTGAGAACATCTCGTAGGAATGGATTATTTGATATAATTGAATTGATATAATATTTTGACATTTAAAGTTGTAGGCCGAATATTATGCTAATCATAAAACATATTCAATTTGTCGTGACCACCAAACCCCCCCCCCAAACACTTTTCTCATTGACTTTATGTTAATATGGATACAGTTAAATAAATGTTGATGTAATTATATTACATTGTAAGAGATGTTATTGTTTTTTTGGGCCACCTTCTATATGAAGCTATTTTTCTACTGTGCCAAACCAATACATAAATATAGATAAAATTTATGAGAATAGATTAAAAAAATACATGTTTTAATTAAAAACTGCAAGAACCTTGCTAAATATTGAATTTCTTTTGCTCAAAATATTCCATTTTATCTTTCATTTATTTATCTGACCACTGTCATTGTTTCAAAAATGTTTTTTCAAACTAACATTAGTAAAGTAGACACTGAGAAATTGACAAAAATAAAAATTACCTTGAAAAGTGTAGAGTTGCCCTTTGTTAAGGTATAGCTCAAGATTGACCCCAGGTCTCTATCAGTGCAAGTCAGTGTCACAATAGTGTAATTTACAAGCTCATTTTCTTTGACAGTTCTGACGATGTAGTTAGGGTTACAGACAGGGATCTCATCATTGGTGTCATTGATGAAGATAGTGATTGTTACATTGCTGGAATATTCACCACCTCTTTCTCTTGCCTAGGGAAAAAAGCAACATTTACAATAAAAAATATGTATCAAATAATATTTATAAAAATGCATAAATTATGTAGTTATAATCAATACAACATAATATAGTATTCAGTTAAGTAGAAATTTAAAAAATGAACCTTTAAAAAAAAAAAAAAGAATTTATAGGCCTATATGTTTAGAAAATATCACTAACATCAAAGAAATATTTATAGACTACTGACATATTTTTTTCATGACCTTGTGTTAATGCCAACAATTTATCGATCCATTATAAAATGTGTTTAATTTAAAACAGCCTTTTATATTTAAAGAAATCTTTATTTTAGATCCATTATAAAATGTGTTTAGTTTTAAAACAGCCTTTAATATTTAAAGAAATCTTTATTGTAACATACATTTTCTGTTGATTTGATGAAAATAAAATTCTTATTACACATATTTACTAAACTCCATTTCAACTTTTATTCAATGCAGTAAATTTAATCATGAAAACGTATCATTCATTAAAAATTTAATTTCTGGAGAAAAAAATTTAAAAAAAAACAACAAAGAACAAAATATGAAATTAATTTCCTACCACAACATCTAAAGTGTAATTAGTTTTTGTTTCAAAGTCCAAAGGTTTCCTCAGTGTAATGTTTCCTCTGGTGGATATGCTGAACTGGTTGCTTGGGTCTCCACCGGCGATGCTGTACTGAGGGTCTCCAAACACAGGGTCGTTGCCATCTGGATCTATTGCTGTCACATCTGCAGATTTTATTGTGCTAGTTATCTAAAATAGTTGGCACTAATTTATAGTACTTAATTATTTATTTATTCACTGGTTATAGTTAGCCAAATAATGGTGGCAGCAATGCATGAACTTCCCATCTACTGAAATTACTTGACAAAACATGCACTTCTTAAACCCACTTTATACGAATCCGAATTAGTGCTGGGTAAGCCATCACATAATTTTTTTTACACCCTTGAACTATTTTAATATTCTAATTTCCCATAACCTTTTACACCACAAATTTATAACATCATATTTAAATTGAGATCTTTCCAAACAAAAAAAAACAAAAAACAAAAAATTAATCACCAAAAAGACTTGCATTATCTTTAAGAATCTGGATTTTATATTTCACTCTATTTAATCCACATTACATGACACATTCTTGCCTAAAAACATACCTAGAAATTTATTATTTGTGATAAAACTATTCAGAATATCAGACAATATAAAAAAAAAACAAGTTAATTAAATAAAATGATTATCAAAGTTTTAATAGAGATTCAAACATTCAGAGATAAAAATAAAGAACTCTTTACCATTCCTAAAGTGCTTTAAAATATGATAAAATCTCTTTGTAAAAACTTTGTAAATCATTTTAAGTATAATTTTAAAATAGATATAGAAAAATGAAATATTGCAATAAACTGAAACATTTAATTAAGCAATAGCTCCAAAAATGATTGATTCTTAACCCATAATTATAATAATAATTCATACCAATAACAGGTAGTCCAACAGTCATGTTCTCCATGACATACACTTGCGGATAAGTTGGAAACAGTGGGGGCCCATCATTCACATTAAGCACAGCAACATAAACCAAAACTGTGGTGGTTAGTGGAGGTGATCCCCCATCTGTTACTCTTATGGTCAACAAGTGGGATGTAGCGTTTTCATAATCCAGTGATTCTGCACACAAAATAAGTTGTGTAATCTTGGGCCACCATATTGCAATAAGTGATATGAAAGATTTTGATTAAGTTAACCAATTAAATTAATGATGAAAACATTCTTTTCATTCAAATCTGTGTTACTGTAATTAGAGCACTTTTTTGGAAGTCACTTACTAGTTTTTAATTGAACAGTCTGATTGACAATGTAAAAATGGGTGCCTGGTGTCTGACTCAGATTATATGAAAGAGATGTTCCATTCTCAGCATCACTACAAGCCAAAGGTGGACTCATAGAATAAGGCCCAGCTGATGTTACAAAGAAAAATCTCATTAAACAATAGATTTAAAACAAGCAAATGACAAAATGTTGCAAGATGCAAGGTCTTTAAGATACATTCATCATTTTTTGGTCTCTTTCATACCCTAATTGTTATAAAGCATTTATTTTTTTTTCTGTAGCTCATAAATTATTAAATGTCTTATGTCTTTTCTTCATTATGTTATATAAAAATATAACAAAAATTATGTGTCTGCTGCAGAAGACCTATCACTGTCTTTGGTAAGCTTGATCTTGATTTATAAAACTTTGTATACTTAAATTATAATGTTGCACATGATTGGTTTACTTGAATAATTAAAAAAAAAAGTTATATATACCATTTATTCTGTATTGTCAATTTTACAATGGTTAATTTAACAACTTTTCCCTTAGTGCACTCACTCTGGGTCTCATTAATAATCCATGTGTATATTTCCTGAATACATTTTGGGGCATTGTCATTAACATCAAGGACACTTACTGTCACAGTACCTGTGCCCTTTAGAATAAAACATGGATTTTTTATTCATTCTTTTAAATAAATTAGTTGAACCAATCCTTGCTTGGGACATTCATTTTGTTAAGAAATGTATGTTAACTAATAAACATTAAGGTAAATTGCATAACTTTGACAGAGTTTCAAACTTAACTATGCAAACTAGTAATACAATTTTATCAGTAATAATTATGTTAAGTTGGAAACAGTGGAGCCCACAGCAGGCTTTCCTAAATAATCTTGAAAAGATAACATTAGTTAAGCACATTTCTTACGTTAATGAAATTCTTCAGATTTTTCTAATTTTCTAATCATAAATGAAGAAACTTACCATCCAACCCCCTCCATCTTCAGCAACAACATGAAGCAAATATGTCTTGTTATCTTTAGGCAGACTTTCATAATCCAATTCTTTCAGAAGACTGATATCTCCTGAGACTAGGTCAATAGCAAACAGGGAATTTATGATAGGGTCTGAAACAAAAAAATCAGAACATTTATTATAAATCCTCTTTGAATTTTGGGTATCTTTAATATAGCCATTTTTTAAAATCAAAATTGTGTTAAGATTTTTTCATTGGCCAGCTATTGAATCAATACAAGATTGAAATTAGACAAAAAACATACCTGATTGTAATGTGTAGTTGACAATGTTATGAGGGCTGTAATCACTATCATTAGCTGTGTAATTTAGGAACGGGTTGCTTATCCTTTTATTCTCAATGATTGAATATGTTGGATTTGCTACAAAGTTAGGTCGGTCTTCATTGACAGGTGTCACATTTATCCTGACCCTGACAGTTGTTGTGTATGTCCCATCACTGACCAGTATGACAACATCGTAAAGTTGAATTGATTCATAGTCCACAGCTGTTGAATCAAGATTTTTAATTATTATAAGCAAAAATGTTATTTGAAAAATTAAAAAATTACAAGTTTTATAAATTGATGAATTTATTACAAGGCACATTTGTTAAGAAATGGATTTGATCTTGTTGCGTATTTTTATACCTAATCCAAAAACTATGAAAGATTTTTGCAAAATCACTGAGGGTGAACAAAATCACTGAGGGTGAACAAAATCACTGAGGGTGAACAAAATCACTGAGGGTGAACACACTGAGGGTGAACAAAGCACACTTATGATATTTTCATAACTTAGAGATGTTTTTATTTTAGCAAATGAATACCTTTAATCAATGTCAGATTCATTGAAGAACTAGAATATCTAAAAATTGAGTTTTCTGGTGACTTTACAGTGTAGGTCAAATTGTCACCATCTTTATCTATGCATTTGATGTTGGAAACCTATTGCAAGAGAAAGTGGTATTTTATTTATTTGTGTTCACAAACAGTAATGTATGCTCAAAAAAGACTGACAATTTTAACTTTAGATAAACATCTAAGCTCTTGAAAAAAAAAGTACTGATAGCTTAGTAGCTTTGCTATTTTAATTGTGTAAAATATGGTACTTCTTTACTTACAGCAGAGAAAACTGATGTATTTTCTGGTAATTCAATTACACTGAAAAGTGGTGTACACTCTGGCACAAATTTATTGATGTTAGTTACTTTAATGTGAACCAGAACAGTTGTAGTTCTGCGGAGTAAAGAAATTCAACAGTTTAATACATATTAATTTCATATAATATAATGCAACTACATACATTAAAAATACTTTAAATTTGTACATTTATTTTCTGTCTTTTATATATGAAGAGACATATTTTTTTCAATCTTTATAACCTCTTGGGAAATTGAAACAAAGATATCTGTGAACCATAAATAAAATCACAACTTGGAGGTATTCCATGATAAATCTGTGCATTGTTTGTGGTTGCAGAAAAAAAAAGCAAACAACATCTATTTATTTATATAAAATAATCACATGTGAATACTTACTTTGGATTCACCCCCGAGTCTACAATGTCAATAGTTAAGTTATAGAAGTCCACTTTTGTTTTGTTCAGTAAAGAGACAGTTGTTATGTTGCCCACTGAGTCAACGTAGAAGATATTTCCAGTGTTTCCTCCTAGAAATAATTTAAAGCATGTAGTATGATATAGTCTAGTTATAATAATTCATGTTTGAAGTTTCCCATTTAGGATTTTAAAAATGAATTATTCGGGACAATGAAGTCGTAAAATAAACTAAAGAGTATAGCATACATATTTTAAAAACTTTAGTTGTCCTGGACTCTTGAAAATGTACACGTTATGGATTGGCCAAAAAGTTCTTATTGCCTAAAATATAATCATTAGCCTTTGCCTATGTATGAGTATGATAGTATAGCATAGCTAAAGGGACACCTGTCATTAAAGTCAGCAGAAAATGACATTTAATTTAATTCCTTGGCGGCCCATGATTTAAAAATTGTGGATCCCAAAACAAACATTATTTGGAGTTGAACTGGGCAGATGTCCAAGTACCTTTAAAAAAAAAAAAGAAAGAACGACTCACCACTGATGTTATATGTGAGAACTCCTTCAGGCCCGGTGTCATTGTCAGATGCAACTATGGCTGCTACAAATGTACCCACGGCAGCACCTTCAAGCAGCTGGATGAGAGGGAAGGAATGGAGGTTTCAAAATTCCACATTCGCCCGATTTTATTTTTATTCCAAAACAAGACAAACGTTTTAAAACATTTTCTTGAGGCCGAATCTCGGGCTGAAATCTAAACTACCCAAGTCACTTGACCTTAAGTTAAAAGTGGCATTGATGCTGACATCAAGAACCAAACCCACTCACTACTCATTAAAAATTAAATGCAAAACTTTTAAAAAATCGGCAGCATTAAAGCTAGAGTAAAAATCATTTTAAAATAAGGCTACATTCTTTGTAAATTCTAGAGCAGTGGTCAAAAACCTTTTGATATTAGCGTGTCAAAGTAAGACTTCTAATTCATTCAGCATGCCAATAAATTATAAGTCTACCATTTAAGACGCAGTTTTTTGTCATTTGTAATTATTATTTTAATTTTTCGCGTGTCGCTCTTAGCGGACCACTGATCAACAATATCAGAGTCCCCTTTTCCGACGATAATGTACTTGAGTTTTACAAAGCAGAACATGTAGGCCTATTTCAAACTTGTTTGCCAATGAGCTACTCAAAATGATGGACTTTGGACCAGCATTGGCTCGCAAGCCTCAGTTGCCGGTCCACATAGGGTTAAAATTTTCAGAAGATGGATAAGGGCGTAAAAAAGAATTGAATAAAAGTCCTCTGAAAGCCATACCGTTACATTTGATGATCCCGGAGAGCTGATGACAGCAGGTGAAAACTCATTGTCTGGTTGAATGCGGATGGTCAGTGTTGAGGTACCGGTCAGTTCTGGGACTCCTCCATCTTGAACAGTAATCTGTTGGGTTAAACGATAGTAAGTAATTGGGGGATGTGATAGTTAATTCAAGTTGTGACAGCATAATGAATGGATGTATTAATTCACGTTTTTAACTTCAAATCTTACATCTAAATGCCTCTGAAAGCCAAATGCCTATGACAGCTAAGTGCATCTAACGGCTAAATGCCCATGAAAGCAAAATGCTTGTGAAAGATTAATGCCTATGACAGCTTAAAGTCTATGAAACCAAATGCCTACGACAGCTTAATGTCTGTGAAAGCTAAGTGCAGCTAAATGCCTACGACAGCTAAATGCTCATGAAAGCTAAATGCCTATGACAGCTTAATGCCTATGAAAGCTAAATGCCTATGAAAGCTAAATGCTCATAAAAAGCTAGATGCCCATAAAAGCTAAATGCATATAACAGCTAAATGCTCATGAAAGCTAAATGCCTGTGAATGCTAAAGCTAAATGCCCATGACAGCTAAATGCGTATGAAAGCTAAATGCCTGCGACAGCTAAATGCTTATGAAAGCTAAATGCCTACGACAGCTAAATTCCTATGACAGCTAAATGGTCACGAAGGCTAAATGGCTATGAAAGCTAAATGCCCATGAAAGCTAAATGCCAATGAAAGCTAAATGCTTATGAAAGCTAAATGCCTACAACAACTTAATGCCTATGACAGCTAAATGTCTATGAATCATGAAAGCTAAATGTCTATGAATCATGAAAGCTAAATGTCTATGAAAGCTAAAAGCCTATGACAGCTAAATGCCTATGACAGCTAAATGCTTATGAAAGCTAAATGCCCATGACATTTAATGCCTTTGACAGATAAATGCCTTTATGACAGTATGACAGCTAAATTTTAAATGCTTATGATCAAGTTTAATGCCCACTTTGACGACAGCTACGCGATGAATGCAGCATATTTTTTTTATGTAAAAAGAATTTAAAAGTAGTCGCCATATTGATACATGAAAGATATTAATATTGGTTGTTTGTGTAAGAAAATCGGTCACTTTATGCTTTATGGACCTCTAGCTGACTCTTGCATGCATGTATCCATCGTCTCAGTATCCGTACGAATGTCCAGGTCATAGCCAATGAATATATATATATATATATATATATATATATATATATATATATATATATATTATATATATTATATATATATATATATATATATC
>CAXITT010000042.1:1105721-1116863 GCA_964033795.1 Lymnaea stagnalis
TTTTTTTTTTTTTTTTTTTTTAAACGGGAATGAAGTAACCATAAGTTTTATTTTCAAAACCCAATGAGGGATATTGTTATTTGTTATATATAATTTTGAAGGAAAAAAAGAATTAAGGGGTCGTTCACAAATTACGACACGTTCATGGGAGGGGGGAGGACGTGGGGGGGGGGTCAATAATTGTTGACACTTTGTGGTAGGGGAGAGGGGGGTAAAATTTCTTTTTTTAATTTTTTTTTTTTAAAATAAAAGTCTAAAAATTTTTAATTTTGAAAATCTTAATTTTATTAATTTTAAAAACATAAATATGAGATCGACATTGTCTCAGGTGTTATAGGTACTATGAAATTCAGTCGCGCACACCTTCTGCGCATATCGAAAAATGACGCAAAAACTGTTGTGGCCATCTTACATTCGGCTTATGGATGACTTCGTTGTTTCGCGTCACAGTTTTCTAAGACTAAATCTTGATCCATTATGGGAAAATGTTAAAGAATAAAATAAAATCTTAGTTTAGTTATGAAAATTGTATATATGTTTTGACTTTTTTTAGGTGTGACGTGACACGGGGGGGGGGGGGTTAGGGTTTTTGGACACTTCGTAACGGGGGTGGGGGTGGAGGGGGGGCTCTAAAAAGGTAACTTTTTTTTGCGTAACGTAATTTACGAAGGACTTCTAACGAATAGGCATAGATTATAAAATTGGCCACATCAAGATTCATTTAAAAAGAAAAAGTTAGTCAACTAAAGTTAATGTTTTCGTTGTTTTAAAATAAGAATTATGTATCACATGTGACAATGAAGAAAGATAAAATAACACGCCAAGACAATGACAGACAAGTGACAGACTCGTTACAAAGTGGTGCTCATAGTGACAGACAAATTGACGAAGTGACAGACAGTTCAGGAGACAGATAATGAATCCAAGGGACAGACAAGTGAAGTGCAAGTGACATACAGGCGGCAGGCCAGTGACAGACACGAGACATACCAAGAGTACTGCCGTATACAACAGAAACGTTGAACAGTGACAGACACGAGACATACCAAGAGTACTGCCGTATACAACATTGATGTTGAACAGTGACAGACACGAGACATACCAAGAGTACTGCCGTATACAACATTGATGTTGAACAGTGACAGACACGAGACATACCAAGAGTACTGCCGTATACAACAGAGACGTTGAACAGTGACAGACACGAGACATACCAAGAGTACTGCCGTATACAACAGTGATGTTGAATTTAAAAGCTGCTTGTGTTTGGTCAGCGTCAACGGCCGACAGCTGGAACCAGAGACAAAACAAAACAAAAAATCTTCAATAAATACGACATTTTGTGATGGTGGGTTAGAAATAAAAGAAGACGTTCATGAAGGTGGCTCACCCGATGAGTTAAATAAGATGTTCCACCCGATGAGCTAAATATGAAGTGATTCACCCAATGAGCTAAAAGTAAAGTGAACCTCCTGATGAGCTAAATTTGAAGATGTTCCACCCGATGAGCTAAATATGAACTGAATCACCCGATGAGCTAATTTTGAAGTGAACCACCCGATGAGCTAAATATGAAGTGAACCACCCGATGAGCTAAATATGAAGTGAACCACCCAAATGAGCTAAATATGAAGATGATCCACCCGATGAGCTCAAGACGCATGATATTATTCCTAAAATGACAAGACGCATTTTCAGATAGCACCTTTGTTTATTTAAAACAACTTCCCAAGCATCTCATAAGATGTCTCTCCCAAGCATCTCATAAGATGTCTCTCCCAAGCATCTCATAAGATGTCTCTCCCAAGCATCTCATAAGATGTCTCTCCCAAGCATCTCATAAGATGTCTCTGCCAAGCATCTCATAAGATGTCACTCCCAAGCATCTCGTAAGATGTCTCTCCCAAGCATCTCATAAGATGTCTCTGCCAAGCATCTCATAAGATGTCTCTCCCAAGCATCTCATAAGATGTCTCTCCCAAGCATCTCATAAGATGTCTCTCCCAAGCATCTAAGATGTCTCTCCCAATCATCTAAGATGCATCTCCCAAGCATCTCATAAGATGTCTCTCCCAAGCATCTCATAAGATATCTCTCCCAAGCATCTAAGATATGTCTCCCAAGCATCTAAGATGTCTCTCCCAAGCATCTAAGATGTCTCTCCCAAGCATCTAAGATGTCTCTCCCAAGCATCTCATAAGATGTCTCTCCCAAGCATCTCATAAGATATCTCTCCCAAGCATCTAAGATGTCTCTCCCAAGCATCTCATAAGATGTCTCTCCCAAGCATCTCATAAGATATCTCTCCCAATCATCTCATAAGATGTCTCTCCCAAGCATCTCATAAGATGTCTCTCCCAAGCATCTCATAAGATGTCTCTCCCAAGTATCTCATAAGATATCTCTCCCAAGCATCTCATAAGATATCTCTCCCAAGCATCTAAGATGTCTCTCCCAAGCATCTAAGATGTCTCTCCCAAGCATCTCATAAGATGTCTCTCCCAAGCATCTCATAAGATATCTCTCCCAAACATCTAAGATGTCTCTCCCAAGATTTCATAAGATGTCTCTCCCAAGCATCTCGTAAGATGTCTCTCCCAAGCATCTCATAAGATTCTCTCCCAAGCATCTCATAAGATGTCTCTCCCAATCATCTCGTAAGATGTCTCTCCCAAGCATCTCGTAAGATGTCTCTCCCAAGCATCTAAGATGTCTCTCCCAAGCATCTCATAAGATGTCTCTCCCAAGCATCTCGTAAGATGTCTCTCCCAAGCATCTCGTAAGATGTCTCTCCCAAGCATCTCGTAAGATGTCACTCCCAAGCATCTCGTAAGATGTCTCTCCCAAGCATCTCGTAAGATGTCTCTCCCAAGCATCTCGTAAGATGTCTCTCCCAAGCATCTCGTAAGATGTCTCTCCCAAGCCATGGCATTATAATTTATGGTAAACCGCTGGTCCTCTAATGAGCAACATATCTATATATATTTTTTTTTAAAGTCAAACTCGTCACTTGCCGTGGCAATGACAGTGGAAGCAGTGGCATTCTGCTCGTATAGGGCGACGTTAAAAGGTCCAAGAAATCGAGGCACGTTGTCATTGACATCTAATACTGTCACACCGATGTTGTTTGTTATCGTGGTGTTTCCATCGCTGGCCTGGATAAAAAAATGTCACAGATTATTATATTGATAAGAACATCGGGATTGAACATTTACTACATTTAAAAAAAAAATTATTCGCCTATACACCAAATTATATAATTTACGGGAAGACAACACATCAATATTTCCAGATTCAAAGACAGAGTTACCAGTCCTTTGGAACCGTAAATTATGATGTCTTTGCTATATGACAGCATGGCTTTTCAAATAAAAATCCAATCACTTCCAAAAAACTTCAAAATTCGAGTTGGTTCAGATTCCAATCGAGCTTCGACCCAGCTCCTCTCAATTTTTCATCTTCATAGACTGGATATTATCAAGATATCATACCATACACTAATATCTAGATTGAAACTCTACCGTACATCATTATGCTGTACGATTCAGATATAGGCTTGTAAACGGTATTTTTAAATATGATTTCACTGGTCACCTGAACAGATATGTTGTACATAGTGACACCGCCCTCTGCGTCCACCATGCTGAGAAGGGTCACTTGCCCATTATCTGGCTGGACACTGAAGACGCCGTTAACTGGAGTTGTACCTGAAAGTGAGCACAAATCATGTTGCATTTTTTTTAAACCGCAGTAATCTGTGCAAATACTTTGATGCCATTTGTTTAATAACCCATGTGTGTGTCCAACATGTATCAGTTAAATAAAAAGTGGAACCTCGGATACCGAATTTAATCCGTTACGTTACTCCGTTCTTAAACCGAAACGTTCGCTAAACGAATTAAATTTTCCCATTGAACTCAACGTAAATTCAGTTCTTCTGTTTTCAGCCTTAGAAATGTGTTAAAACATATAATGTCTTGTTAACACTATCTGCGTCCAGCTGCTTTACATTTATCCAAATAAACAAAAGTTTGTCTACTTCCACCATTACTTTAGACTTTAGACCTTTGCTCCTTTGGCCATATCAGCCGTACGTTGGGGATGGAAACTGGAAGGCTGAAGCGGACTCTTTTCCATCTATTATCAGCAACACACACACGCCCACACATGTATATATAATTTATCATTATAGAAATATTCATTTCAAATCCAATAAAATTACTGAATGAACCTCTAAACTCTAAAGGAACAAATACTCTCTAGCCCCGAACACTTGCCATTAGTGACAGAGATGGTGTACGTGATGCTTCCACCCTCTCCCCTGTCGTCGTCTGTGGCCGTAATGGTGAACAGCAAGTGACCCACGGGGCTGTTTTCTGACAAGCTGTAGACTTTCCCTGGAGGAATTTGCGGGGTCCAGGCGGCGAAAACAGGCTGGTTGTCATTGATGGGATTTACCTGATGGAGACAGGGCAAGCAGGGGGGGGGGGTTACTTATACCTGCATAGTTGTAATGCAGTGCAATATTTAAAATGATTCTCACACTTTACAATTATTTAATTATACGAACATTAACTTGACATGTACAATTAGGTCTTATTTTAACATGATTGAAAAGAGTATTGCACCTACTGATGTTTTATTTTATTTTTAAAACAACAAAAATGCTTTGCTACAATTTTTTTTTTAATGTTGAAGACAAACAACAAGAAAACGATTACTTGTAATATCCAAAGATCTGCAGCCAGAATTACACAATTTGATTACCTTTCATAAAATACGATTTGGCAAAAAAAATTCAGTATATTGTCAAAGGATTACTTACTGTGATGACTACGGTAGCAGTTGTAGTCAACGAAGGGCTCCCTCCATCTCGTACTTGTACCTTCAGAGTTTCTAGAGTAATCGTTTCGTAATCGATACGGCCCTGTGAAAAAACTGTCCCCGTACTATTCACTCTGAAAAGGGATCAAAGAGATGCATGCAGTGAAACCATACAGCACGCTGGAGGTTTTGGTTAGGGCTTTAAGCCAGGGATTCTTTGTCTGCGGTACAAGTAAAAATAGCGAAAAGGGGAAGGGGGGGGGGGGTCAGTCCGCTGCATTTGCTTTTAATTATGCCCATTAAAAAAAGCCGTTCGCCAGCTTGAAAGGTGATCAGCGATGATCTCCCATTCACCTATTTCTATGCTGGATTCCTTCCTATTCCTTTATCAAACGTCTTTAAGGCATGGCCGTCCAATAAGCCCCCCCCCCCACCCCACCCCACCCCACCCAAACCCCCAGCCAACTCTCCATTTAGCAGGTCCTTTAGCATGCGGCCTTCCTCCATTCTCTTTATGTTAAGACCTTTGTTATACTTGAAATGTTACGGCCCTCTTGCGTTGTCTAGGGTGTATGAAGCTCTCGCTCACATAAAACACAAGGTCCAGTGTAACAATATAATAATTTATTGCATACTTTACAACACAGGATACTGCTACAGTGCTATTCAATGACAATATATTATGGCACGTGGAACACACATCAGTCCAACTACCAATTATCCACTCGCTCCTATCGCTACTGACTAACTCTTACCTGACAACTTTCGACGACTAACAATTCTTCTCTTGCTCTTCTACCTTTCTTCTCTGACCTCTAGCTGACCTCTAGCTAACACACTTCCCTTTTATATTACCCCACAAACAACTCAGCCTACGCGAACGTTCCACATCACAGACTAACCTCACGCTCTGACCTCACGATCAACAACTCACGAAACACTCTCACGATTCACGACCCCCCCCCCTACCCAACATTCACAACAAACTAGTTCAGAACACTTAACATGTCCTAATCAACAAAGGCGTCTCTTACTTAGAATGGGCAACATGCTGCACTTTTTGGCATTTCCAAAAAAATCTGTGTCAGGCACTTTGTCCTGTCATCGAATTCGCAAAATGCACCGCAGACATCTTTGGAGGAAGTGGTTGAGTTTCCGCTCATGACTGGTATATGAGGTCCACACTCCACTGTCATATGTTGTTTTTTTTTTTTTGTAGTACCGATGAAGGCGTAGGCCGAAACGTTTGAATTCGTCAATTGTGTTGTCATAATTTAAAGCTAAGCATGGTATATTGCTTGTCTAACACAAATTGTTTGCATCTCATTTATCCATATAGGAGCGTTCTGAGCACGCATTCCCGACAGACGCTATATGAGGTCCACTCTCCTCTGTCATATTTTGTTTTTTTTTTTTTGTAGTACCGATGAAGGCGTAGGCCGAAACGTTTGAATTCGTCAATTGTGTTGTCATAATTTAAAGCTAAGCATGTTATATTGCTTGTCTAACACAAATTGTTTGCATCTCATTTATCCATATAGGAGCGTTCTGAGCACGCATTCCCGACAGACGCTTAGTTTGGTACTATCATAGAGTTGCCAGAGTTGCCCCGCACCAGCTTATTCCATTGAGCAATAGTTGCGGCTGCTTTTGTGATCCTGGCTTTCACCTCGTTGTCACGGGGGGGGGGGGGGGGCGCGCTAGAGATATCAGGGATTAGGGGAGCACCCTTTACTAACGAGAAAGCGGTATTCCATTATATAGATCGGAAACAACGGTTCTCAACCTGTGGGCCGCGACCTCTTTGGGGGTCGAATGACTCTTTCACAGGTGTCACCTAAGACCACCGGAAAACACATATACTCCACAGTTATGAAGTAGCAACGAAAATAGTATTGTGGTTGGGGGTCGGCACAACAAAGGAACTGTATTAAAAGGACGTGGCATTAGAAAGGTTGAGAACAACTGTCTTAAAATAACATAATTTTGTGTCTTGACTTAAAAGAAAAGAACATTTTTACAAATAAAATCTAAGATATTAATATTCGCCTCTGGCTGTCAAAATTTCTCTTATGAATGAATGGGAATGAACACATTTCTCTCATGAATGAATGGGACTGAACACATTTCTCTCACGAATGATTGGGACTGAACACATTTCTCTTATAAATGAATGGGGCTGAACACATTTCTTTTATGAATGAATGGGACTGAACACATTTCTCTCATGAATAGATAGGGCTGAACACATTTCTCTTATGAATGAATGGGACTGAACACATTTATTCCGTGCCAAAAATTTAATCTTTCTTTCAAAATTGTTCATATTTGGTTTTACCATTGTCTTACGAGAGAGAGAGAGAAAGAGAGAGAGAGAGAGAGAGAGAGAGAGATGGGAGAGAGAAAAGAAGAGAAAGAAAAGAGAAAGAGAAGAGAGAGAGAAGAGGGAGAGAGAGAGAGAAGACAGAGAGGGAGAGAAGACAGAGGGAAAAGAGTAATAGAAAGAAGAGAGACTGAGTTGATTATATCGATTGGACTGCTAATAACTTACCTAAAGAGAGATGTGTTGTTGCTGACGATAGAATAAGAGAGGGCGCTGTTGTTGGGGGTGAGGTCAGCGTCGGAGCACGTCAGGGTATACACGGTCTGTGGGACTGAAACAATGGGTGACCCACATAGTTCAGATTCATAGAAAACAATTCAAACGAAATATCGAAGGAAGTAGTGGTCTCAATGGTCACACATCAACCCCCCCCCCTTCCTCCTTCCAATCCCCACAACAAATTGTCTGGATAAGTTCTGTAAAAAAAAATATGTTTAGAAATGCCAAAAAGTGTGGTATGTTCATCCGCCCACTTGGTATAGTTTGACTATATCTCGACCCATTTAAGAACTATTTGACAAAATCTCTCACCCCTAAGAATCGTTAGACAAATTCTAGAACACCGTACAAAGACACACTACATATAAAAAAGAGAAGTTTTTTGTTCGAATTACAAAGTGAACTTTAGAACTTAGACATTTATCTTGTGACTTATTAAATATAGTAAAATGTTATTTGAAAAAAAAAATATATCATAACTTTTAAAAGTCAATAGCTCCTCCGTTCTCATGATCACCTTTCCCGGCATCCCCCTGGGTGGGGCGGGGGGGATGTTGCGTGGACCCAAAGGTTGGTAAAACCTGTCCTCAGTGGCTCATGTAGGTTTATCCCACGACTTCAGTTTACAGGAGTTAGAGATTAGAAAAGGGATTTCATGGCGAAAAAATAACACAACACTCACCGGGTGTTTCCTCCGTTAAGTTTCTGTAGATCATGAGCTGCTGACATTTTGGCGGGTTGTCGTTGATGTCCTGAATCGTCAAGGTGAAGGTCACGGAGGATGACCTTTCATCGCTCGTGGTGACTAAAATATATTTTGAAAGTTGGATTAACAATTGTATCTTGATAATTGTTGTGTATATCAGTGTGTGTGTGTGTGGTTTGGAGGCACGTGCCAATGGAAATGAAGCCTACGAGCTGATATTGCCTTGGCACTGCCGATGATAAGAGGTCCCGTCTAGATCCGGTTTATGCACAATTTCGGCAGACTTCAGCAGCCAGAGTGAGCTGTCCGATTTAAAAAAAAAAAAATTCCCTGTTGAAATACGATTTAGCCAATGGCGAGTCTAAATGGAAGAATTTGATCAAATCACAACTTTTAAATGGAATAATTTCATAAAATCACAACATTTAAATGGAAAATTTGATCAAATCACAACTTTTAAATGGAATAATTTCATCAAATCACAACTTTTAAATGGAATAATTTCATCAAATCACTACTTTGTAATGGAAAATACCTACATTTTTACAAATAAAACTCTAAATGAAAAACAACCATGACCTTCCCGTCAGAATGTTCCTCTAAATGGTATGGTAACACTTACTTCCACTTTGTCACTGAGCTTCTATCAAGAAGACGTGAAACAAAAGGCAAAAAAAGGCAACAAAAGGCAACAAAAGACAACAAAGGAACATTTAAATAATTGTAAGGAATTATTTCTCGCCTCAAAAAGTTACGTTTTATTTTTTATTCTGACGATGGAGCAAATTACTTTTTCTTTAATAGCATCTTCGTTGATAGCATCGTCGTTGATAGCATCTTCGTCAATAGCATCTTCGTCAATAGCATCTTCGTCAATAGCATCTTCGTCAATAGCATCTTCGTCAATAGCATCTTCGTCAATAGCATCTTCGATAATAGCATCTTCGTCAATAGCATCTTCGATAATAGCATCGTCGTCAATAGCATCTTCGTCAATAGCATCTTCGTCAATAGCATCTTCGTCAATAGCATCTTCGATAATAGCATCTTCGTCAATAGCATCTTCGTCAATAGCATCTTCGTCAATAGCATCTTCGTCAATAGCATTTTCGTCAATAGCATCTTCGTCAATAGCATCTTCGTCAATAGCATCTTCGTCAATAGCATCGTCGTCAATAGCATCGTCGTTCTTAGTACGGCTTATCAACAAAAGTGTCCGCCATGAGAGAACAACTTACCCAGAAGAATGGCGGTGTAGTTCTTTGGTAGAGAGACGTCATCGAAATCCATCTTTTTGTTGAGTGTTATGTACCCTGCCTGTGTGTCTATGTTGAAGACCGAGACTGGATCTGGAGTACGAAGACAAAATGCTGACTGGGTTGAGCAAGAGTTGGAAGTGGGCAAAATGTGTGTAGGGGGGGGGAGGGGGGTGTAGGGTAAAGAGGTGAGGAATGACAAATTGGTTGTAGAGGTTATAGGGGAAAGGAGTTTGTGAGATTATAACGGTAGGGTTTAGAGGGGATGACAGGGATGGTAAGAGAGAGAGAGAGAGAGAGAGAGAGAGAGAGAGTAGGGAGGTTAGGTGAGAAACGGTATGGGAAAAAGATGCAAGAGGAGAGGGGGTGGAGAAGGTTGGAAAGGGTAGATTAATTAGAGGGGGAGAGTGTATGGAAGGATAAACACCCCAGGGGAGAGGTGGCTGAGATTATGTAGACCCGCCGTTGCGTCACATAAACTGAGATAGCTCAACTAAATGTAATATTTAATATACGTAAGTTTTTAACGATCATTCATTTAGCTTCAGACACATACCCCCGCTCCCCCACCAAAAAAAAAACGGTTTGGGGGGGGGGATATTTAAACATATTCGAAACTATTAAAA
Source organism: Lymnaea stagnalis (assembly GCA_964033795.1). Classification (NCBI taxonomy): domain Eukaryota; kingdom Metazoa; phylum Mollusca; class Gastropoda; family Lymnaeidae; genus Lymnaea; species Lymnaea stagnalis. The sequence goes on from CAXITT010000042.1 coordinate 1,115,736, forward strand.
TTTTAAAGCAAGATTTCGATTACGTAGTGTCAGAGAAATTATTCACTACCTAAGATTATCGCTTTAATAGTGTTAGAAAAATTACTCGTAACTTTAAGGGTATTCCTTTAATTTACGTTTGAAAAAATTAAAACGACAGGCAGATACACTGTCTAATGGTATTCACCTTGATGTCATAATTTTAGACTTTTAAAAAAAAAAATTAAAAAAAATTTTCTAAACAAATGGGAAAATACCACAACAAATATTTAAGAGATGATGAGTTTATCAGAAATAGTCTTTTTTTTTTTCTTTTTGTGGATTTAATTCAATTTTTAAAACTGATTTAGACTAACTCCACGAGGGTAATTCTTGATTATTGTGATCCTTAAACACACGTCAAGTCACGGAGAGCCATCAATGGAGGCTACAAACCATTAATGCCCCACCATTCACCCTTATTATTGGAATGCTTACACACATTACATTTTGATAGCTCACCATAAAAAATGCGTACCCGGAAATTTTTTTCAGTTCACGTGTTAAAATTTTGCGTCTAATTTCTTTTTGAATGCATAATTTGGTTTTACTATATAGTATAGGGCGTTCACAGAGGAACTGGACGAAAATTTTAACGTGTGAATTGAAAAAAAAAAAAAAAAGATTCGACCAAATTTCCGTTCGATCAAATTTCCGTCGATCAATTTTCCGTCGACGAAATGTCTTTCAAACAAATTTCCGTTAACCCCCCAAAATGTGTATACAATGATGCGAATAACGCGTAAGAGAGAATGACACATCCATGCGTCAGTTGATTTGATTTCTGTAATATTCCGTTTTACCCAAGAGTGTATAATTGGCCGTCCGGTTGACCAAATTGACCACAGAGTAATTGAAGGGTACGACCGTGCCGATCGGCATCTCTTCGGGCAGCGTGACGTCACCGGTGTATATGGTGATGTTGGGGAGGTTGTCCTCCGGCACATCTGTTATGTTGATGATTACTGACTCGTAGGCCGAGCTGCTGCTGCTGCTGCCGTTGACTTCGACCACTCTGGGGATGGAAACGTTACATCTATCAAGGTGGCGAACTTTAAAAAAAAAAAAAAAAAAAAAAAACAAAAAAAAAAAAAACAAAAAAAAAAACCC
>CAXITT010000042.1:1117810-1134964 GCA_964033795.1 Lymnaea stagnalis
CCCCCCCCTACGAAAAATCCTAAGTGCCCCCCCCCCCAAATCTGAAGTGCCCCCCCGGGGGGAAAATTTCTGAAAGAAACACTGACATAGAGACAGTCATAGAGACGTAGAGACATAGAGACATAGAGTCACAGAGACATAGAGACAAAGAGTCATAGAGACATAGAGGCATAGAGTCATAAAGTCATAGAGACATAGAGAAATAGTCATGGAAACAAAGTAATACACATTTTTAAAAAAGGGTTTATTTCACAAATGTTTCCGCATAGTTTCAGTTGCTTTCCCAAAATGATTGGGGTCTAAACAATTTATATAATAACAATATATCTATTCATAAATTTATTCTTTATTATCATCGTTTTTGAGGTCTGGAATTGTATAAATCATTTATTTTTTAAAATGTTCCTCAAACTGAAATGCCAAGACCGGTCGTAAAAAAAATATGCCAGGAAACGACCGTCCTGTGAACAACCGATGACTATTGATAAACATAAGATTTATAAATGAATAAATATGTCATTATGTTGCAAGGGTTTCAAAAGTTACAAAGATGTAGTGCTCTCAAAGACAAAGTAACCCACTTGATTGTAACTTTAAAGGAGGTGGGTTTGGTCTCGTAGTCCAGCGGTGCATTAACTCGAAGCTCCCTCGAGTTGTTGGGTATTTCAAATGGTCCACCACCGGAATTCTCCACTTGAAACAAAAGGGAGGCATTGCTTGGGCTGGACGCTTTCAGCACGACGATGACGTAGCCCACGGGGACATCCTCCTTGACCAGAAACGTGGATGAACCATTGATGTTTGTAAATGTGGCACCTAAAGTGGCAGGAGATAAATGAATTTGGATGTAGTGTTGAAAAGTTGGATAGGTTTTATTATTATTATTTTTTTTTAAATATTTCATTCCAATGGTAAATATTTCATTCCAATGGTAAATATTTCATTCCAATGGTAAATATTTCATTCCAATGGTAAATATTTCATTCCAATGGTAAATATTTCATTCCAATGGTAAATATTTCATTCCAATGGTAAATATTTCATTCCAATGGTAAATATTTCATTCCAATGGTAAATATTTCATTCCAATGGTAAATATTTCATTCCAATGGTAAATATTTCATGAAACAAAATAGAAGAGTTTAAATCATTAGAAGAGATGGTTGTGTTTTAAAATTTCAGAGATTTACAATAACATTTAACTAAGTGTCAGCACAAATCAAATTAAAAAGGGATGGTGATTATTAACAATAATATATATTTTTTTTATTAATAATAAAAAGTATCTTTAGTAAGTAATTCAAATGTGTTAGTTGAAGCAATAATGCCATGGGTAAGCCATGTATATTTACATTTTTTTTTCGGAAATTCGAAAATTGTTATGGACAGAGTTGCCTTAAAGAAATAATGCATAGAATCGTTGAAGACTTAGGTTGCAATGAAAGCTTCTACGTAAATTGTTGCATCTTGGTCACAATATATTTCATTATTCCTTTTAGATATTGATGCGTTTCAAAATAATAAAAATTACTTTTTTTTTCTTGTAAATGTGGGTCCCACTCGTCCACCGATTTTAATGGGACAAATTGTTATAATAAAGTGTGTTCATTATCCAACCTAAAAAATATTTACGATTTCGTTCCATTTTCTTACGGGAGCTCTATAAATAAGATGACACTCAATGACTAGATCCGACAGTGGCAAACTCTTGACACCACGTGTTCGCCTTGAGACATGCGGAAAGCGCACTTTCGCATTTGCTGGTCCAACAATTTGGAACGCCCTTCCACTCGATCTCAGAAACATCCAGACACTGGAGTCCTTTAAAACCGATTTAAAGACACATTTATTTCGCAACCACCTTCTGGGATGATTGTCTACCATATTTTCCATTTAATGCATATTAGCTGTGTTGTTCGCGGTTGAAATGGGTTGAAAGACTTTGACATTGTATGCTTGTAATTAGTTTTTGTAGTGTTGCGTTTGTTTTAAATGTGGTAAATTATAGATTTGTTTTTGGTTGACTTTGTACCGCGCTTCGAGCCTTTGGGGTTGAAACGTGTTTTTTAAATGAACTTTATTATTATTATTATTATATCACTTACATTTTTTAAAACGATATTAAGATGGCAGGTTTTACATTTTTACTTGGCTATTTATCTGATGAATTATCTAGGGTCGATATCTTAGTGGTAATTAAAACGTCACATTATAGAAGGGTCCTCAACGGGGTCCTTATTTTAACTTTAATGGAAAACTCTAGAGTAACGACATTCGAAAATATGTTTTAGTTTCGAAATAAAGACTACATTAAGAGAGTCAATTTTTACAAATTATTTGAAAGTTAAAAAAAAAAAAAAATTCCCAGTAACTTATATTTATATATTGTCAACGTAGGAATAAAGATTATCATTATGTCAGTGGGATCTGAACATTTTGTAAATTTTAGTTTAGTTTCACTGATTTCTTTATTTTCCTAGGAATTATACAACTTTTTTCTTTTTAAAGTATCTAGAGCGTCTTGTTCTAGAACTTTAGATTTTTAAAAAGGGTTTTAAGATTATATGAATGTCCTTTTTATGTTTCTCATTTTTCTATAAGTGATGACTGTCCTCAAATATGTATGAAATCAGATTTAAACATATTTTTGAAGTTTATGTAAAGTTTCAAATGAGTGTAGGAGGTTATACAATGTATACATTTTTAGTAAACTACAGTTCATTGCGTTGTATATGGGAGGTTGCACATTATTACAACTGTCACATAGTTCAGTCATATGCATAAAGAGTGATTTGGCGTACCTAGGTGTTTACCGACCAAGGTGTTTACCGACCAAGGTGTTTACCGACCAAGGTGTTTACCGACCAAGGTGTTTACCGACCAAGGTGTTTACCGACCAAGGTGTTTACCGACCAAGGTGTTTACCGACCAAGGTTTTTACCGACCAAGGTGTTTACCGACCAAGGTGTTTACCGACCAAGGGGTTTACCGACCAAGGTGTTTACCGACCAAGGTGTTTACCGACCAAGGTGTTTACTGACCAAGGAGTTATGTTTTTTGAATTTTATTGCCACCTTGTTTTGGGGAAGGGAGAATCACAAGTTGGAGATTTAGCCCCAACAGCCTTTAGTAAAAGTAAACGTTGGTGCATTTTATAAGGATATCAAGTTTCAGTCCATTGCAGATTAAATATTTTAATTAAAATATTTGAATCCTGTTCATTTATTATAAGCTTCTCAAATTACAGACCATATAAGTTTATGTCTCAATTTTATTACCGACACCCAATAATCACACGGTGCTGTTACAATGTCAAGCCTTTGGCTCTGAATAAAAATCTCCAGAGAAAACTAGACACCTTTGATAGGGTATGTTTAAGGCGAGCCACTGACGAAACCCAGAAGGTCTCACATTCAGAACCAGGAAGTAAGACGAATGGTTGGTGTCATCCCAAACATCCAGCATATGGCCCAACAACTGGTCCTAATTCCTGTCACCCAAACCTGATGTGCAAGCGCACAACGGCATGCACACTGGTTTCAGGAAAATTCATTGTTTAACAGAGTTATTTTAAATCTGCCCTTTTTTAGGAATTCAATTTTAATGGTTACATTAGCGACGTGTTTGTCATAATGTTTGTCGATTGTAATGCTTCATGAGGATTTTTTCTTCCGAATACAAACCGGAGCAAAGCAGGGTATTTTAGCTAGTTAAATACATTAATTAGCTTATAGTCAGTAGCTCGCCCTATCCAAATCTAATCTCTACACGAAACGAAGAAAAAGTTTCTAAATTTAATCTGGAGTGTAAATTTGGGGTCATTATAATTTTCTGGTGTTTGTACGCCATTGCATCGTGCCATGTGCATTGCTTACGAGAATATTTTTTACAAAATTACTTCCCATGCCTCTTGTTAACTTCCCAACCCCTACGCACACTCACACAGCCTTCCATTCTATCCTTCTCCTCAAATTCCTATCCACTTCCAAGTGTTTCCAACTCAAAACAATGAAGTTTAAGGACACATGTTCTAAATCTGCAATTTATTTTACGGACAAGAAAAAATTGTTACGGATACATTTTCAAAACCAACTTACGAAGCTAAAAAGAAAAAAAAATCCCAATATCCTTACGACAACATTATTCCTGTTGTAATTTTATCTTAGTGTATGGAATTCTCATCAGTGTTCAATTTCTCCTGATTAGGATCATACAAGTTTAAAATAAGAAGAAATGTAAAAAGTTTAGTTATTTCGTTTGCTTTCCGCTTCAAAATTTGTTTCTACCATACCTCCTTTTTTTTACAGACACCTTAAAGTTCTTACGGAAATTTAAGAACAATTCATTTTGAGTCAATTTTTTTTTTTAAAGGGCCGCCCTTTAATTTCAGGAAATTTTGGCAACCCTGGCTCTTCCCAACTGTCCCAATATAACAATTAATTAACTGTGCTTATCACTGAGTCAGAGACTAGGCGGCAGGAGTCAGAGGTGACTGATGCGAAAATGTGAATAATGAATTATTTGTTTCGCGACTTCCCCACCTTCAAAAAAATTTCAAAAAAGCTCACTGCCATGGGGAAGTCGTTAAAAAATGCAGCAGGACGGGTTTGCTAAGAAGGTATAGGGGGCGATGTAGGATGCATGCATGAGAGACTAACGAACAATGCTCCCCTTTCAGCTCAGATTTCTATGGACAACTGGTACTAGTCTAAATTTAAAAAAAAAAAAAAAAAATTATTTAAATTTTTTAATATATAAAAAAAAATTTAGTTGTAGTTTTGGGTTGGTATGGGAAATAAATCAAGTGATTGTTCATTCACAGGGTTTAGACGTTTTCTACTTTTACTTGGAACCACTACTCCGAGTTAACGGCTTCGCATTTATTCCCCCGAAGAGCAGCGGTTCTCAACCACCTGTGGGTCGTGACCCCTTTGAGGGTCGAACAACCCTTGCAGAGGGGTCGCTTAAGACCATCGGAAAACACATACACTCTACAGTTACGAAGCAGCAACGTTAATAATTTTGTGATCAGGGGTCGCCACAACACGAGGAACTGGGTTAAAGGGTCGCGGTATTAGGAAGGTTTAGAACCACTGCCGTAGAGTGATTCGCAACTTACGGAGGCGCTATTTCAGGGATCGGCAATTCCAATGTTATTGACACAAAATGTCTTTCCAAAAACAAAAACAAAAAAATGAAAAAAGAAATGTGTTTCTTTGTATTTTTTAATGCTAATTAAAAAAAATGTCACGCCTACGTAAGCAATAGACCCGTATTTGTAAAAATCAATCTTCGCCGCGTGCGCCCCATTCGCCCCATTTCCTGGGCACGGCCCTGATCTGGCGGGCCTCAATATTAATCAACGTGCCAGGCGGCTTGCAACCTGGTTGGCCACGACTCAAATAATGAGTATTTATTAAGATGAACTCTGTGATCAGTTGGCTCTAGTAAATAGTACAATATGAGTTCTTTGATCAGTTGGCTCGAGTAAATTCTACATTTCTTCAAATGTCAATTTTATTGCACAAAGTTTTCTATATTATTCGAAAAAAATATTTTGATAAAATGGTCTATGACATGTTGATATGGACCATGACATTTTGATGAGATGGCCCATGACATTTTGATAGTGGAAAGATGAAGTTGGTACAAGTTGGGGCTTTAAAATGTTTTGGGAGACGCGGCTGGATGCTGTATGCGAAATGTCAGCTCTCTAGCATGTCAGAAATATATAGAAATATGGAACGAAAGAAGAGACACCACAACATACAAACACACAATCCCTACTCAAATCAAAGCATGAAAAAAAAAGGTGGGTGAAAAACTAGAGTTTCACTTCCAATAGTTAACACTATCCATTTCCAGCCGCAGATAAGCTCGGTACATATCCTGAGCCCTAAAACTTTGATTTCGTTCCCATTGCATCGCAGCTACAATGGCACCATAGCTTAACATAAAGTCAGTGATGTCATGTGAAGTCCCACTAGTCAACGAACGACATTGACAAAGCCTAAAATGAGGTATCATTATAATCGGTTTTGACATAAGTCTTAAAGTGAACGCGGTGGGAATTACCGTATTTACTCCAATATGAGTCGCAATGGTGGAATAGGTCGAACCGGGTTGTCAAAGTGGGTATTTTGCGGTTGACCCGCAAAATGGTCGTACCCTTAGTTTGGGAAGTTGCATTATCGTTTTTTAACGTCAATCCTCTACAGTCTAGACTGTATAACAGTGAGTGAAATTGGTGTTGAGTTGATAGGTCGTATCAATGACTGCTCTGCACTGTATAACAGTGAGTGAAATTGATTTTGAATGGATAGGTCGTACCAATGACTACTCTACACTGTATAACTGGGAGTGAAATTGGTGTTGAGTGGATAGGTCACACCCTTTATTTTAATCGAAATGTTTGGTTAACAAAGTGCGACCCACACACGAGTAGATACGGTATCTTAGACGGATTATAGTTCAGATTAGGAAGAGTAAAGATAATATCCTAATCCATCTCAACAATGCTTACGTTGATCCCAAGGATACATTTGTAAAGATACTTTTAACTATCAATACACAACATGAAACCCGTTTGTTCCACGTTACACTATTGAAGAGATCAATCAGGCGTGTCTTACAACGGGATCGGCAATGTCTCACGGGGATCCCAGAGCCGTCGCGTGATTCTTGGAGGCCCCCAGCCACTGTATTCAAATTTGACAGTTTAATTTTTTTTTTCCACGCCACTACTTTGGGCCCCTTAAATATCGGAGGCGAGGCATTGCATGGCTCTGATGGCTCGTGCGACGGCTCTGATGGCTCAGAGGCGAAAGGTATATAACTCTACACCAGTGTTTTCAAACAGGAGGACGATTTGAAGAGCATGGATTACATAATTTTAGTCTCAGAAATGAGATATTTTTCTGTTTACGTTTTTTTTAAAATGGGGGTGGGGGAGTTAGACATAACACGCTTTATAATTTACCACTGATTATTGTTTCACATAATGTATGTTTAATCCTACAAAGTGATATGATTTCTTTCTGACGGGCGCATACAGACTTCTTGTAAACTGATAATACACTAAAGGGGTGGGGCAATGCCAATTTAGGTGCTCGGTTGGGGAAAGGGGCACACAAAAATTGTGAACACTACTGATCTGTGCCTAGGCCATAGATATGTGATCTTTACAATAAGCCAGAAACATGTGATCTTTAATATAGGCCAGAAAAATGTAATCTTTACCATAAACCAGAACCATGGTTTCTTTACCACAAGCAATAAATATGTGATCTATACCATAGACAAGATATAACATGTGTTCTTTACCACAAGCCATACATTGAATACATGTGATCTTTACCACAAGCCATACATTGAATACATGTGATCTTTACCACAAGCCATACATTGAATACATGTGATCTTTACCACAAGCCATACATTGAATACATGTGATCTTTACCACAAGCCATACATTGAATACATGTGATCTTTACCCATGCCATACATTGAATACATGTGATCTTTACCCAGGCCATACATTGAATACATGTGATCTTTACCCAGGCCATACATTGAATACATGTGATCTTTACCACAAGCCATACATTGAATACATGTGATCTTTACCACAAGCCATACATTGAATACATGTGATCTTTACCCAGGCCATACATTGAATACATGTGATCTTTACCCAGACCATACATTGAATACATGTGATCTTTACCCAGGCCACAGATATGTGATTTACACCCCTGCCATGGTTCGGGAACAGAAGGAATGGCTTCAAATCTGGAGCAGCACGCCCACCTACTCCTGTCCTCCATTTGATTGAAGGAATCGTCGCGACTGCTCCGTGCCCCGTGAGGCGATCTGGGAGGAACGACCGAGATCCCGCGGACATGGGTGAAAAATTGAATGGTATTTCTCCCCTTACAGTGAGGGAAAATCAAAGAAACACATTCATCTATGGCGTATCCCCGCCCCCACTCCCCCACCCCCTCCTTGGTTAATCAAATATGAATGGGTTTGTTAATGGTAATTTAAAAATAGGACCACGTTTACGATTGACCTTTCTAGAAACCTTTCAGCGTAACTATGTAATACATAACTATGTAATACGTAACTATGTAATACGTAGCTATGTAATACGTAACTATGTAATACGTAACTATGTAATACGTAACTATGTAATACGTAACTATGTAATACGTAACTATGTAATACGTAACTATGTGTTATCATCTCTTTAAATTTTTTATAATCAACGGAGGCCAACCAAAATAACATCTCGTGGCATTTCGACTGTTATTTCCCTTTTTTGTCAGTCCACAATTAAATATGCCTGATAAATAAAATAACCACATACTAAACGATAATGTTTAGATGTATTTATTTATTCTTATTCCACATAATAAAATGAAAATATACTAAACAAACTTAAAAAATCTAATATGATTATTGTTAATCATTTCTCTCACATAGATTTCAATATTTATTTCCATGTAAGCCTAGTGAAGAACGGAGTCGTTAATGGCTGATACGACCGGCTTTGAGACCAGAGACATATGATCTTTACCCAGACCAGAAACATATGATCTTTACCCAGACCAGAGACATATGAACTTTAACCAGGCCAGAGACATATTATCTTTACCCAGGCCAGATTATATGATCTTGATCCAGGCCATAAACATTTGATCTTGACCCAGGCCATATGCATATGATCTTTACCCAGGCCAGATGCATATGATCTTTACCCAGACCAGATAATATGATCTTTACCCATGCCAGAGACATATGATCTTTACCCAGTCCAAAAGCATGTGATCTTTACAACAGAGCAGAAATTTGTGATCTTTACCATATACCAGAAATTTGAGATCTTTACCATAGACCAGAAATATGTGATCTTTAACAAAGGCCATAAAAATGTACTCTTTACCTAGATCAGAAACGTGTGATCTTTACCTAGATCATAAACGTGCGATCTGTACCAAAGGCCACAAATATGTGATCTTTAGCATAGGCCATAAATATGTGATCTTTACCATAGGCCAGATCCATATGATCTTTACCATAGGCCAGCTATATGTGATCTACATACCACAAGCAATAAAAATAAGATCTTTGCCAAGGCCGGGAACATATGATCTTTACCCATGAGGCCACAGATATTTGGTTTACATATGACTTATGACCTTGTTATTGACTATAGAGAGGTATTGTATAAACCTACCGCCTAGTGCTCTCTGGAACATGTCTGATCACATTCGTCCAAACAATTGAGATGCAGGGCTTCGTTACATTTCCTCAACGTCTGGACACTAAACTTTCACAGAGAGGAGCAAACCCTGCATCAACCAACACCAATACTACTCGGTACGCAACGGGCAATACCTCTTACGACCATCATTTAATCTGTGACAACATGGTATCGATATTGTCCGGGTAAATACACGCTAGACCTAGACTCAGTCGTCTGATAATGAGTTGGACAAACAAATGAAGCTATAACTGACTGTATTGAAAGGATAAAGATGGCTTTATCTTTACCGGAGTTGAGCAACACGCGTGAGAAATCGCGTCCCGTGTCAAGGTGCGGGAACAGAAGGAATGGCTCGAGCAGCACGCCCACCTGCTGCTGTCATCCGTTGGATTGAAGACATCACTGTAGCTGCTCCGTGAACCGTGAGGCAGGCTGGGAGGAACGACCGAGATCCCGAGAGATGCCGCGGGTGGTAAATGGAGCGCTTTTCTCCCACTACAATGGGCCACATCAAAGCAACACTTGCATTCAATCTATGGAGTCACCAGAATGTATCCACCCACCCCCACCATTCCTTTGGAAAATTGAAATAGGAATGTGTTGGTTAATGGTAATTTACAAATTAGTCATATTTATAAGATAGACCAGGGGTCGGGAACCTTTTTGTCCGAGAGAGCCATTGGACACCACATATTTTGAAAAGTAATTCTGTGAGAGCCATACATTATGTCTAAAACTAACAATTCAAGTAAATGTGTGCATTTTGTGTAATTTCAACACTAAAAATGCAACAACTAGGTCTCTGAATTCTTTTTAATAACATTTTATGCTGTTGCTAATCAATAATGAGTATTTCTTACAATTAATGCGACTTTTTTTAAATAATCGAACATTTGTCTGCGAGCCAGATGCAGCCGTCAATAGAGCCACATCTGGCTCGCAAGCCACAGGTTCCCGACCCCAGTGATAGACCTTCCTAGACAGCTTTAACGAAACGAAATAAAGTCTTCTCTTTTTTTGTTATAACCAACGGCGGCCATCGAAATCGCTTCTCTTGGCATTTCGAGCGTCATTTCCCTTTTTTTTTTTTTGGTCAGCCTCATGTACATACAGCTATTGATTCAAAGAACAGCTATTGATTCAAAGAACAGCTATTGATTCAAAGAACAGCTAGTGATTCAAAGAACAGCTAGTGATGCAAAGAACAGCTAATAATTCAAAGAAGAACGCAAAGAACTATAATTTACAGACGTGTTTATTTATTCTGATTGCACTTAAAGAGATGAAGATCTTTTGGACAAAAGAAAACTAATATGATTATTGTTTATCGTCTCTCTCACTTAGATGTCAAAATGTATTTACATGTAAGCCGAGATGACGAAAGGCGTCGATTGTTTGTGGCACATACGTAGGGCTGCACAATTTTACGCAGAGGACCGCATGTGGCTCGCAGAGTGCTCTTGCCTACTTATGATATAACCTAATATCTAGTGTATTTACGATTGTATCATTGCCAGTTCGGAATCTAATTTAGACATACGTTTTTAAAAACATACCTACCCCCCCCCCCACTCCCCAACTTTTTTTTTGTAGCCATACTTTAAAATTTACAACGTAACAACAAATAATCATATGTCATATAATATGATTACGTAGATTTTTATTTATTACTAGCGAGTACCCGGCATGCGTTGCAATGCCACTCAAAGAAAGAAAGTGTTTGTCTTTTAATTCTGTTTTTTTTTTAAATTACTTTTTATATGGACGCTATTTTTTTATTTTTCCGTCTGGTACATACACAAATATATTAGAAGGTTTTTCGACGTAGGTCACATACAGCTGTCCATGTGAGAAGTGAGTAGGTCACATACAGCTGTCCATGTGAGAAGCACACATTTAAAAAAAAATTTAGTCCACACACTTGTAGCGATTGATCCACCCATGCAATAGCTCTGTTTGAAATTATATTCATATAGCTCACATAAGAAGAAAAAAAAACGAATTAAGGCCCCCGGCCCCAAACGGAATATTGTAAAATGGTTGTAATCATGCAGAAAATTCCGGGACAACAGCTCTTCAAACTTTTATCTCAGTCGGTTAAATGGTATAGGAGCGCATACGGGACATACCTACAGACATTGATTTTTATATTTATTATCTTTTAAAATTATTATTAGACTATTATTATTTTAATTATTATTTTTTGTTGGAATTCCCAACACTAACGAACTAGAGTTTTAGGTAGACTTCGACTAATTTATCAGGATAAGCAGGACATTTGGTAGTTCAGTGCCTAGGTGCATGTACCCCGTATTAGGACAGTTGACAGGTAAGTGCCCCAGTACAGACAGGGAGGACAATCTTCCTCTCCCCCCTCCCCCTCCACCGCCAGTCTTTGCCTATGTCGGATGACCGTAATCCTGGATCTCGCTGGAGATTCCGAGCATCACCCGTACTAAAACCTTAGCTATACATGGCCTACCAAGGCATTGGTATCGTATTTTGTGGTTAGTTCGAGTTAATCCATTTACAATTTCAACTATGAAGAGTAACAATGTAAACAAACAATGTAAACAAACAAACAAAAAGAAAAGCTCCGCTGTTCGTTGAATTAGATCCGGTAATCAGGCCCGCACCTAGCAAATTCTGGGCCCCAGGCAGCTGACAGAGTTCGGGGAACTGACAAGTGCCATGCTTGTCGGACAACCGTTGTCCCCCCACTCCCTAGGTGCGGGCCTACGGTAAAGTTTCTCGCGATGAAGGGGGAAAAAAACGAAATCGGCAAATTCCGACAATCGAAATATTATGTTTACGGATAAACGAACTATGGACGTGAATCGCCGTAAAACACGATACTGAAGATTTTTACAATTCACTGTAGTCATTGATGATCACTGTTAAATATAAAAGAAATGTTTATTTCAAATCATATATTCAAATGTTTATATACAGAATTAATCATTTTAACAAAATTAAGACTAAGTTGAAACAAAAATATGGAAGAAAAAGACTTTTCCACCTTGGCCGTAGCTAGGCTTGGTGCCGCCCGGTGCGAAGAAAAATTTGTAACATCCCCCCCCAACCCCCCTTATTTTTACGAAAAAAAATATATCTGCATTAGGCCAAAAATGTCACACCTCCATGAAAAGAAAACAGTGCCATTCGGGACGGATCACAAACCCCCCCCCCTTTTTTTTTCATAAGCATATGATTATCACGATACATGACCAGGATTAGCTTATATCATTATAGTGAATACGTTGACCCCTTGTTGAATTCCCATCCCCTGACGCGATTTAAAAACATATTTCCCGCACCAACCTAGATTTTTAAAAAAAGTTAATAAACTTAATTTTCCGGGTCTTATTGTACTCTCTGACACTGCCTCCCCCCACCCCCACCCCCAGGGGCCGCGGACACCCCTGGTAAGGAACAACCGAGATATGTCGAATAAAAAAAATTAGCAACTCCAATATTTTGAGCTAAGTTTATTTTACTTGATGTTTCACTTTAGTGGTTCTTTTTTGATGCTCGCAAACGAAGGCTTTTGGCCGATTTCTTTTTTAACATTTTTATTGAGGTCACCGCGCGCACTTCTGCTGGAATCCGAGGTCGCTCAATAAAACTCTTAAAGAATAATGAAAAGTAAGTAAGACAGGGCAGACTCTAAGACTCTAAGTTAGACATTGAGAAAAATTGTTTGGGAACCACTGACCGAAGATTAACATATTTTTTTTTTCGAATACGTCATCGGGTGAAAGTGATTCTCTTTGACACGATGTTTTTTTCTGGTCACAAACACAATGGGAATACCCGATGTAAAATTAGAAATAGGTAAATTAGATCCAATAGCTTAGGAAATGTTTGTGTGTGTGGAAAAAAAGGGGGGGGGGGGGGGGAGTGATCAAGCCCCGGTGCCACTTGTTGTTTATATATTGAGGAACGCCATTTCACCCAGCTACAGATTTAGTAGGGCGGCAAAAATATTCGCCTGCCACGGGCGGCAATAATCCTAGCTGCGCCACGGACAAGATCGCTTTGATCTTTTTAACTTTAGGCCAAACACTAAACGATTTTTAGTATTGTTGTCATTCAGGTGAGATAACTTATAACAAGGATTTTGTTAACACACATTTAACAGCTTGCCTAAATATTTAAAGATAATGAGATAAACAGCTAGACTAAATATTTAAAGATAATGAGATAAACAGCTAGCCTAAATATTTAAAGATTATGAGATAAACAGCTAGCCTAAATATTTAAAGATAATGAGATACGTATCATTAAAGACTATTTTAAACCACAGTTGATTTGAAAAAAGAAAGACAAAAACAACAACAATAAAACTTAGCTCATATCCGCATCCAAAGACGACCCATATCCTACACTGTCAGGAATCTCTTTCAACACACCGCAGATATCCATCTGTGTACTGTTAACACGGCAGTACGAACTATAGGCATATCTTCCGTGTGTGTTAAGTCTACTTTATTGAATACCACGAAGCGTGGCATGTCGCCCGCTTTTGTTCAAGAGCTAAGTGTAGGATAAATAACTATTAGCAATGTTCGAAAGAGTGTTAGGCCTGCAACTAGAGGTTTCAAAGAATTGGGGTTTACGGGGAGATAATCTTTAGCATTTGCATTGCACTTGGCATTTTGGTGAAAAGTAGGAGTAGTGTAGTGTTCAACCTACACCCATTTTTTCTCCGTGTTCCCCACAAACCGAAAAGAAAGGAGAAAATGGCAACAAAAGGAAAAAGAAAGCAAGGCTGAAATATAAATGCACTTTGTTCATTCAAAGATATTTGGATGATATGTAAACTGGCAACCAACCAGATACAACAGGGATCTAATTAGAGCCATTCCACTACGGCTGGCAACCCACTAGATACAATATGGATCTAATTAGAGCCATTCCACTACGGCTGGCAACCCACTAGATACAATATGGATCTAATTAGAGCCATTCCACTACGGCTGGCAACCCACTAGACACAACAGGGATCTAATTAGAGCCATTCCACTACGGCTGTCAACCCACTAGATACAATATGGATCTAATTAGAGCCATTCCACTACGGCTGTCAACCCACTAGATACAATATGTATCTAATTAGAGCCATTCCACTACGGCTGGCAACCCACTAGATACAATATGGATCTAATTAGAGCCATTCCCCTACCACTATCTTTTTTGTGCATCATTAAAAAAAACTTGCAATAAATTCTCTTTCTATAAAATGTTATTTGTAACTAAACTTTGCTAATAATAAAATGAAAATATTTTGTTTAAAACATATTAATGCAGACATGGGATAGGTGGCATAGGCATTCCACGTATTTGTATTCACAAAGAAAACCAGCTTACCTTTTGTTATAGCCTCTCCCCCCCCCCCACACACACCCACACACCCATGCACAGACACAACAACTTTCAAGTTTGAATATTTGAGGGGGGAAAGTTGTGGTGGAGAAAAAAATATATATATTCCTGGTCTAGATGGAGCATGCACTTGAAGAAGTGGAAACAGATGACATGTAAACCATTGATAGATGACATGTAAAACACTAAGTCATATGACCTATTGATAGATATCATGTAAACCACTGATAGAAGCAAATCAAGTTCCCCTCCCCGAAGTGAAATGTGTAGACCGTTATAACGAAAAAATACTGTTTTAAAAATGACTAAATTGTAATTAAAAAATTAAAAAAAAAAAAGCAGTTTTGAAAAAAAAAGTAACTGCTGCCTTAAACCGATTATAATTCGTGGAATCTATGAAATAGCGTTACGCTGGATACAAATTGATAGAAATCAAGTAAACCACTGATAGAAGCAAATCAAGTTCCCCTCCCCGAAGTGAAATGTGTAGACCGTTATAAAGAAAAAATACTGTTTTAAAAATGACTAAATTGTAATTAAAAAATTAAAAAAAAAAAAAGCAGTTTTGAAAAAAAAAGTAACTGCTGCCTTAAACCGATTATAATTCGTGGAATCTATGAAATAGCGTTACGCTGGATACACAGGGTGGCCCAGAAAAGGTGAGAACATCTCGTAAAAAAGGGTTATATCATTGAATGAATGTGTTTGGTCATTGGCGGTTGTATGAAAATTATTACGCTGGTCAGAAAAGATGTTCAATCTGTCGTCCGCCCCCACACCCCCCCAACACACACTCAATGCGTCTCGACGATTTATTATAAGCGTGGGCGCCTTTTTTTTATGCTGCTGACAATAAAGCGATGTATCAGATTTTGTGGGCCACCCTGTATTTGATGAACCGTAGATTTAAGGCTAATCATTTTGAAAGCAGGCCTGCGCCACTCAAGATGTACGGCGGGACGTAATACTTTATGGGAAACTTGTGCGGGGCCGAAAGAAAATAGGACATTGGAAAAAGCCATTAAAAATAATGATAATAAAAGTAATATTTCGTTACTTCACGGCCCGCAAATAGGGTGCCGGCGGGCCAGCGGGCCATATGCCGTGCAGGCCTGTGTTAGGATTTAGTTCATGTCCAACTGGTGCGGTCGTGCAGGCCTGTGTTAGGATTTAGTTCATGTCCATTTGGTGCGGACATGTCTTTGATCATGATTACGGCTAATGTTGGCGCTTCCCACCCGAAAGTTTGAGATGCCTTCTCCAAATTGTCTGACAGAAACATCCCTTTCAAGTATGCGCCAAAATTCATCCCTGCATTTTGAATTATCCCCGGCCGTCTTCTTCTCACCCAATCTCTGCATACCCCTTCCAGCATGCTGATCAACGTTACCTTATGGGGTTGAAGATCTGCACGTGCCAAATGATGACCCTGGGGCACGCCACAACTGGGGTGAATTTCGTTTTTGTATGACCTTGGGCGCAATAATGCCTCTCCAAGACCCTTAAAAATTTCCTTCCCCCATGTAAAGTCTCATTGAAACACTTAATGCAGGTCTACTCCAAATGGAACTTTTGATTTTGAAATAACCACACATTGTGATAAATATTTCAAACCTACTCATTAAAGACCAACAAATACGTAACAATCTTCCATGATTTGTATAAAAGTAATTTAATGAAGTAAATAGCACTGCGTGTTTTAAAAAAAAAAAAATTCGATTAAATAGCAGTAAAAATGAGATAGAAGACTATTATGATATCCATCCATAGTGACAAAGTACTAAGCCCTGGATGCTTACCTACGTACGCAAAATACTAAGCGGCTGAGAAAAAAAAACCGGTTTTACCCTAATAGAGAAGGACTTTTTAAAATAAAATAAAAAAAATCCGCCAACACTAGTTGTACTCCCCTCTTTGTCAAAAGATGCATTCATTCAACTACCACCCAACAAACTGTTTGCACATCCTAGCCGTACAAAGAAGAATGGAGGGGGTGGGGTGGGGAAACATATAAAACCCGCTTGGCTGTAGTGTTTGAATGATGTCTTTTTTGTCGGAGGTAAAGAAAGAAATATAGGCGTAACCAAAAAACATTGACGAGATCCCGGAGATAATCCTACAACTTTGGTACGAGAGAGGTAGTTTATGTCCTCTATTCTAGATCAGTGAGTCCCAAAGTGTGGTCCAGGATGAGTCCTTGAAACGATTTTTGGTTAACTTAAAACAGGGTTTCCGAAACTTGGGGTGTGAGGTGTGCATTTGAGGAGGTGTGAGGTGGGCATTTGAGGGGGTGTGAGATGGGCATTTGAGGGGGTGTAAGGTGGGCATTTGAGGGGGTGTAAGGTGGGCATGTGAGGGGGTGTAAGGTGGGCATTTGAGGGGGTGTAAGGTGGGCATTTGAGGGGGTGTAAGGTGGGCATTTGAGGGGGTGTGAGGTGGGCATTTGAGGGGGTGTAAGGTGGGCATTTGAGGGGGTGTAAGGTGGGCATTTGAGGGGGTGT
>CAXITT010000042.1:1138212-1191774 GCA_964033795.1 Lymnaea stagnalis
GGGGGGGGGGGGGGGAAAAGTAAAGAAAAAAAAAAAAAAAAGGTAGGGGGGTTTCCCCCCCCCCCCCCTTTTTTTTTAATAAGGTTGAGTGTGTGTGGGCTAGAGTAGTCAACAGTAAAACAGTTTTGAAAACTTTGGTATTCTGGAATATCGGGTTTAAATAGGGAAGCGGTTCTCAGCCTGTGTGTCGCGACCCCTTAGGGCTTAGGGGGTCGAGCGACGCTCACACAGGGGTCGCCTAAGACCATTAGGAAGTCACATATTTATCAAGTGGCAATGAAAATAATTTTGGGGTTGGGGGTCACCGCAACATGAGGAACTGTATTAAAGGTTCGCGGGATTAGGAAGGTGGAGAACCACTGATATAGGGTAAGCACTACGCCTAGCGAATGAAGAGCCAAAATGTTTGTTGATTTCAGTTGATTTAACACATACTTTAAAGAGACAAAGTATACGCTTTTAAAGACTGGAATAAGTGTAGATTTTCTTTGGAAAATTTTCTAGGTCGCAGCTCTTAGATTAATATATTTGTAGAGAATTGTAACAAGTTCTGAAATAATTATTAAATAATTGAAGTACACGCGTAGCCTACACATCCAAAATAAGCTACTTGACACATTCCAAATAGGCTACTTGACACACCCCAAATAAGCTACTTGACACACCCCAAATAAGCGACTTGACACACCACAAATAAGCTACTTGACACACCCAAAATAAGCTACTTGACACACCCCAAATAGCCTACTTGACACACCCCAAATAGGCTACTTGACACACCACAAACAGGCAACTTGACACACCCTAAACAAGCTACTCGACACACGACAATAGGCTACTTGACATACCCCAAATAGGCTACTTGACACACCCCACATCGGCTACTTGACACACCCTAAATAAGCTACTTGACACACCCCAAATAGGCTACTTGACACACCCCACATCGGCTACTTGACACACCCTAAATAAGCTACTTGACACACCCCAAATAGGCTACTTAACACACCCCAAATAAGCTACTTGAAACACCCCAAATAAGCTACTTGACACACCCCTAATAAGCTACTTGACACACCCGAAATAGGCTACTTGACACACCCCAAATAGGGTACTTGACACACCCCAAATAGGCTACTTGACACATCCCAAATAAGCTATTTGACACACCCCAAATAGTCTACTTGACACACCCCAAATAAGCTACTTGACACACCCAAAATAAGCTACTTGACACACCCCAAATAGCCTACTTGACACACCCCAAATAGGCTACTTGACACACCACAAACAGGCAACTTGACACACCCTAAACAAGCTACTCGACACACGACAATAGGCTACTTGACATACCCCAAATAGGCTACTTGACACACCCCACATCGGCTACTTGACACACCCTAAATAAGCTACTTGACACACCCCAAATAGGCTACTTGACACACCCCACATCGGCTACTTGACACACCCTAAATAAGCTACTTGACACACCCCAAATAGGCTACTTAACACACCCTAAATAAGCTACTTGACACACCCCAAATAGGCTACTTAACACACCCCAAATAAGCTACTTGAAACACCCCAAATAAGCTACTTGACACACCCCTAATAAGCTACTTGACACACCCGAAATAGGCTACTTGACACACCCCAAATAGGGTACTTGACACACCCCAAATAGGCTACTTGACACATCCCAAATAAGCTATTTGACACACCCCAAATAGTCTACTTGACACACCCCAAATAAGCTACTTGACACACCCAAAATAGGTAAATAGTAAAACTTCAGATAACTTATTCAAGTAATAACTTATCTCGGCATCGGCAATTATTATGATTCGGTCCAGGTGTCAAATTTGGTTTACGTGTCGAGGATTTGATAACAACAAAAAAAAATAATGATATTAAGAGCTTATCATCTCTATGACGTCAGAATAAAACGGCTGAAATCGCTAGAGCAAATCTTAAACCAAAAATGCTACTCGCACATGTGCCCAAATATATAACTTACACGTGCGCACTGAACTAGTGCAACGGAAATGACATCATTTTAACCAGCCCCCAAGTTGATCACATAACTAGAGTTTAATTCATTTCATTTCTTACACAGAATGGCAATCAGTTCAATAGCGGTAGTTTTGTAGGTTTTGAAGCGATTAAAATAAACCTGCTATTTATTAATTAAATAATAATCATTTTACGAAGTTAACTATATTTTTTTTAATGCAAAGGTCGATACCACCCCTGAAATTATTTAGATTTTTTTTTTTTTTTAAGGATAGGGAGCTGGTGAAGTATATCAAGAACAATATTTTAAATTAAATATATTTATTTAAAGAAAGATGACATAGGGCTTTGGGCCTATCTTTGGGCCTACCTCTCAAATCAAATAATTAATAATTGTAAAGTGCTTAGAGCTGTAAGGTAAGCGCTATACAAAAATGCCTAAAAAATAAATCAAAATAAGACTGCCGTTGTGATAGATATCTGACGGAAATACTATCCTATCCGGAAATTTGTTTGAAAGAAATTTCGTCGACGGAAAAGTGATTGAATTTTATTTTCAGTTCACACGATCAAATTTTGCGTCAAATTTTGTTTGACTCTATAGTGCGTTCAAAAAGAAATCTGACGAACATTTGATGGTGTGGACTGAAAAAAAATTGATCAAATTTCCGTTCGACCAAACTTCCGTCGATCAATTTTCCGTCGACGAAATTTCTTTCAAGCAAATTTCCGGTAACCAAACACTATAATGTTTTCACATACAACCAAAATAGATAAAATTCCCTTGATGTAACTTTAATATAGAAATGACAGCAGCCAATTTCAAAAATAACTCTCAAAAACGCTATCAAAACACCGAGGCACGCCGTGGGACATAACATTTCATTGTCAACTGCTTGATTCAGAGTCACCTAGAGCAGGTGAAGAACTCACCCTACCAGCATGCAGTGCGGTTCTGATTCAGTGGTCATTTGGATGACAATGGGGAATAGACGTTGTAGTAACAACCGAATGAGTCAAATTTTTCAGCCCATTAATTTTTTTCTCATCCGTGTACATTTTCTGACTGATACAACTTTTGGACCAAGTGCTGTTGTGTGCAAGACATCTAGAGACAGATACCGGAAAGACCTTCAATATTCTGTGGTTTCTGAGCAGTTCATCGAGTTAAAGTTAGAGAAATACAGCTGAATAGCACTGCATGAATGAGTAGATGAATTTCATAAAATCAGTTACTAGATGCAGTCATGTGTTGTTTGACTATAAAAAAAAATTATGTTAACCTTACCAAATGTCTTATTTATTCATTGTGTAATTTATTGCGAACATGTTCAGATGCTTCAAATCTTGATTGATAAATTATCGCCATAACTGAAATTAATTAAGTTTAAGTTCATGGACGTTGTCTATGATTGATTATCCCATGGACGTTGTCTATGATTGATTACCCCATGGACGTTGTCTATGATTGATTATCCCATGGACGTTGTCTATGATTGATTATCCCATGGACGTTGTCTATGATTGATTACCCCATGGACGTTGTCTATGATTGATTATCCCATGGACGTTGTCTATGATTGATTATCCCATGGACGTTGTCTATGATTGATTATTAATGACACTGAAGTTTGTTGACAGTAACTTTAATTCGTTATCTGACGTGAGAAGGTAACTGCTTCTCTTGCCGTTGACCACAAAGGCAACTGCTTCTCTTGGCGTTGACCACAAAGGCAAATGCTTCTCTTGGTGTTGACCACAAAGGCAAATGCCTCTCTTGGCGTTGACCACAAAGGCAAATGCTTCTCTTGGCGTTGACCACAAAGGCAAATGCTTCTCTTGGCGTTGACCACAGAGGCAAATGCTTCTCTTGGCGTTGACCACAAAGGCAAATGCTTCTCTTGGCGTTGACCACAAAGGCAAATGCTTCTCTTGGCGTTGACCACAAAGGCAACTGCTTCTCTTTGGGGTTGACCACAAAGCTAACTGCATCTCTTGGGGTTGACCACAAAGACAACTGCATCTCTTGGGGTTGACCACAAAGACAACTGCATCTCTTGGGGTTGACCACAAAGACAACTGCTTCTCTTGGTGTTGACCACAAGGACAACGCTCAGAAAATGCCGTATTCATCAGAGGTATATTACTAAATTAAATCAAATCCAATTAGCAGTTGCAAGACACTGATCAATCACGTTGAAATTGAGAGTAAAGCTAGTTCTTTATTGATTGGTATGAACAATTAAGAAAATGTAAGCGTAATATTTGCCACCTCGAGTTACACGTTCTCCATGCCAGTCTGTCTGAATACGAAGAGAGATGTGGGATGTCATACAATGTGGGATGTCCTACAATGTGGATGTCATAATTTTTTGGAAGTCGGACGATTATTTGCAAAGTTGTTCTGAACCTTTCAACTTGTTACATTTGATTATCTGAGTGATTTAATGGATTTTCTTTAAATCTAAATCTCAGATTGGGTGATAAATCTGTTTTTTTTTTATTTGTGGTGTTTGGTGAATTGGAGAACGGGTTAATCCAAATATGATATGGAACAGAAGTATAAGTCAAAGATATGGCACCGAGAGTTTTGATGTGGAACAGAATTAAAAGTTAACGACATGGCCCCGAGATTTTTGACTGCTAACGGAGAATTTCATTAAATTTATTGCACGATGGAAAAGGGTTAATTATCTCGTTATTGCATTCCTGAAATTGTATTAGGGGATGGGTGGCTTTAAACACTTTAGTGCGGTCACTAAACATTGCACCAAGCAAATAAAGAACATAGAAACATGAGTTGTTTTGAAAGTGAACTAATTTTCCGCTAAGAGACTTTAAAGGGCTATCACTTTACCAACCGCATATTGGACATTATGATTGACCAAAGAAGGTTTTATATTTCTTAACGCTTGCTCAGTAATTATACTACTGTGGTACAGCTTGTTCTTATTAAGCAGTTTGTTATTGGATTAATTAAGGTAAAATCTTGTATTTGTAGTTAAATTAAATGCTCAGCATTTGTTACACAACGATATTAACTTGTGTTATTATTTTCTTTTGGGTGGTCTGTAAACGAGTATGTACATTTTTATAATAGGAACACCAAGGATGAGTTTATATCCTGAATGGTGTCGATTAACGTTTGGGAACCACTGGTTCAACGCAAAACTAGAGTGATTGAAAGGAGAAACCAGTGATGAAATGAAATGTTTGGGAACCACTGGTTCAACGCAAAACTAGAGGGATTGAAGGAGAAACCAGTGATGAAATGAAATGTTTGGGAACCACTGGTTCAACGCAAAACTAGAGGGATTGAAGGAGAAACCAGTGATGAAATGAAATGTTTGGGAACCACTGGTTCAACGCCAAACTAGAGTGATTGAAGGAGAAACCAGTGATGAAATGAAATGTTTGGGAACCACTGGTTCAACGCAAACTAGAGTGATTGAAGGAGAAACCAGTGATGAAATGAAATGGGGCAAACGAAGCGTGGGGCAGATTGCCTGTAACACAATAAATAGTTTGAGGATTTAGACCAGGTCTAAGTCAGATTCTAAAGCTAACTGAGCAAAGTCCGTGTTGAGACGCAAGCAGTGTCACTAGATTTCAGATCGACTTTTGTGATCGTAATTTAAAGTTAAAATCTATTTTAGTGTTCATTTTTCGGCAATAGGGCACTCATGGCGCGGCATACCCGCCTTTGTTAGATTGACAAGTCGTTGTTCACGTCTCAAACTGATAACATTCGTCAATGATAGCAGTGGCGTAGCTAGGGTAAGTGCCACCCGAGGTGGAGGGGGGGGGGGATCAAGAATTTAGACACCCATATCTACGGAAAAACTCTGCAGTTGAACGAAAATGCCGCCCCTCCATATAAATTTTTAAAATGCCCCCGGGGGTGTGGGGTGGGGTGTGGGAGAAGGGCATGGGATTACGTTTTGCAGTATTAAAGGTAAATTACGAGTACAGCTTTGTACAGCTTTTCAAACAAAACTATTTTAAATGCGTGTCCTTCACAGTAATTACTTAACTATCTGCCATTTTTATTGGAGCGGCCCTGTACAAACACGATGCACAGCAAATAGCAAAATGTTATTTTACACAAATTGTGTGAAGCTTAAAGTGGAAGGATGCCAAAGATGCCCAAAGAAAGACATTCAGATCACTCGCAAAATTACATTTAAACAAAAAACACATCAACTAAAAATATAAATTCCAAAATTCTTCTTACCTTGTGCAGGTGTTAAAGTCAAAATTACCGACAACAAGACATAAATGATCTCCATTATTAAGCCGCGGCCAAAATCCATGGCCATAATTCCTGTAGCTTTGGCCGCTGGGAAATGTGACCCAATGTTATATCGCTTTAAAATAAAATTGAATCCATTTTTCCTGGAAATGCTTCAAAATAAAAAACACCAGATAAAACCCGCGAAAGCAGCTCTAAAGATGTCCGTAAAGGCAACGCCTGAGATGTCCGTAAAGGCAACGCCTGAGATGTCCGTAAAGGCAACGCCTGAGATGTCCGTAAAGGCAACTCTTGAGATGTCCGTAAAGGCAACGCCTGAGATGTCCGTAAAGGCAACCCTTGAGATGTCCGTAAAGGCAACTCTTGAGATGTTCGTAAAGGTAACGCTTGAGATGTCCGTAAAGTCAACTCCTGAGATGTCCGTAAAGGCAACGCTTGAGATGTCCGTAAAGGCAACTCCTGAGATGTCCGTAAAGGCAACGCTTGAGATGTCTGTTTCTTCACTTAAATAGAGTATCACTTGATGTTACTTTGAAATCTCTTTTTTTCTTTTCACTTTTCTATTCATAAGAAAACTGAACACTATTTTCACCGTCCCTGAACATTTCAGTCGATAGACTAATATCAGCTCAAATCTCTATTAAAGAATCCTTACATGCCCGAGTTTCTTCTCTCTAAGTTCTTCAATGATCCTTAATTTTCAAGTCTTAATAAGTAAACTAACTAATGAAAACTAATTAAATATTCAGTCTATTTTCTTTTGGGTAAAATAACTTAGTTATATATATATATATATATATTTAGATGGTGAAGCTTGAATTCAAAACTCGGCACGTCTGTTACTTAAGGCGCACAATTTGACAAGATGTTTATTTACCCCATAAACTGGTGATGCAGTCGTTTAATATTAAATACATAGAATGCAAAATATAGAACGGGTACTGCCACAGTTAAAAATAGTCACGTCCTCGTTTTATACTGGGACATAACTGAATACCCCGCCCACCTCATGTAACCATCTTTTGAAGAAGAAAAAAAACGAACCCCCCCCCCCCAAATCCTTATCCAACCTTATCACTTAGAAGTCCCCAGGGTCGTCAATGGGTTGGTGTCAAAAAGCGCGGTAAATTCATAGTAATCACCCCCTCAAGACTTCCTTGTGGACTCCACCAGGTGGCACTCTGCTCTGGTGCCAACCTGCTGTAGTGGCACCCTGTTTTGGTGGATCCCTGCTCTGGCGACACCCTGCTCTTCTGTAGCCCTGCTCTGGCGGCACCCTGATCTCATGTAACCCTGCTCTGTTGGCACCCTGCTCTCATCTGGCCCTGCTCTGTTGGCACCCTGCTCTCATGTAGCCCTGCTCTGTTGGCACCCTGCTCTCCTGTAGCCCTGCTCTGGCGGCACCCTGCTCTCCTGTAGCCCTGCTCTGGCGGCACCCTGCTCTCATGTGGCCCTCCTCGGGTGGCATACTTCTCTTGTGGTAACCTGTTCTGGTGCTAACTTGGTGGAAGAACCCTGCTCTGGTTGTACCTTGCTCTTTTATTTAGCTTAAATTTGGTAGGAAAAAAGACTCAAGCGAGCAATTTTAACCTTTAAACTATTATAATGAGTGTAAACCCGCAGGCCCTATCTCAACGCTACTGGAATGCACCACCGTAAAGCATTATGGTAGCAGGTTGTTTAAACCTAATTTTTGGCAAACGTGTTTTTACCCCATCCATTTGTGATCCCGAACGCGGACGACTTAAATCGCAGTTGATCACTAAAACCAGCGGAGCTTAAAATTCTTTCCTCAATAAAGACCAAACGAAAGTGGTTTTGGGTGGTAACGAGGTCACACCTGTCTGCGTATGTGCCAGCGGGGCGGCAATAGTAAATGGTGCGCTTTGGTTACGCCAACTTTTTTTTCCATAGATTACACATCTTTTTAAAAAATCTTACATAAAAAGAATTAAATATCCCTACCGCTGCTTACATGACCTGGCGCCGTCCTATCTGAAAGAGCTGCTGACGCCTTATGTACCCAGTAGAGAGCTCCGCTCATCCGATAGTGGCAAACTCTCGACACCACGTGAAAGCGCACTTTCGCATTTGCTGGTCCAACAATTTGGAACGCCCTTCCTGTCGATCTTAGAAACAACCAGACACTGGAGTCCTTTAAAACCGATCTAAAGACACATCTATTTCGCAAATACCTTCTGGGATGATTGTCTACCTTATTTTCCATGTGTTGCTGTGTTGCTCCGGGTTGAAATGGCTAGAAAGACTTTGATATTGTATGCTTGTATTTAGTTTTTGTAGTGTTGTGTTTGTTTTAAATGTGGTGAATTATAGATATGTTTTTGGTTGACTTTGTACCGCGCTTCGAGCCTTTGGGGATGAAGCGTGTTTTTTAAATGAACTTTATTATTATTATTATTATCCCACACTTGATGAGCGGATAATCGTAAAGTTTTTTTTTTTTTAATTTCATGCCAAACATTGTGAAGTATTTAAAACTAGGGCTTAATCGGGTGCAGTTTTTTTTAACACCGGGTCCAGGTATTTTGAGCCATTATCCGGTGAGCCCTAGTGTTACAAAAGAAAAAAAGTTTTCTTCTAATTTTCTGTAGTATACGCCGGCCGTTAAACATTAGTCCTACAGAAGTCCTACACCCTAACTGCCGACCTTGAAACAGTGGGCCTACAGACAGTCCTACAGGTAGTCCTACATATAGTTGTACAGACAGTCCAACAGACAGTCCTACATATATCTTCTTCTATAGATTAAGGGCCCACGATCATTCTGGCTCCTATATATGAGAGGGATGTGCAATGTTTCCGCGCCTGCCTGTGCTGAGGATAGTTCACTGGTTGCAAGGGCTGTTCAGTGAAGGCATCAGGAACTGTGGTTTGGAAGGCCTGAGGCAATAGACACAAATGTGTCAAGTGTTGTCACCTCAACTGTTACCTTTAGAAGTATGTTCCAGACCTTGATTGCCTTTAGAAGGCATGAGCAGTTCCTGTGCTGCGTTCTTGCTGGTATGAACTGGAACTGCCTGTCATGGCCTCGTCGCTGTCCAGGGGGGGAGAGGGGCGAGTTTCTGTTAAATGGTGGAGCAGTGGACCAGCCTGGATATTTGATTTCTGTTTCCTCAAAAAGCCACCCCATTGCTTCTTTTATATTAACTAAAGTTTTAACTGACTTCTCATTTTGTATTTCTGCGAGTTCTTCTTGATACTGCATACTTGATATATCATACAATTCCACTTAAATTGGCTGCATCATCCAAGATGGAAAACTCATATATCTGCATTTTGTTCTTCACAAAATAGCTTTAAAAGACGTTCACATTTGGCATTAACTTTAATAGCATCGATACACTTTATAATTGATTATAGTTCTTCATTTAGAAAAGGCGAAATGTTTTTAGCTACTAAGTTTTCCCTATAAATAACACAATGCATGTCTAAATTCTAAGCAGAAAACCTATTAAACACATGGGAGAGGAAAGTTCTCAGGAAAATATATGGGCCAACAAAGGATGAATATGGATGGAGAATACGAACCAACCAGGCGTTATACAGTCTATATCAGGATCCCACGATAGGGGCAGAAATAAAAAGAGGCAGGCTACGCTTGGCAGGACATCTAGAGAGGATGCCAAATGACAGAGGAACGAAGAGGGTGCATCACCAATACCCCAAAGGAAAAAGGCTCAAAGGCAGACCTAGGCTTAGGTGGATAGATGATGTAGAAAAAGATATACAGCAACTGAAAGTCCAAGCATGGAAAAGAAAGGCATTAGTTAGGTCTGAGTGGAAGGAAGTGGTGAGGCATGCCAAAGCCCTACATGAGCTGTAGCGCCACAGGGGTGGATGGATTTCTAAATTCTCACCTTTCTTCAATTTTAAGCAGCCATTTTTCTTGCCCGTTATATTAAAAGCACCAACTGCAGCACAAGATGTTATATTTTTCATTGGTATATTATTGACATCTAAGTAATTTTTTAGCTTATTATATATATCTCAGGCGGTACTGATGCTTTCTAATGATTTACAGAACATCATTTTTCCAGCAAAATGCCCTTTATCAATAGATCTTACGTAAGTTACAAATACAGCCTCGCTGTCTCTGAAAGTTGATTGATCCATTTGCACTGAGAATTTTCTTGTTTTCATCTTTTCAGCAAGTTGTTTTTCAATATCTTCACTCATTTTGTTTATTCTTCTGCTAACAGTATTGTTAATGAGTGGCCTAGCTTTCACGTCTCTGTCATCTTTTTTCCACAACAGTTTTAAGAAATGCTGATATTGATGGTTTGATATCTCCTGTAGCATGATTTGTCCCACATATAGCAACGAGTAAGGACATTTCATAGCTAGCTTCAATAGTACAATTGACAGTTGCAGCGTGAGCAGTGAATAGAGACTTTAATGTTGCTATTTTTGTCAAAAAATATATTTAAATTTTGAAAGTTAATCAAATATGACTTAATATTTTCGAATTAGGCCCCCCCCCCCCAATAAACAATCAAATTGCCCCCTGTGTGGGGCGTAGGCTCCACGCTGGGAAACACCGATATAGACCGTTCTTCACCCCCTTTAGTTAAACTTCAAAATTTATAATATGCAAATACTTCATAAGTTGTGGGAGAAGTTTTTATTTTTTGTCTTTTTTATGTATTAAAAATACCTTTTTTCCCCCTACAAAATGTAAAAAAAAAAATAATGGAAGTAAGAAAAAATTAAAATCATTTAGCTGAAATAAAACAAGCATATAATGTTTAACAGAGGACCAAATTCTTTTGTTTACTTCCGGGTCACTTGGCATAAATAGAAAATAGACGTTTTGGCTGGAAATCCAAGAAGAGTTTTCATTACATCTGGATCACCATGTCAGAACGAAAGGTTTTAAATGTAAGTGCACCTTACATGTGTTCCTTGATTTAATTTGAATGAATTATCGCGATAGAATATAACTCACATAGGTGAATATAGGAAGGGGGCCGGGCTGCCAGCATTTTAAGGCTGGCACTGGTGACTTAAGTTGGTAAAAAAAAAAGTAAAATAAACAACATTACAACCTCTAAAACAAAGTTTTTAATATAAATCCTTTATAAAATGATATAATATCGATCAAGTATTTGACAATTAGTGCTCCCCCACCCCTTGCAATTGCACATTTTTTTCCATGTCACTGAACTATATTGACATATAAAATATTCTAATTAACCATCCACTTTTACAAAACATTTATTTCACAGTCACATTCAATTTAAGAAAAATAAAATAAAATATTAAGTACTTGTGATATTTTTTAAAAAAGAATCTTGGTAAATTGGGTCTATACGCACCATGGTGGTTTCACATGGCCACCAACTTGGTTGCCATGACCTGTGAAAAATAATGGGTTATGAGTACGACAACCTGAATGGCAGCCATGGCCATGTAAAGCAAAAAAAAGGGGAAAAATTCAACA
The DNA here is from genome assembly GCA_964033795.1 of Lymnaea stagnalis. NCBI lineage: Eukaryota > Metazoa > Mollusca > Gastropoda > Lymnaeidae > Lymnaea > Lymnaea stagnalis. The sequence goes on from CAXITT010000042.1 coordinate 1,149,939, forward strand.
AATTAAAAGGAAAAACTACAAATTTCAATGAAATAATTTCAACCGGTACATCAATTTTGTGAAGAGCAAAGCTACTTTATTGTATCCCTATAGGTAAAAAAATAATGAAATCCCAAATTAAAGTCTCAGAGAATATACGTTAATACACTTTATTTCAGGTTCTTATAAAAAAAAATTCCATAAGTTGTAAGAAAATCAAGAAAAGACAATATATACCCATTTTCCAAAATGCCGGAAATGTAAATATTATAATTAACCAAACAATGAAATTTTAATTCAAAACATTCCGTCATCGTAACTAAAGAAAGGTTAACTCTAGTAACAACACGAGAATAAACAAAGGGGAGTGATTCTTACAAGATCTTATAAAAATGTCAAAATCTAACGCTCAACAGTTGGGGATGCATTTCCAAAACAAACAGAAATGTAGTTTTCTCCATTTTTGCATTATTGGCGTTCAGCTGAAGAAAGAAATAATTATGTAAAAAATGTACGTAATACAGCACAGAATCAAACGTGGTGGTGTTCTTTTATGTCACAAATCTGAGACCCCCAACACAGAATGTCAGTCATCTACTTTGGGAAGTGACCTTCATTAGACATGCGATGCGAATAGTTATTGCATACATTATACTGTAGGTTTACTTATTTACCATTTCAATGTGGTATTGTACGTTTTAAGATGGTAAAGTACTGTTCTGATACTATATTTTAGTATTTTGATAGTTCCCCAAGTCTGCCTATAGAATGTTTTTGATTGATAGTTTCTTATCAATATTTCATAGCATGGTAATTTTATTTCAAAATGAGGTTATTTTGCTGGTCTGACCATTTGATCATTTTGAAAAATGGATTTTGACTTTTCTGACAGCTTTTTAATAAGTGTGTATAAGTGTATTTGATGAAACTGCAAGTTGGGTTTTATTATTTGAATATTAACAATTTTTTAAAATTATTTTAAAATTCATTTTTATGCTTTTCTCCTAACACTGTACAACTGTAGCACACATGTTTTAATTAAAGAAGGAGGGACCGCAGGTCATTGAGACTTCTTGCAGCATATCGAAAGGAATACAATAAAGTTGTTACGTTTCTTCCATGGTTCTGTGGTCTTTATCTCTTTCCATTAACCTGTACATTTCATGACAGACGATGTCTAGTAATGTATTTCTTGCTTCATATGATCCCTTCATGATATTTCCCATATGTTTGTAGGACTTTCATTGATATAAAATGTGTAATAGGCAGTGTAAATATGTTGTATATATTTTGCCAACAGAAATACTACCCCCCAGAATTCGACCCATCTAAGATTCCTAAGCTTAAACAGCCCAAGAATAGAACATTTAGCATTAGGATCATGGCACCTTTCAATATGAGGTAAGAACAAATTGACAAATTTTCTGGGAACGTATTATATAATCATTTATGAGGGTTTAACTGACACATCAAAGTCCCCTGACGTGCTGCTGATTTTTGAAAAGCATTGAAATAAATTGAAAATCATCTCTGGCACAAAACTTGAATTCCTTATGTTGGATTAATTTTTTTTAAACTGAAACATTCACTAACCATAAGTAAAAGAAAAAAATCCTTTTAAAAAAGACATTTTACCTATTAAAAATTAGTCTCCGTCACATTTACTTTTTTATTTTTAAATTATAGTTAAATTTAAAATATATTTTACAGATGCAACACATGTGGAGAGTACATCTACAAAGGGAAAAAATTCAACTCCCGAAAGGAAAACGTTGATGATGAAGACTACCTTGGTTTGCGCATTTTCAGATTTTATATCAAATGCCCAAGGTGTGTTGCTGAAATAGCATTTAAGGTAATAATTTATTTCGGAAATTTAAAACACATTTGTAGGACAATTTAAAAAAATTGAATACATGTTTTTCCTTACTTTAAAATTGGTCTTATTCCTCTTGAGAACAAGCCAGAAAACATCCAATAATCCATTATTGCTTATTTTTAAAAAATAACTTGCTTTTTAGATATTTAAAAAAATGTCTTTGGTGATTTTTAAAAATATATTTTTGATCATTTTTAAATAACTATCTAAATGACTTCTTTTGGTGATTTTTTAAATATACAGACAGATTTGGCAAATACAGACTATGCCCTTGAAGCAGGAGCTACTAGGCTGTTTGAAGCAGAGAAGCTGGCTCATCAAATGGCAGAGAAAGAAAGAAAAGAAAAAGAAGAGGATGAATTGAACCCAATGAAAGTAAGCCAATTTTTAAAAAAAATTAAATACAAGATTCTTGTCTTGAATTTGACTGTGTTTGGATAATCTAAACGATTTCAACTCCTGGTAATCAAAGCTTATAATTCTCTTCACACAATGACACTATTAAAGGGCACACACTTGCATATTCTGAAAATAAAATGCTATTCCAAAGGGTATATTTCCTAACATTAGTTCTAAACAGACATACAAGAATTATCTAATTTGAAATTAACTCATCCCAGTTGTGATTTCCATATAGAAAAATATTTAAAATTTCACTATTTAATAGCAGGAATCTATGGAAAACCTCTTGATGTTTTCATTAAGATTTGCTTGAGATGCACTTTAAAAATTATATTTAAAAAAATTGTATTATTTAAAACTGATGCTTCTATAATTCCATTTGAATCTCTTTGACAATACGATAGTTTCAGTTTAGAGAAATCCATTCCAGAGAGAAGGACAAACATCAATACAGATGACTATCAGACAAATTTTTTTACATAGGAATCAAATAAAAATAGTTTAATCCATTCCCAACCCAGAATTTTGCCTCTTAATTCTTTGTTAAAAAAAACAAAACATAGATGTAAGTGGTAAATGTGTGTTCCCCACTTACCCAAGGTCCATTGTTCTACATGAAGCAGTGAAAATAACAATGATTTTTGTTAAAAGTTTTTATTTCCTAGACTTTTGTTTGGTCGGGGAGTCACCTTCCTCTGCATCTGCCTCTTTGTACAAAATTTGTAACAATAAACAAGGGACTCAACTCTAACATAAATTTTAAAAAATATTAACTACAATTCAATACAAAAAACAAATAAATAAAAACTGGTTCCAGAAACCATGGACACAAATTTCTTTTAAAGTTGCTGCAAAAAACTCGTAGATATTTAAAAGAAGTGAAGTAGAACTTTGAATCACTACCCGAAACTGAATGGTTCACAGGGTATCGAATTTTTGGGCGAATATCAAGCGAAAATTTGTACACAAAAACAAGACTGATAAAAAAAAAAGATGAGTAGTGACATGGACGAATATGGAGGGTTCACTGTTTAGTTTATAAGGAGAATAAAATGCTCAATTTCATGCTGTATAGGTGCTTGAGAATCGCACCAAGGCCAGTCGTAATGAGATGGAGCAGCTTGATCAGCTGGAAGAGCTACGTGAAATGAATGCTCGTCATGCTAAAGTAGACCATATAACCATGCTGCAACAGCACATGGCCTATGAAGAACAGCTTCTCAAGCTTCAGGAGGAGGAGGAAGACAAACTTGTTCAGTAGGGAACAAATTTAATTACTCTTTTTAAGTTTAAAAAATCTACTGGAACTCATTTATTTATATTTATTATTATTATATTACGATGTAATAATTTTAATTATTAAAATATAAACACATTTTTTTTAAAAAAAAAGAGAAAAGTTTTAATGATTTTTAGAACAGCATGGGATAAATTACAGGTCCCTTTATTTGTTATTGTTGTAGCCCTACAGTAAATAAGTACTTTTAGGTGATGATGATTGTGATTTATGTATAAAATATTAACATCTTATTGAAGTGTTTCTTTTTGAAATATAACCACATTACGATTGTTTTGAAAATAGTTTTCTCAACCATTTTATAATTGATATTTGTTGTTTATCTTGCCATTGATTTGGTTTTATTGATATTTTTTATCAAATATGTTTAAGTTTAACTTGGATGTATCAGTGATAAATCATGCATGCTTCCAAGCCACAGGGCCGCCAAAGCTGATATGTCAATTCAAAGAATATAATTAGATTCCCATTTGAATAATTCATGATGCCTTCTTTGCTTTTTGTTAACAGAGAAATTCTCAGAAAAGGGGCAACACTTAAAACAGTCAGGAGAATTCATGAGGATGACAGTGATGAGGAGAAATCACTTCAGGCCAAAAAAGCCAGACAAGAAACAATCACCACTGCCAAGCCTACTGATCTTTTAGCTGTAAGTTTTTTTTTATGTATCATATTTCAATTGAACTGTTAAAAAATATCCATTCTTAAACAAAGTTATTTAAACTCATTCTGAAAATTGAATTCCCTTGCCCACACCATAAAGTAGTTTCCCAGGTAACTTGTGGGCAATAATATAATATGATTAGCTGAAATTTAAAGAAAGTACGGTAAGTTTATTACATTCTCCATATCTCCAAAACTCCATTTAATGGCATCAGAGGGAGCTATTTAGGATCTTTTCTGGGAAAACACATAATCACCTCCACTAAGTGGAATAAGTATTTATATTTTTTAAAATGATAAAACTATTTTAATAAAGTGCAGCTGGTATTTGCCGTTTGTTAATTTTAAAAAGTAAAGCTTTTCCTTCTGGTTTCAGTTTTTAAAATATGTATTGTGTTCTTTCTCACAGCTGGAACAATACAATACAGATGAGAAAAAAAACGAGTTTCGTCTGCAAGGTACAGGATCTTATTCAACCAAGGCAGCACTATCTGGTCTAGTCAAAAGAAAGACAGTGCCCAAAACATCTACTTGCGGGTCCACACAGTTGCCCTCAATATCTGATGTGAAATTGGAGCTCACAGCTTCACATGAAACAATGATGGGAGTCTTGAAAGGGGTTATTAAAGAAGAAGAAACAGTCACAGGGGGTGACGGCGGTACAACGATTTCTTCCTGTGGGCACATCAGTGAAGATACTAAACCAACAGTTAGTTTGGGTTTAGGACTTTTGGGTGGCTACTCTGGGTCTAGTAGTGAGAATGATGACTGATTGCATGTCTTTAAGTGTTGATTTGTTTTAGATTTGTCAGGACTTGTTTGTCAAGTGTCACAGACTAAATAAATTTGTGAGCTCCATTACATTGACACAAACATGATAAGATGTGCTGCACCATTGTAAGACAGATGAATGTACCTGCTGAAAATAATTTAACTTTGTTTGATGAACTTGCTTCTAAAATCGGGAAAAAGTTACCACTGCAAATTATCAAATAATCTTTGATCGTAATTCACTTTTAAGATCAGTGATATTTATTTTTCCAAATACTGGAAGATAGTTCTTATCTGAACATTCTTGTACATTGTGTGTATGTAATATTTTATGTATTTCACCCGGCATTTTTAATTATTACTATCAAAATGCTGTATCTATAAAAATATATATAACTTAGAAAACAAAATTGGCTTCTGTTGATATATTTTCAATAAAGAAAGAAAATACATGTTACTGTATGTTTGATTTTACACCACACCTCTATATTCATAAGTTGAGTTTGTAAATAATTTTATTAATTTTTGTAATTTTGCTCTGCATGAATAAGCTAATTTTTTTTAAAATAATTAAAACCACACAACAGCTTCATCAGTAATTGAATATGGTTTTAATAACAGTTTTCCATAACTTAGGTACATTCAGAGAAAACCTTTCACAGGTAGACAAAACAATATCCATTAAAATAAACTTCATACTAGCCATTCACATTATGGAAGCTAGATTTGGTGAAACAGAATGGCACAACTCATACAAAGGCATGATAATATTCATGATAGTTATTTCAACTCATTTTCCCTCTTACTTACTAAATCAATTATTCAAAGAAAAGAAAATGTCAGCTACAATACCAAAGTCAATCTCATACTCAGCATCTATATATACATGTACTCTAATATGTGTGAATTCAATGAATCAGCCAATGACAAAAAAAATCAAGTATAATGGTAAAAGACTGTACATATTTGTTGCATACATAGGGGAATGTTGTGTCTCAGTTATGTATCATCAGAGCATAGCAGTTCTAGGTATGACATAAACCATGCCATACGTAGCCCTGAATTGAACAGGGCGGACCCATTATAAAAAAAAATGATGAACTTTTACATTTGCTATCTGACTTAACTGGTTTGTTTATTATTAATTTTATTTTAAAGAATATTACTTAGGGATAGTTCATAATTTTCAAACAGTTCACTTTACTTTACCACAGATAGGAGACTTTTGTTAAAAAAAATTACTTAAGTGAGGAAATGAGAAATGTAAGTTATAATTAGTCTAACATTATAATTGAAACAATAGTAACTTACATTTCTAATTTAGTTCAAGGGTCAGTAAACTATTTACCGGACTTTGTTACACTGTTTTAAGGAATCAATCATTTCTTATTTACAGCAACAAAAGTGGGTCTGCTGAAATAGTAACAAATAATGGAAATAAAAAATCAGGTGTTACAGAAGATTCTTCTATTTATAATAACATATATATATAATTATAGGAAGAACTTTGCTTTTTAAAAAAAAAAATTAAATTTTCATTCTTGAACTTTAATTAAAGATGTTGATATGATAACTCAGATGACAAAAAAAGCACAAAAAAACGTATCACCCAGACTACATTAACAGTTGTGCAATACAATACCTAAGACTAGTGCTTCGGGTATATTAATCTGCTTTTTAATTTCACAAGTACTATAAAGCTTATTTGGGCAATGTGAATTACCTTCGTGTAAATATATGCAACTGTTGAATTCAAGAAACTACCCAGGAGTAGAAATAGCATCTGCAGGGTTTACGAGGAACTAATGATTGTGGTAAACACAAAAATTATTATTAATTCTGAACAAGAGTTTCCAGAGACTTAAAATGAATAATTACCATCATCAATGTTACAGTGGTGTTACAATTTCGTTTAAATGTCCATACTTTTTTTTTTTTTAAACTAGAATCGGAGAAGTAAAATTATTAACATAATTTATTTTAATACATAAATTGATTCACATCATTATTTTTAATGAGCATCCAACGGTGGCTGAAAATTAAGATGAGGTGTCATGTTGAGTGAAATAGGAAAACTATTCTGACTGTCGGGATATCAAGTAGTAGCAATCATAAATTATACAACCTTTTGCATATCTAGACATAGTGACAACCTAACCGGTAACTGCCATTTCATTCACAAACCAAAGTAACTGCAGAGAATAAGCAGAGAGATTTTAACTTAAACAAAAGTTCAAACTAACACATTCTAACACTTATCTTCATTTAGTTTTATGGAGAGTTGATTAGTATATTTCAGAGATGGGCAGCAAACATACAATTACTGGTTTGACAGAGCCTTGATTTGTTTATTCTAACAACACACAGAGGTGACACAGAAATATATCTTTTCTGTGACACAGAAATATATCTTTTCTGTAGGGAAGGAAATAATGACTGTTTGTTAAAAGAAAACAAAATTCCAATAAACCACACAATTGATCAATGATGACAGAACAATAACTGATGTTCAAAATTGACCTAATGCCATTAACACTTCTTTGACACCTTAATTTCTGCACACAAACTGAGAATGTGTAATTTGTGATATTTAGCAGTTACAACAATTTCTGATGACAACAATTAAAGTTGTCTGGTTAAATCTATAATTTAGCTTTTTGAAAAAAAACAAAAAAACATTTAGCAACCGCATCTGGTAAGAGCCTTTAAGTATTTATAAACAGAAACTAAAATTTATTTAATGGAAATGCAAATTATTTTTTGGAAAAAAATACAATGATTAACTCTCACTTTTTAACTTTCTACAAAAAAAAAAATGAAGAAAATGTTCCAAGACAAGCACTTTGTCAACATATATGCATTAAAGCACAACATACCAAAAAAAATTACCAGCTATTGTGAAGTATTAAATGTAATTACAGTAATGATAAAGCAAGCCTTAACACAGGATATATCTAAACAAGCTAATCGAATGACTAATGCACATGTCACATGAGCCATACAGTTTAAGTCATTCAGCTGAACACAAAAAAAAATCTAAGAATAAATACATACGCAAGATATTAATGGAGAATATTTGCAAGAAATATACATAAAATGCAGCTTTAATTATAATTACAGTAAAAAAGATTATTTTTTTACACCCATTCATATTAAGTTCATTGTAAACACCATACTCCAGTTAAACATTCAAGCCATTAAAAAAATCATCAAGTAAGAACATAATGAACGATGTTAATGCTTTTCACAGTTGGTACAAGAAAATTATTAGATAAGACATGAATGTAACTCTTTGCCTGCATCACTGTGAAGACTTTTGGCAATGAATTTAATTTTAAAATCTTCCAATGTTACTTTTATATAACTGTGTGACTTGAATTTATCAACAAATAATTGTGAAGAAAATTTACCTGAAGATTTCTTCTTTAAATAAGGCAAGACTTAATACTTTTAATATGTTCTGAGGCAATCTACTTAATATGGAGGTGATCCATCTTTTAATATAAGACAGGGAAAGAGTTAACAATAGTTGCTTCTAGAAGGTTGTTAAGAGGAGATGGGGAAAAAAATTACAATTCAAAACTAGGAATGAAAGTATCTTTGTTAAAACTTGCTGCAATGTTTGAAAAAAATGCTGAGTTCTCCTTCTTCTCAAGCAGAACAGTCAGCCAGTTTACAGGTAATCAGGGAATTAATGGGTTGGGTGAGCTTGAATAAATAAATATTTATTTATACAAGGACAGCTTTACAGAATACTCACAGCACTAGGTAGAATGGCAGATGATGGTACATGACTAATTTAAGGCAGAGCAAAACATGCATCTCAAAGACACATCTAGGAGCACATCAAATTTTAACCCATTAAAAGTAAAGGAGAGTCCTTTTTTTTTTTTTTGTATAACTTCAAAATTATACCATTCTTATTGATTGCATGGTGTATGCACGACTTGTTTGAAACAATTCATTTAAATTTTTAAAAAAACATTTAAAGTGAAAGCTTCTAACACTACTAACACTTATTATTATTTTTTTAATTTTAATAAATTCATGTCTACATTCCCGCCTAAAATTTTTATCAGTAAATTTGAGTAGGGGTAAAAAACTTAATTAAGAAAAACAAACAAATATCTAAAGGCTTTTTATGAAACACGTCTTGAATAATTGTCAAATATTTCAAAGCACATGTTGATGCTTAATTCATTTAGACTAATTATTTATAGAATATTTTTAACCTGAAAAAAAAAATCCTTGAAATCATATACACCATTTTTTGCTACTCATTTACTAAACATACACCTAATTGCATATTACTCTGTTATTTTATCAGAAACAATGTTCAATGCAATTATACATTACACGCAAAGATGCAAACTGATTAAGAATACTGCATGAGACAAGATTGTATTCCACTTGTGTCACTGGGCCAACAACAGTCGCAGCACAATCAATAATTCTCACCCCACATGCACAGAGCAAGCAGATTTCATTGACACATCGTTAGAGGACTTGAACATCTAAGAATTCCTTAAGTAAAGTCTGTCTTCGTTTCTCTGCAACATCCATTTGATTTTCAAGCACCTGTTGTTAAAAAGTTAATATTAGTCTTTGATTTCATAGGATTACAATTTCTGCAAGGGAAACATGATTCAATGCCAGTGAAATGCAAGCATACCTGTCAACTCCATATGTAATGTAACCCATCTAATGCTTCTTGCTGACACGTTAGTTGTTTTGTTGCACTCCTTTTTTCAGTTTTTCCCATACTTTGTTTTACTCATTTCTTTTTTTTTGCTAACCTGATTGCAGTCTCTCCCCCTTATTACCAGACTTTGCCCCTTTGCCATTTTTTTACAGGCAACTGGCAGAACCCCTCGCTAGCACTCATTAGGTTCCGCAGAACCCTGGTTGAAAAACACTGATCTAAATTTATTCATCATCATGCCCCTTAGTCCTTGGACCGTTGGGGCGCCACAGATGACATGTGAACTATCCTCCAATCGTCTCAGTCTTCTGCACTACGCACAGCATTGCCAAGTGTTAGTCCTGCCCACTTTTTGATGTCATCCTCTCATCTTTTTCTTTGTCTTCCTCTTCTTCTCCTTCCTCTTGTGGTGCCCTGCAATATTTCTTTGGCAAGCCCTTTTTTCCTTGTTACGTGGCCGTACCATTGTAGTTTGCGTTTTTTCACAGTCACCAGTAGGTCATCGTACTCCCCAATAGCCTGGCGAACCCTTTCTTTCACTGTATCATTGGAGATATGGTCCCTATAGGAGATGCCAAAAATGCTTCTGAAGCATCTCATCTCCATCGCCTTTATTTTCCTTTCAAGATCTGCTGTTAATGTCCAGGATTCGCAGGCATACAGGAAAATGGAGAGGACTAATGAGCGCATCAGCCTGATTTTGGTGCTGGGGGCTATATTTTTGTCATTCCATATTTTCTTGAGCCTCTTTAGTGCTGTTGTAGTCTGCACAATCCTGGACATCAGTTCGGGCTTGGAGCCTTCTTCTGAGACTATTGCTCCTTGGTATTTGAAGCGGCCTACAGTCTCTAGTCCTTCCTCCCCGACCTTAATTTCAGTGGTGATGCCTGTGGTGTTATTTGTCATCATCCCAGCCAATCCGTCTATGTCGTCGGCAAAGCGTAGGTTGGTGATTGTTCTGCCACCAATGCTGTCTGTCCCTCCATGCGCTTCAAGAGCATCTGACATAATTCTCTCTTGGAAGATGTTGAACAGGAAGGGGGAGAGCAGGCAGCCTTGTCGTACTCCAATCGTGGTCTTGAACCATTCTGCGATGTTGTTGTTGAGGAAGACTGCACTGGTGGCCTTATCATAGAGGTTGCAAATCATTCTGGTTAGGTCTGTGTTGATGTTGTAGTGCCTCATGGTGGCCCATAAAGCAGCATGCCAAACACTGTAGAATGCTTTCTCGATTAATTAAAGAAGTATAAAGATTCAGAAATAAAATTTAAATTAAGAAAGATAAATATATGGAGCTGACTGATTCCACATTAGATAAGCCTTAAAACCAACCCAAAAAAAAAATTCCTTACCCCTTTGTCAGAGATCTCAGCCCTCTCAACCTTCCATGAGAGATTTTCTACTTCAGCCTCCAGTTGTGCCTGCTGGTATTCAAACTAGAGCACAGAGAGATAAAGACGTTCCTAAACATTATTGATGTCTGCATATAAATCGAGAGGACAGATAAAATGAGGGGAGAAAACAGCACAACCCACTTTTAGCATAAGTGATCAGTCTGCATTTTTCATCAGCTAAATAAATAAAATCAAGTTAATCTGTAATGGTTTCCTGAAATACTAAGCAAGAGAATCTCACACTAAATAGCGCTGAACTAATCAAACCTATTGTTGACATGAATTATGAGTTTCATTAAACTCAAGCATTCTTATTTACCATATGGCCCAACTGATTAGCTACCAGATTGAAAAACCCGCTGTGGCCGAATTAAATCTAGGTCACGTTTACTACAACACAAGCTTTGGCACTACCAGCGGCTCATGGCCATAACGAAAGAAATGCCCAGCCACCCCCAGCGGCTCATGGTAGTTAACCGGTTAAAATTCATTTGAAGAAAAATATGTTGAAAACATACATCAAAGAGATCCAAACAGCAAAATAGTTTCTAAGTTTTTCACTCCTAAAAAAAAAAAATCATAATTATTTTATTTAGCAAATGCTTCTTTTGATCCCTTTAAGGAAAACATTTTTACTTGATGTGAATATTTAATATGAATGAACAATGAACATGTTTTCTCTTAATGTTTAAAACAACACTTTGATAAGCATAAAAAAACTTCCGTTGTTAAAAAGATACAACTTTTTTAAAAGATCCCAACTCACCAGAATTTTTCTCGGTCCTTTTTCCATGTAATAGGCATAGGGATATGTGTACTGGAGTGTGTACCTACACTGTACAAGTAGAGAAATCAAGATCATTTAATGACACAGAACAAGGAGAGAAAGCAAGACAATAAACTAACATCTTCTGATCAACAAAGTGTGTGGTCCATCAACCGTCAAGCTCTAACATCTTCTAAAGATGTTTTTTTGTATCTTCTGATTAACAAAGCATGTGTTCAATCAAGCCCTAACATCTTCTAAGTTTTGAAATCAGCTTTAAGTGGAAACCAAGCTTCAACCACTAGACCCAAGCCATTCAAAGTAGGCTGCCAGGATTTTTCATTATAACTTAGTTCACAACATCAACAAAGCTCCAGACGTGACATTATAATACAGTTTAGATAACCATGTGCCACCAGCATACCTTTTTGAGCAGTGAAGCAGCTATGAGGAGGTACTGCCAATCGATCCAGGTGCCTTGGTTGTTCATGACTTTCTCCTGAGTTCTTGCTGTGATTTTTGCTGTTGTTGTCTCCTCTAACAGTAAACTTTTAGCATGGTTTTCCCACTTTGGGAGAAAAATATTTGAATTAGGAGCATGCTCCTTTTGATTGACATTTATTAACGACCAAAACTTAAATTTTACAATCCACTCTCAGGGAGTGTAACTGTGAGGATCATGCATGATGACTTTGTTTGGTTCCAAGGAAATTAATTTTTAAAATTATTCATTTTGGTTATCTTTTTAAAACGCTTAATTTTTACGAAATTAAATATTGATTTAGAATCGCTACAAAAAATACTATATGACTTATTCTGTGTAAAACTTAGTTCTCAAGTAAGAGCAAAAATATTTATTATCTTTTTATGCAATTAAGAAACATCCATACTTATTGCTATTCACATGTGTATTTAATTATATATCAAAGTTTATAAAGGAATTCAGTGGATTGACTCACATTGTCTCTTTTAAAAAAAAATCCACAGGCAGTTTACATGGATGTACCAAAGCCACAAATCAACAATGAAACATCACTTACCCTTTCATAATAGAAAAGGTATTTTTTTAAGGCTTCCCTGGCTTGCACATGGACTGATTCATTGGCAATGTTGGGATTTTCTTTGTAACGACTGCATTCATAATATTCACTTCCATGAGACTTCCAATCTGTTATAAAGAACATGTTTCAAGTTACGCAATAAGCTTGGAGAAGGCTTAATTTGGTCCAAAGCTTGATTGTAAAGCTGGGAGGTGAAGTTTAAACTTTAACATTAGCTTCATAATTTTTAAAAATGTTTTAAATTTATAACAGACTAAGGGGAATCATTATATAAGAGATAAGAATATTCTGCAATCAACAAATTATAAATGAAGAAATTTATCACTACATTACAGTGAAAATCATACCACACAACAATTTATTAATGATATGACAGTGAAAATTGTGGGACACAACAAAAATTTTAACTTAACAGATTCAACTTAGAGAATACAAATTACATTAAACACCACTAAAGCAGCTGCTTTTAATAACTTCTGTAATTTAGAGCAATTTAATATGGTGGGACACAGAATATTCTAACTTACCCCCTAAACACATCCAGCAAAAATCATATTTGCACTCTGGACATTGCTACAATAAGAATAAAGAGAAAATATAACATTAACGATGAGCCCCATGACACTTATTCAAAGTCTTCTGTATCACCACAAGACACTTATTTTTTTTTCTAATTTAAGTTTTAAACATGTGGGATTGGAAAAATTAAAAAGAAATAACACTGACAGGTCTATTTACCCTCATACTCATTAAATCAAACACTATTATCTCAAAATCGTACAATAAGGTACCTTAACAGTGAAGAAATAAAAATGTATACAATAACTACTCGCATCGCATGTCTAATAGGATCAAGTTAAGCTGGCGTCAAAAACGGTTACTTCTAAAAGTAGATGACCGAAGTTTATATTGCAATCTGTGGTCACTTTGTTTTGCAGACGGGTATCTGCTATAGATATTAATATTTAGGTCAACGTGCAGATCACATTATTACAGTAAGTCACTGGTAAAAATAAAGTTACGGTTGAAATTTAACATGGTTCAAACTTAAAGTCAGATCAGCATAAAATAAAATTTATTGAAATAAGAATTAATTTGATTTAACAAATTTGGGTGCCATTTTAAAAAAAAACTACTACTTATTTATTTATTTTTTTTTATTTTTTTTAGGAAAATCAAATTTAAAAAAATAAGAATCAATATCCAGTATGCATATTTCCCATTAACATATTACAGTCTGATAACTACCAAAAACTGTATTGAGTGACAGGAAGAGGGGTATTAAAAATCGTACATCTGCTTTTGTGATTTCTAAAATTAAATTTCAAAGACCCCTCAGGTCCTATTAAATATGTTGAAATCTAATGGTGCTGCCTGGAACAGTGAAGAATGCACTCTGTAGTTTTCTCTATTACTGCACTCATCATGGTTCAACGATAAAAAATAATTATGACACAAACCTACATCCCACAGCCCCAAAATGAATAAACGGGAGGAAGGGTCATCTAGATAGTATGTACGCAAAAAAAGTTGAATGTTCTAACCCCCCCCCCCCTTTTTTTTTTGTCTACGAGTTGCACGGTGTGCTCACAAGGGTTTTGCGAGATATTTCAAACATTTCAAAATTTTCATAATTTGATTTCCACTTTAGCGATTGTGGTGCAAACAGTAACCCACTGGGGTAACTAATGTTTGCAGTAACTAGATGACGCTTAGTTACCCACGTAGTGTTATATTTATTTTTACCCAACCCTCTAATTTTGTTTACGTATTCGCTATTTCGAAGTGTACTTCTAAGAATTTAACACAGGGAGCCTGGTGAAAACCTGAATTTCGCATAGGTGCTGGGAATCGAAAATTTTAGAACAACTGGCATAGCCCAACAAAATATATGTCAAATGCACGTTGGACATATGGTTGACTAAATATTACAGTAATACCTCTACTACTTAGTAACATCTGTGTATATCTAGCGAGTTCATTTGTAAAAATACATGGCAATGTTATGACAATAATTGCTGCAAAACATTCCACGATATGTTGACAGCATTAAAAAATATCAGAGTTTCAGGATGAAGATTATACAATTTTCCAATAAGGTACGTACTTTCTGCAGAGACCATCAACGCATGTGTAGGCAAAATCTGAATAATCGAACCCCCCCCCCACACACACACAACTCTGCTTAAGGATGTCCCCGGATTGATTAAAATTGTCACAAGGGCAACTACACTATTAAACAAATCGTATTTCATGATCCATTCATTGCTGGAGTTAGAATGCAATTGCAATTTAAACTAACATCTGGAAATGTACTTTTTATTTTTTTTGAAAATTGGAAACGTAACTGGAATGTATATATTTTATACCCGGTCACTTAAAACCATAGCCTTAATAAGTTTGGCATACAAAGACATCTCAAAATCATACAACGAACACCAAAATCGTAAGAGTAAACAGGTTTGCATTGATGATGTGTATAAAACTGCTTCAAATGTACCTTACCCTAAAACTTAAAAAAATTTTTTAAACTATAAATTAAAATAAATAAGGAATTTGTGTGTATGAGCTGAATGCATAAACAAAAATTATGGCCAGCTACATTGTCTTCACTTACCATATGATTACACCCTCCATTTTTTTCAATACAGACATGGCACTTAGGACACTGAAATAAAATGCATGATTGTCATAAGAGTTAAGGATAATAAATGAAGGAATGCATTTAAGTTGTGTGAAGAAAACAGTAAAACAATGTATGTGGAAGCTTGAATCGAAAGACAGGACAGTAAGAGAAGAATGTTTCGGCCAAGAGCCTTCCTCAATAGATAAGACAAATGAAAATATGACAAATAGAAACTAGTTAAAAAAGCTTCAATGTTTGCCATTGTTATTCATGGTAGAAGATTTTCAGATAGGTTCTTCTCTTAATGTCCAGTCTTTCGATTCAAGCTTCCACATACCTTGTTCTACTATTTCTGTCATAAAAGTTAAATGTTCCTTGGACCTTTCAAAACTTTTAACTCCTATATTTTAAAGCGGCTCATATATGATCTTACTTACTGTTTTTTTTTAAATAGGAATATACATTTCAAATAGAACATTTTTTTAATTAAGAAAAATGCAGCTGTGCAAAAGTAGATTAAGCATTTTTTTCTTAATTTAAAAAAAAAACAAAACAAAAAACATTATCCGATAAAAAAAAAAAAAGTTTGTGATACAATATGCTGTGGCAAAATAAAGTAAAGGCTTACCCTATATGAACATATTGTTTACTATATGCCTAGCATAACATCATTAGTTATCATAGAGAATTTTAACCCCGACACCTTTGTGGTATCAAAATGTTCCCGATGTAAGGTGACTAAAGGTAGGAATGTGGATACTTTGCACTAATCGTAATAAAGTTCTTAAAATTGTATTAAACTTTGTAATGAATGAGAAGGTTGTTGAGTCACTCACATCTTTGGTGTGGGCACTGATATAGTTGGCAGTCTCTGAGTCGTCCTCACACTTTGTGAGCCAACGTTTGATTACATCACATTCGGTTGGGGCATGGTAAGCTATGCCACATTTGAAGCTGAAATACATATGAAGTTAGAACAGTTATTTTTCATTTACGACCAATGGTAATTTTCTATTTTTAATTATAATAATTACTTGAATCTATATATGGTTGAATATTGGACAGTTGTTTTAATACTTGGATTTAATTAGGTTAGGTTAGTGGTTTCCACCCTTCATTTAGCTCAAAACACACAAAAACAACTGAAATGACTTGACAGACCAACCACTCAAGTAAAAAAATATATCTGCTGTGGAGTGTTCAAGCAAATATTCATTATCATAAGTATAACCTCTTTTTCCCAACCTGTGCTCCGAACAGCCCTAAGTGCTCTGCAATCGCCTGTCAGGGGCTCTATGGCCACTCCCTCCTCCCATAACACTTATCAAAAACTACATTAACTTGTAAAACACAGAAATGCCTTAAGTTCCCTTGTAATTGATATGTGCTATTTTACTTTGTTAGTTTGTGTGGAAAAAAGCCTAATAACGATTTACTGTACTGGTACATTGAATTATAATTCTCAGTTTTAAGACTTTGTTGTCCACCTGTGAAAATGGTGCAGCTTTTGCAGAACCAACTATTGAAAAAAACATTGGCTGAAGATACATCTTCTTAAAATAACTCCACATTAAAACAATTTAACAGTCATTTCCATAATCTATGTTTGCAACACAAGAAAGTGCAATGTGATGCACAGCAATGTTGATACACTGATGAGAACATGCACCAATAAACAAAGCTGCAACCCACCAGAATGTTGCCTTGCAGGATTGGCACTCAACTTTTTTAGCCTTGGCCTCCTTAGCTTTGATGATGACTGAGCAATCGATGCCGGGACAGAAGCGTAGGTTCGGATGAGACTGTAGAACAGAGTTGAAACTGAGTGTTAAATGTTTGGAAGGAAATTAAAATGCGTCAAGCTGAGCCGAAAACTGTAAGTGACAAACATATCGAGACGGTTTACCTTGATGAGATCATTGAATGAGAATTTGGAATACTTGTCTCTGAGCTTCGGTTGGCTGAGGATTTCGCAAACAAAGTCTTCTGTCACCAGCACAAGGCACTCCTTTGCCATGCACTCAATACCTGTGGAATTATGAACAAGGCCACTTAAAATAATTTGATTTAATATTTTAATAATTCTTTCAGTCTAATCTAATTGAAGTTATAGACAAGTTCTAAAATAGTGTTCACCCCACTAGAACAAAGATTTTACTTTAAAAATATCAAATATTTTCTTGTGATGCCATATTATGGAAAATACTTTTTAAAATGTGCTCAAGGTCCAAGGGACACCGGAGGGACTTTTTATGGTAATTGTTTCAAACTAGTAACGTCTTTGAGGCAGCTTTTAATAGCAATATTTTTTCAGCTATTTTAACATTGGCTAGTTAAGAAAACAGTATTGTAATTATTATTATTAATAATACTACTTTCTTTACCAGCCAATGGTAAATATCAATGTAGTTTGCAGTGGTGATGGTTTGATATGCTCAACTACTGGGGAAACATTTCTATAGAGCCACTTACGTATCTGTTTCATGAACATTTGCAACCAGGTATCAGATTCAGACATTTGGGATTGAATTTTGCACACACACAAAAAAAAAAAGATACAAGGCAAGGGTGAGAGCTAAATCTAGATGGACTGGTGTTGTTACAAATACAAATGACATAAACCATGGTCCTGATGGCAAATTACATTCCTCAGTGTCATTTAACCTTCATGGAAACCGCCCTGAGGCCCCAGATTCATGATGTCAAGAAAATCCATTTATTTCCTAGTTAATCATAGCTTGTTGCATTTAAACGTAAATCTTGCAAAATGTACTTAGGGCTACAGTCATTATTATTGAAATTAAATTTGGTAATAAGTAAGAGCCATAATTTTATTAAGAAAATACAATTGCTTGAACTAATTATCAAGGTGAATAACTTGAAAATATGGGATTTTTATTCTGGATGAAGTTTTGAGTTTTACATTAGAGCTGGTATGAGCTCTAATGATACTTTGGATAATGAGTTACCTACCTGTAGTGATACCATCCTGAATTTGAATTTGAAAGTGCATGTCCCAGCAATCCCTGCAAAACTTGTGACCACATGCAACACCAAAAAATCTGTCTCTTGAGTACTCTACACAGCACACTGAACATATTGGCCTTTGACCTATCAAATTGTCCTTTAGAGGGGAAAAAAAGGTGATTTTTATATTACTAATATAAGATGACATTAAGTCTAAAAAAAATACAATAGAAGGATCACATTTTCTGGCCTTTATTTGGTGTTAATAATAGCACAAAATCAAACTTACATGTCTCCTGCGACTGGCTAGGTGACTTTCAATTAAATATTCTGTTGGATTTCGTTGAAAACTGAAAATAAAAATGTCAGTAGCATTTAACTTATTTATACATATATATTTTCAAATACAAATTCTCTTACACTGCATTCATTTCAACACATTAAAATAAAGCTTTAGTTAACACAGTACAATTTAATGTGAACTGAACTCACTTGTCAATAATCTCTTCTTTATTCCATTTGTGACGAAGCAATAACATTTTAGCCATAGATGGATTAACCTAAAAAAAAGAATTAGTTTCAGATAAATTAAAGATTAGAAGGTGAAACAGAAAGAGAAAAAAAAAAAGAGATTTTTTAAAATGAAAATTAGTTTGAAATGAAAATAGTAATACTTTTAGAAATTAAATTACTATCTACAATATGTCACGTGTAAAAAAATAATTAAAAATTTTTAATTAAATAATTTGAAAAATTCTTCGCTCAATCAGAAGATTCTCAATAAACGTTAATAATGCTTTTTAAAAGTAAAACCGTCCACTCAGTACCTTTAATTTCATACACAAAGTTTCAATCTCCTCATTAAGCATCCTTTCTGCATCAATTAACTGAAGGGGCTCGTATTCAAAGTACTCTGGGTCATCAGTATTACTAGGGCAGTCCAGATTCAGATCATTTGATGTATCTACATAATAGCTGTGATCAATGTCCTCATCCATATCTTCTGAAGAGTTGCCATCGCTACCGATGGATGAGGCCTCAGACATATGACTAAGTTGGCGATTTATATCGCCGCCCGACATGATGATGTACAAATTTTAACCACACTTGCTCAAGCTAGGTTGGTATGGCAAAGCTATTCTAGTAGAACAAAAATTGTTTTGTTTAAAATACATATTTTTATATAGTCTTTGTCAGTTTATTAACTATAGTTCAAGAAAGTTTATTGGCATGATTTTAGTATACAGCTCTTCCCTTCATTGCTTTGTTTTTCTGAGGTGAATTTTATCTTATATATTACCGTACATCTTATTTTTTGCACCCTGTTTTACACCAAGTAGACATTGTTGATACAAAAGCAGGGTGGTGTATATATACTAAATGCGGTCCACAATGAACTCCCAAAAATGCTCCCCCATCTCATGCATCATAATATAACAATCATGTAATAATGTTATATGAACATGTTAACCCCAAAAGTGCTGCCCTAGGCACACCACTGCATCATTATAATTTTGTTTATTTTTGCTTTGTTTGTGCCCGTAACAGGTTTTTTCTTGTAAAAGGTTTCTCATTTCACACGTCCCTGTCACTATGCAGTAAGCCTGATTATCCCAAAAAAAGGAGGGGGATTAGTAGTGGCAGGCAAAGTATTAAGTAATACTGGCATTACCAAAGTGGTTTTTGCAGTAAATAAAAATTATAATTGCTAATAGTGTGTCAGACTGGGACTGTAAGCCTAAGTTTATTTCGAATTCTGTATCAAGTGTAAGGCCTATTATAAATAGTCATGGATGGGCCTAAATACAGAATATTGTTACATCTAAACTAGGCCTGCTTAAAATATTTGGCTAAAATGCAGTTTGCTGCAGGGCCAGCGATGGTTCAATAGTAAAAAGTCATGGAGTTTCCGTAGGCAGTTGGGCAACTACTTCCGTTTTTCTTTAAAAAAGATTTTGAATTTTAGCTCTCTTTTTATTTGATTAAAGTCTTTTTCTCATTTTTTAAATTATCTTGAAAGTGAGGCGGGAGGGTTGTCAAAATTACTTTATTTTTTTTTTAAATTTAAAAATGGGGGACGGTTTGGGGAAGGGTTATATTGATATTATTGCGACATTATAGAAATGAATAGCAATTATTTGTATTTTTCTGGAGATCATCTTTGGGTATCAGCAAGGATGAGTTTTATTTCTTTGGCAGTGTCTATACGTCCGGCGCGCCGGATGTATATCTCCCGCACTTTTTGTCCGGCGACCAAGTCACATGACTGTCTTAACAAAGTGGCGAGAGATATTTTGTCCATCAGCCTTGTCACATGACCGCGAATGATTCAAAACTTTTATTAATTTTAAAATCTATTTCTCTACCAAGTAATGTACATCTTGCATGCAAATGATAGAAAAAAATTGAAGTGAAAGTGGCTTGTAAACATTTTTGTTTAGTTTGTTATTTGAGTTTGTGTACCAGCAACCCATAATATAATTATGGGCCAGTATTCAGTATGGAGTAGGCAACCAATAAAAGTAAAAGATTTTAAATTGTAAGTAAACATTTTAAATTGTTTAAATTGCTACAAATATTTTAAAACTTCTCATAAAACTACTGTTGCTGATGAAAATGATAATATAAATATAATATAAAATATTTTCAATTAAAATTGGGGGAAAAAAGGGTTCCCATGAGGGGAAGCGATCCACAAATATAATATCGTCAAGCGGCCACACTACCACATTACTACACAAGATCTTCTTAGTAGATATTTCCTTCGGAATAATAACGCCTACTAGTCGTCCGGCGGTCACGTGACATGCTCGCCGGACGTATATCTCCCACACTATTTGTCCGGCGCGCCGGACATGTGGACACTTCGTATTTCTTTTGAACATTATAAGATGAATGTTAGTAAAAATGAATGGAAAAATTAATTTTAATGTATTTCATATTGACTATTGATCAGCAGATTATGTTTATGATGCAAATAATGATCAGTGACAGTGAAGAATGGGCAATGTATTATACACATCGTTCAGGTCAAACTGTTGGTCCTGTCACCCTTTGTCAAGTGTTGGCAGTTGGGATTCCCCAAACTGATGTCACTGCGCTTATTAGGGTGAGACCACTCTTGGCAAAGCCCATGCCACTAACTACTCATTTACCAAATAGTCTAGTCTAAATTGACTAAACCTTTAACTTAGACTTTAGGTAAATAATTGATTGATTAAGCCTGCTACATCTCCGTAAGGTAATATAAAAATATTAATATATTCCAATTTTTGTGAATGACCCATCTTAGTATCCTTAGCCAAACTAAGTTCAAATATCTACTATAAGTCTCTCAGACTCAGAGGTACTTTGAAATTTGAAGCAATTAATAAGCTCTGAGTGATATACAAAATTAACCATTCCCTGGGCCTGCACATGTTTTTTTTGACTGTGATTGTCTTAAATATAGGCATAAATCAGTAAATTTAATAAATCAATTATTTCGTCTCTAAATTCTCTTTCTAATTTCTAAATACTAAATGTGTATATTTTATTTTTGTATTGCTCTTTTAATAATATAGAAGTAGTACAAGTACAACAGTACAAGTACACATTATTTTTTAGATTCAAGTCGGATGCTAGTAGTAGATGGGGGGGGGGGAAATAAAAAAATTAGGCCTATTATTCAGAAATATAATCCAGGATTTTATTTTGATATGTATGTATTTTTGGCTGAAAATATCTTGCAAAGGATATTTACCTTAATGCCAATAAAAATAAAAGTATCTTAGATACAATGATTTGTCATCTAGTCTATCAACAAAGACTTTCGCCATTGCCGGAAATGACGCAAGGAATTTCCTTCTGCTAAAAATAAAAATGCCTTATTACTATAACAGTGGGGGGAAGTATTAAAGTTGAAGTAAACCAGTGTAACAAATTAACGCTGAATCTCCAGGACGGTGCAATTAAATTTAAATGCAATCAGCAGAATAAATTTAAATTAAATACACCAATATTTATTTCGCAATTCCAACTTAATGTTTTCAGTGAGCTATTCATTAAATCGAAAAAGCAAAAGAGCTAGCAAGGCAAACTCAGGGCCCAGTTGCCGTGTCATGTCAATCAATTAATTTAATTTGTTTGATATTAAATTTGAGTCCCTCGACTCGGCCAATATCCATTTTTTTAAATGGATTGATGTGAAATAAAATAGTTTGTTAGAATGGAAACTAAATTCGATTACAGACAGGTTTCTATGATAATTTTTTTTTTTTTACATTTTAGTCTTGCGGGAAGGGGGGATTTCAATCAATATTTCACGAAAATGACGACTCTAGAATTTATCTTAACAAAAAACTTATAAGATCATACAAAATGTCTATCAACCAATTGAAGGATATAGGCTAATTATTAGGCTAAGCCAGGGGTCGACAACCTTTTGAAACGGAAGAGCCAAAAGTTACAATTTACAAAATTTTACAGTTTTTAAAGAGCCACTAACATTTTTATTTCAATATAATTATTAATATTTGCGCATGGAACGGGAGAGCCGCATCTTGACATCAAAAGAGCCGCATGCGGCTCGCGAGTCGCAGGTTGCCGACCCCTGGGCTAAGCCTTATAAAGAAATTAAAACATTATTATGTTAAAAGATTTTCAAGAGTACAGGGTGGCGCAAAGAAAGTGGGACCGACTAACGACTTCTATAATTTAAAAAAAAATAACAACATCAAAAAACAATAATTTTTTTAAACTCATTAAAAAAGTAACATGTTAACACATTAATTTATTAATAATATTTTTTTTTTAAAATCACATTAAATTTGTCTTCCCCGGTTCTCAAAAGTTTTTTTTTTCCCCCTGCGCAGCTGCGCCACTGGAAAGCTTCTGTTAACACTAAGCTATAAAATAAAGTTGAAATTGTAGACCAGTGATTTGTGGATCGCAAACTTTTTCAACCACTACCCAGGGCCGTCTTAAGAACATAGGGGGCCCTGGGCACAGTAATGCACTGGGGCCCCCAGCAACACAACACACCAGGGTCGTTAGAAGGGGGGCTAAGTGGGGCACTCGCCCCATGCTAAAACAGTGGGGGCGCAAACAGTTGTTGCTCCCAACCCAACTCACCAAGAGGAATAACATTGTAAAATAAGAATAAAATAAGAATAAACATTCAATAAAGTTAAAAATAGGTTAACTCAACTTATTTATACACAAAAATGCATTCCAGTGCAATAATGGTTTTAAAAAATTATGAGAAATACATTATAATTCATCCCAGATGATGATAAATTATCAGGTCCTCCATGTTATTAATTAGTCTTTCTGCCTCATACCTCGTTTTTTGTTTTCCTGTTCAGTGTCAGCTGATATAGAGCCCAGAGCATCTTGTATTTTTTTCGAAACTTTGAAGGCATCAAAATGTGCCGACCATCTTGCGTCAGACAGATGCTTTACGACAACGAGAGATTTTCCTAAGGAAGATACCAGAACATACTACAATCGATGTGTGGAAACTGAGAAAAGGGTATATAGGCGCTGAACAAAGTCAAATAATTTTCCAAGTTGTAGACAACACTCTGCTTCTTTTAAGCCCACTAAGTTCTGGATGTGTCCAGCACAACGGACATACACGGCAAACTCGTGCTTGCAATCCAGTGTAGCGTCCAGACCTATATATAAATTTTAATTTTTGTCATACGATTGATTGACCACTGCAAATTGAAGGCGGAATTTCGTTCTCATTCGGGAAATTCAAAACATTGTCTTCTAGATCCTTTAATACACAACAGTGTCTGTTAGATCCTTTGATACACAACCGTCTCTGTTAGATCATTTGATACACAACAGTGTCTGTTAGATCCTTTGATACACAACAGTGTCTGTTAGATTCTTTGATACACAACAATGTCTGTTAGATCCTTTGATACACAACACTGTCTGTTAGATCCTTTAATACACAACAGTGTCTGTTAGATCCTTTGATACACAACACTGTCTGTTAGATCCATTGCTCTATGGGAAAATATGGAAATTAACTTGATAAAACGTTCCACAGACTTTCATCCTCGAATGTACCGGACCGTAAATGTCAGTTGATCAATGTGTGAAATGTCTGAAGTGGAATCAGAACTTATTGAAATAATACTTTGAATCTTTAATTTCTTCCAGAATAGCACAAAAGAAAAGTTGCTCCATTAGATCAATAATTTTTTCTCAAATATTTGCCAACAGATATGATGTGTTACCCTTTCCAGCATTTCCATACAGTTTGAGATACTCTTCCAAAAAAGGGTTAAATTTACTGAGCAGCTCTAAAATACCTAAACAATTTCCATTGCTTACTGACCCAATAGTTTGACCCAAACCTCTGGAGGCAAGGAAGCGAACGCCATAAACCCCACGAGTCAGAACTTGATGCCAGTGCTTCTGTTTTGACCTATGGTCTTTGATTAAACACCTCGCTTCTTACAGTCGAAGAAAATATGCAGTCATGTCCTTGCAATGCACTACTCAATTTTCATGTTCTACATTAGATTGTTATGTTTCCAGTGCTTATATCCTGATATAGCAAAGGGAAATAATTTTTTTTGGACAATAGACGACACGCAAAACAATACAAACAACCTTGGTATGGTGAGTAGAGAAGACATTCAAGTTTTACACACTCGACATTCCGCAGTTCACGTTTGAACATATTTCTTGATAAATACCGTGTCTTAGTTCTTTATTATCCAGCTCTCCGTGAGTTTGAAAGGTTGCAGTCATGATTCTGACACAATGATGGCCAACAGCGGATTCATTACTCAACTGTACAAGTGTTCTTAATATTCCAAAGCTTGGGATCTGTGTCGTGAATCACACTCTCGTTTTCTGACACAGCTTTGTGTGTTTAAAATTTTACAATTTCTCTAGCAGAGGAAATAGGTAATGGTATTGTCTGGAACTAGATGGCTGGATCCAATAGAGGATGTAGATGAGGCTTTTTTTTATTTTGATGAGCATTATTAGTCACTGATATTTGGATTGGATTTAACCAAGATGTTAATTTCCCAAGTTTACCCGTTTTCCTTGTCCCCTCAGCTCTTTTTGTCTTCTGTGCTCCAATTACAAAACTAATTTTTTTTATTCCCGGTTAAGGGATTAAACACGTAGAAATATATACATTGGTTACAAGTACTTCAATAGTAATAGCAGCAATCCGTTTAAAAGATACAGGTAATTATTTTTTTAAAAATGGATTTGTCTCTCCCTTCAGACTGACACGTGCCCCTCTAAAAACGAACATCGAGAAATGATCAATAGAAATGGCGCCCTTAATAAAAATCGATCTCTATAATTGAGCTACCCGGCGTGTAAGATAATGACTTTGAGCTTTAAACAGTGAGCACAAAGTATGTCTAAAAGCCTATATATTTCTGCCTACAGCTCAGACATACGGTGACTGTTGGGTTCTATTTCTATGTATCATCTAAATATGTTTTTCAGACACAGAACACAAAATATTTTTCTGTTTAAAAAATATAAAGTTATTTGGGTTTTTGTGTGTGTTTTTTTTTAAAATAAATTTACTTTGAAAAAGAATTATTCATTGTTGACCTACAAATTCCTGATATAATGCTAATTAAATTCAGTAGTAATTTAACTGGTGCTAGGATAGATTTTTCTCCACTAATATCAATACGGAGCAGAGGCGTATCTAGGGTTATTACCGCCCGGGGCCAACATCTTTGTCTAACATGATTGTAAACAAATGCTCTAACTTTATTATTTTTCGATTCATATCTGGGAGAAGTAAAACTTGTTGACGAGAGTTATTCCCCTTTAAAGGTTTAAAATGTATCCAACTTGTTATTCGCATTTATAAAATTAATTTTGGAACATGCCGATAAAATCGTGGGTTAGAATTGGGAAACGTGCTGTCCACTGATGTTTAAATAAATTTTAATTGCCATAACTGTTCAATATTCATTAACAATAATTGCAACATGAAGCCTTTATAAGATTGAGTCTCCTAGAAGCAAGGGGCCCCTTAGAAGCGTGGGGCCCTTGGCAAGTGCCCACTGTGCCCATGCCTTAAGAAAGCACCGCACTACCCCCCTTGGCACCATGAACCCAACCATAGCACACACCCCTTGTTACTAAACAATGACCCGGGACAGTAGTAATAAAAAGCCTGTTCAAGAAAGATTACAACACAATAAAATGTTATCATGTTTTATGTAAATAAAGGTTAATTAAATTTTTAATTCTTTTGTTCTTTAATTAATTCAATAATAAATTGATAAACTTTATCCATTTATACTACAGCTTTTTAAAAGTAGAACTAACATTAAGCACTTAGTAATAATAACTTACTTCTACATCCCTACATTTTATAGCGTAGGCCTATGCTTTGCATGGGATCCACCACCCACAGAAGTCCCAGCGCCCCCCTAAATCTACTGAGCATTTTAACACCCCACCTCCTGTAGAGGGGATTTACGATATTTCTGTGCCTGGTATAGAAGAGAATATTTCACTGGCTACTCAACTTGGAGTTGGAAGGCGTGATGCAATAGACGCAAGTTTATCAAGTGTTATCGCCTCAACTGTTTCTTTTGGAACCTTGTTTCAGTCCCCACTTATCCAGGAAGTAATAGTTAACTAACACTGAATTATACAGCGCTTCGTTTTTCTTTTTATTGGATTTCTAAAGCATCTTTGAACATCCCCCAACATTTGGATTGGTTAAATGTGTGGAAAATTTACGTGCTGTCGGTTATGCTTTTATGAAATTTGGTTAGACCGAGCAGTGTGTGCTCTGTAAATATGAAAATTTTCTATTGAGTGTCACCCCTGAGATGGTGTCACCTGGTGCGGTCCGCACTCCCCTCACCTCCTAATTACGCCACTGCCTTTCCCAAAACGGTGAAATCTAGGATTGTATTTTAAATATTTTTTTTAAAATCCCAACCTCTCACTTCTGGTACCCGGCTGCGAATAAACACTTCGATCTAGGAAAGCGTTTCCCCAAATTTTTAGTTTGGCGGACCGGTGGACAAGTTTTGAAATTGCACCAAGGACCGATGCCAAATTTATTTAGCATGTTTCCTTTTAAATGACCATAAATAATCATATTGTGTGGATCAGTAACGTCAAGTGGATGGACCGATCCGTGCACCACCATTATTTAGGGCCCACACAACTCAAATTGTAAGACGGGCCGTAATACTTTGTAAAAATACTTGTGCGGGCCGAAAGGAAATAGGACAAGGGGGTAACGCTATTAAGAAAATAATGATAATAAAGAATATTTCGTTACTTTGCGGGCGACAGAGTGGGACCTTGCGGGCCGCATGTGGTCCGCGGGCCGTATGTTGAGCAAGCATGATTTGGGGGAACGCTGCTCCAGCAGACTTTTTAAAAAAAAAAAAAAAACGACGTTCTAAAATAAAACGTAACAACTATTTTTACCGTTATTTTAAACTCACTCTGAGTTACTTTGCGGGGGACAGAGTGGGACCTTGCGGGCCGCATGTGGTCCGCGGGCCGTATGTTGAGCAAGCATGATTTGGGGGAACGCTGCCCCAGCAGACTTTTTAAAAAAAAAAAAAAACGACGTTCTAAAATAAAACGTAACAACTATTTTTACCGTTATTTTAAACTCACTCTGTCGTCTTCATCTGTTGAGTTTGTAAATCACGTTTTTTTTTTAACGCGTAATTTAAATACTAGACTAATCATAGAAAAAATTGGCAATGCGTTGGTAAACTGAGACTTACTATGCGCTGCGAAATTTTTTCATCAATAGCCAATCTTTCCATTTTTTAAACGAACTAGAAACTGCCACGATCGCACAGGGAGCTGTTTAATATCTTTCTTTTTTTTTTTTTAAATCGTTGTAAAAAGTTAATTGTCTGGCCACCGTCTACCACCGCGTTGCCGCTGTCTGGTTACCGTCTGGCCACTGTCTGGCCACCGTCTAGCCACTGTCTGGCCACTGACACGAGAGCCTAGCTGAGTTTTACGTAAACATCTCATACAAATAGCACTTTTTTTTTTCTTATCTGACGAAATCTGAAACTCATGAGAGAATTTCCACAAATCAGAGATTAACGTGTTTTTATTGGCGAGTTAACAGAGGAGATTTTTTTTTAATAAGATGAGCTATGGGTTAGGGAGAATCTTGTCAACCGTCCATTTATAAATGGGCAGGTCATTAAAATTTGACCTAATAGAACAAGTCAATAAAAATCCGTGAGAACTTCAGACTATTCTTAAAAGTTCTGACATTGCAGACTACAAACATCATTTGAAGCGTTAAAAAAAAGGTGAGATCTCAATGTTTGTGATTTGATGTAAGCGTTGATGTAGGCGTTTCGAAAAGTTCGGAAGTCTTGCCATAAAATCTGGACGAAGTCGACATGATAGTGAGTACTTTACAAGTGAGATTACTTGCCTACTCATAGAAAGCATTATTTACACATTTGGGTTTATTATAACGAACCAATCAACAGACGGGATGAAGATTCCTCTGCTTTCGCTCCCCGCCAATTGCACGCGTCAGAGAGAGATTTCGGGAAAATCCAAAAGTAGGCAATACAAATCGGTGCTACCGTTCTGAGCTGCCCGTCAGTCTCATTCAAGTAAAGTGAGCATGCCGTCCGCTTGATATCTGACGACTGATTTGTGGTATCGCAATTTCTTTTAAATAGAAATGTATTAGCAGCATATCTATGTACATTTTTTTTTTAAAATCCAGTAAGACCGGCCGATGGTTGCAATGTCGTTTTTTGAACCATACAAAATTTAAAAATTAATATTTTGATTATCCTCCCCTCTCTCTCTCCCTGTCTGTCTCTCGCCTTCTCTCTCTCTCTCTCTTCTCTTCTTCTTCTATATCTTAAGGGCCCACGATCAATTTATTGATCATTTTGGCTCCTATGCATGTAGATGGGATTTGCAATGTTTCTGTTACTGGTGGTGATGAGGAAATTATGCACTAGGGATAAGGGCCCACGATCAATTTATTGATCATTTTGGCTCCTATGCATGTAGATGGGATTTGCAATGTTTCTGTTACTGGTGGTGATGAGGAAATTATGCACTAGGGGTTTGAAGGCTTGAGGCAATAGACACAAATGTGTCTAGTGTTGTCGCCTCAACTGTTCTCTCTCTCTCTCTCTTCTTTCTCTCCCTCTCTCTTCTCTCTTTGGGTTAGCCAAGAGTCTAGAGTTACAAATATATGTAGGTAAAGCAAGAACCCATTTGCCAGTTGTCCTTTTGTGTTCTTTCTATGATATTTGCCCCATATTGAGTCATATCCACGGGTCACTTCCGTAGTTGAATATGGCTACCATAGCCCGAAGACTACATATCTATACAACCAGCTATGAGTGTTTGTCTCTGTCTAGAGCTGTTTGTCTTTGCCTTGAACTTTTATTGTCGTTGTGCAGGTTTCCCCCTAACCTTTGTAAATTACTGACTGCTTCAACCGGAACGAAGACAGCCCCCCCCCCCTTTTTTTTTCCCCCGTATTTCTTTTGAAATGTATTAGCACCATATCTGTATACATTTTTCAATCCAAAATATACAGGCTGATGGTTTATTATCTATTGTATGAGCGATCATACTTGCATATAGACATTTTTTTCTTCAATACAATAATAGAGACCGATGGTTGGAGCATAGAAATTTCGCTATAGAAATTTATTGAGTCTTTGAACGAAATATTAGTAGTCTATGTATTATTGTATTATTTTTTGCTTGTTAAGAAAATATTTTAAAATAGCTGGGACAACCCAACGACACTGCACTTGTAAAATATGGGAAGGGGTGCGTAATCTACAATACTAATTCCAGATGCACGGGTCTTGGGGGTTATTTTTCCTCCATGGACCATGAACCATGATACTTTTTACACATTTCATAACGCCTAAGATCTGTCTCCTTGTCTGGTATTTTAGCGCAAACTGTTTTATCAGTTCTGGGTTAATCATCATTGTAGAGTACGGTGCAGTGGTCGGCAAGCTCTATAATTGACAAAGACATTTTTAACTACAGATCTAGACTACGTCACATTTCTGTTGTACTGTTAGCCAGCAGTCCGGATACACATTGAATCATGGCCAACGCCATCGCCACTGTCGTCTGTCAAATGTTTGTGTTGTTCTGGAAAAACACTCTGCTGAGAAAAACCCAACTGTGCTGTCTGGAGCTCTTTGTCTTAGCCCTGTACATTCTGCTCATGGTTACCCTGCGGCATTTCTTCGTGCCGTTCGCGCCCCAGGAAGTGGGCCGTGTGGACAACGAAACGACGAGCGTCCCCTTGACCGCAAACGTGAGGAGACAATTCCGGGTGGGGTTCCAAGGGTACATACTTATCGGCTACGCCCCTGCATGTTCAGCGGGGGATCAGCTCATGAAAAGGTTTCGCAAGATTTTAATCAAGAGAGGTTTGCCCGGGAACGTCATTGACGGTAAGTAAAATGAGATTTGTGCGAGCTGGTGTATGAACCTCAAAGGGTTAACGGGGGAAACATTCCAACTGCATTATGGGTTGATGTACTAGTAAAAATGCCCGTCATTCTAAAGGGGCCACTACTATGATATCTTTAGGTTGTCATTCTAAAGGGGCCACTACCATGACATCTTTAGGTTGTCATTCTGAAGGGGCCACTACCATGATATCATTAGGTTGTCATTCTAATGGAGCCCTTACAATAATATCTTTAGGAAGTCATTCTAAAGGGGTCACT
This sequence comes from Lymnaea stagnalis, assembly GCA_964033795.1. Classification (NCBI taxonomy): domain Eukaryota; kingdom Metazoa; phylum Mollusca; class Gastropoda; family Lymnaeidae; genus Lymnaea; species Lymnaea stagnalis. The sequence continues at coordinate 1,181,171 of CAXITT010000042.1, forward strand.
ACCATAATATCTTTAGGAAGTCATTCTTAAGGGGCCATTACAATGATATATTTAGGATGTCATTCTATGTTTCAGTGAATGTTTGTTTTTAAATATGAACTTTTTAAAAAAAATAATGCGTTACAATGACATCCATTGGCTTATTATCGGATTATTAAATTGCGGTTGGTGTTTTCCAGACTAGCCATGCAAATCTGCTTCTATACCGACTAAACATACTGCATGGGCTTATCCATATATATTTATATATATACATTAACAATAATAATAATTATAAAACGTTTTGAGTTGACCTAGGTGCACGTGCTTAGTTGTTGTCACCTGAATCCCCCACAATCGATATTCACAGTTGAAATTATGGGCTTCCCGTCTGAATACACGCTGGTCAAGTACGTCAAGAAATACCCCACAAGGCTGGCGTACAGTTACGTTTTTGACCCGATGACCATCCATTCAGTAGAGCTGCCCAAGGAGATGAAGTTCGTCATGCGTCCCACTTCCGACACCGATTGGATGGGTCGAAAGGGAAAACCCGGTAATGAAGTTTTGCCACTTTCTAAATGACAAGTTCCGTGCATTAAATGTACACGTACAACTGTTTGACGTTTATACAAATAGTCATTGTCACATTATTTACATTTTAAGAGATTCGTTTTGTTTGGATCTGAATTTAGCGTGCGTTATTATTCTATTTGTTGCTTTTTTTTCTTGAGAGAATCTACAAGCATTTACGACTCCAGCTTATTTTCAAGAGACGTTTTTCATTTTCATAATTTGATTTCCGTACATGGGCGCCCGCAGGGAGGGGGGCAAGGGGGAAATTTTCTGAAAGAAACACTGAGCCCGAGTGTCAAGTGTGGTGATATTACCTTATTGCTTGATGACTCTTGAATGAATTCTCAACTGCTCGTATCTCGGGGTTTTGAAAATAATTTCAAATGAACCGCAAAAAACGTACTCTCATTCATATGCACTTAAAAGTAGTTTAAAAGAAGACTCCAACCAATTTCATTAGAATGAAACTAACCTATTTATCTACATCAATTTGCACAACTTAATAGAGTCTTACAAATGTGTCAAATCAAATTCTCATAGGCATAGATTAGTCCAACGGTTGCAAAATAATTTATCACCTTGTGTCTAATTACTAAAGATTATAGACCTACTGTATAGACCTAACATTTCATCATCATTTCTTTATGCTTTGTAGGAAGAGGGTTATGGTATTACTATGCGACTTATACATACAAATAAGAATTATTATTGACGATCATGTTAGATCGATTGATTTATGAGGTCCCGTCATTGATGGAAGTGGGGCCTAATCTCCTCGCCTTTGGAAGTTCTCGGGGCTGGGGACGGATATGGACTTTCCAGCTGTACGTTGTGGGATGGACATCCCAGCTGCACGTTGTGGGATGGACATCCCAGCTGCACGCTGTGGGATGGACTCCCAGCTGTACGTTGTGGGACGGACGTCCCAGCTGTGCGTTGTGGGATGGATGTCCCAGCGGTGTGTTGGGTGTAGAGTCCCAGAAACTCGCGGTCCTATAATGATGCAGGCTCTCACGGTTCGGTACGTGGATGTACATCGCTAAGATGTACAACTTCTCGGAATCAGACCTCGGGCATCATCATCACATCCAACATGCTAAGGCGCCTAAGGTGCGGTGGTTGCTTGCAATACGGAAACCAGGTGGGTAACACCAGCCCACATCTTCAATCGACGGGTCTCACACGTAATTATGCGAGGTTCACCCGGAGAGGTTTGTGGAGGAAAAGAATGCAACCCCGGTGGGACACATGCTATTTCTATGGTATGGTGATTCATCATTGCATGGTTGACCTAGTCACAGTGGCTCATGAAATAAGTTGCTTAATTATTGCCTGGTATGCGACCACTCACGCAAGAAGTTATTCCAAAAGCGTGCCACCGGGGTGGGGGAAAGCTTTTCGCAACCCCTACCCACGAAAAACCTCTGCAGTTGGGTAAAAATGCCGCCCTTTATATCTAGAAAAAAGTGCCGCCCAGGGCAGAAAGCCCCCTCCGCAACCCCCTTCCCATGCCAGTGCGTGGGCTGGTGTGTTGCCGAACCGACTAGGTACTAATTGATAAGCATGACAGCGCTACCTAACCTGGGACAAGGAGGTCAATACAAGATAATGTAACTTAACAGATGCACACATAAGTATGTGTGTGTGTGTGGGGGGGGGGGTTTATTCTAGCAATGTATGCTTACAACACAACGGTACATAAAATATGAACAGTCTAGCCTCATATCATTACAACTAGCCTCGTATATTGATATCTAGCCTCGTATCATGACATCTAGGCTAATATCTTGACATCTCGCCTCATATCATAACATCTAGACTAATATCATGACATCTCATCTCATATCATGACATCTCGCCTCATATAATGACAACTAGCCTTATGTAATGATATTTAGCCTAATATCTTTACATCTAGCCTCATATCTTGACTTCTCGCCTCATACATTGACTTCTAGCCTCATATCATGACATGTAGCATCATATCATAACACCTAGCCTCATATCATGACATCTATCCTCATACCTTGACATCTAGCCTCATATCTTGACATTTAGCCTCATATCATGACATCTAGCCTTATATCATGACATCTAGCCTCCAATGTTCCCCTTAAGCTGCGCGGCTGCGCGGCCGCGCAGTACTCTCACAGACGCCGCGCAGCAGTTTTGAGTACCCCGCAGCTAATTTCCACTTAAGTGTGTGTTTGTGTCTGTAGGCTGTAAAATTTTGCGCACAAAAAAATTGATGCTGTAAAAATTTGCTCACAACTTTATGATTTTGCACACGAACCAACAAACCTTAGAGGGAACATTGCTAGCCTCATATCTTGACATCTAGCCTAACCTCATATGTTGACATCTAGCCTCATATCATGGCATGTAGCCTCATATCATGACATCTAGCCTCATATCATGACATCTAGCCTCATATCATGACATTTTGCCCGAGTAAACTTCTTCTGCCGACAAGTGTGATAATTTTTTTTTACTGATTTTGCTTCTCCCCCCACTCCCCCTTAATGTATCCCTTTACCCCGTGTAGTTCCTTAATTAATTTCCGTTGACCAATGTGTGAACCCTCCATCAGACTACGATTCCACCGGAGAGCTCTACAACATGTACCTCCTCATGGAGGCCTTCACCAGCATATGGAGCAACAAGACCTACAACGTGACCGTCAGCACGAAGATGTTCTCTGGACACAGCATGCGGGACGACCCGATCCTGGTGGACATCGTCATCCTGCGGATAGCCTCCTACATGGTGGTGGCCACCACGTTCTTCATCGGCAGAAACGTCTACACGATAGCAAAGGAGCGACAGAGTGGGGTCCTGGTAAGGTGGGGGTCCTGCCTGGTAAGGTGGGGGGTCCTGGTAAGGTGAGGGTCCTGGTAAGGGGGGTCTGGTAAGGTGAGGGTCCTGGTAGGATAGGGGTCCTGGTAAGGGGGAGTCTTGTAAGGTGGGGTTCCTGGTAAGATGGCGGTCCTGGTAAGGTGGGGGTCCTGGTAATGTGGGGGTCCTGTAAGGTGGGGGTCCTGGTAATGTAGGGGTCCTGTAAGGTGGGGGTCCTGGTAATGTAGGGGTCCTGGCAGGGGGGGGGTTATGGTAGGGTGGGAGTGTAGGGAGGGTTGGGGACCTGGTAAGGTGGGGGTCCTGGTAATGTGGGGGTCCTGTAAGGTGGGGGTCCTGGTAATGTAGGGGTCCTGTAAGGTGGGGGTCCTGGTAATGTAGGGGTCCTGGCAGGGTGGGGGTTATGGTAAGGTGGGAGTTTAGGTAAGGTTGGGGTCCTGAAAAGACGGGTGTATTCGTGAGACGGGGGTCGTGTAAGGCGGTAGTAATTAGTTAGAGGGGATCCTTGTGAGGCCGGGGTCCCGTTAGATAGGGGCTAACTGGTAAGGTGGGGGGTGGGGTCTTGCGAAGATGGCGTAAAATTAAATTAATAGCAATTACCTCTATTTTATGAATTCTTTAACTCATACTATTGGAATCTCTCTCTTCTACAGGCTGTTTATAAACGAATGGGGATGAACCTCGTGGTCTACTGGCTTTCCTGGTACCTGTGGATGCTGACCATGTCCACCCTCCTGTCCATGGTGTTTGTCGGCACGCTGCTGTATCCCATACTGGGCAACGACCCGATCTTCATGCTGTCCGACAACTGGGTGGTCATGTTCTTCTTCTTCACCTTCTCCGCGAGCCTGTCCGCGTACTGCATCCTGGGGAGTGTCATTCACACAGAGGGTACGTTGGAGGCTATTTAATGTTCTGTGGGAGGGGGGAGCAGGCGCTTGCTCTATCTGCCCCCCCCCCGGGTAAGACATTTGAAATAAGCCCCCATCTGCTTGGCCGTGCTATGTTACACATTATTAACGAGGAATCCGCCTGCCACCCAGGCCGTCCCAAAATCAAGTGTGGGTCACCGTTTCGGTGACCAATGTGCAATGCTGGCAGTTCGGTTCCCTGTTGCGGTCTTGCCTGTTAAAGTAGAACTTAGTAAGTCAGTGTTCCGTCCGAATCGAGTAACCGACTCTAATGATGCTGCCGTTTTAGTTTCCCCCCTGGATATGACTTGGTGGGTCGGGGGCCCGTTATCGTGGAAAAACTCTGGGATTCGTGCTGTCTGCCCATTGCCCTTACCACTTTGTTCTTAAGTTGTCCGCCAACCTATTTTTGAATCAAAGAAGAGTGACTACGAAGAGATTAAGATGGTTTTGGCTAGGCAGCCCCAGTACGCTGATTAAATGGGGACTAGTAGTGAATTGCAGATGTACACATTTGGGACACTATCGTGTTAGGGAAGCGTTTTGCAACGTGTGTTCCGTAGAGCCCCAGGTGATCCACAATCACTCTCAGGGGCTCCTTTGCCGCCCCGAGAAATAAAATAACACCATTAATTCGATAAACATAGACTAAGCCATAAGGGCTACACTAGACAAATGTATTCTAAAAAGAACTCCGCGAGTCAAAAGGTTGGGAACCATTGCACTAGAGTATTTTTTTTTTAAACAACACATATTATTATGTCAATGCCTTAAAAAATCAATGTTAATTTCAGTTTATGCTTTATTTGACAATAGGGATTGGACAAATGCCTCTGCCATGAGTCACTATGTAAAGACAAAATATATATGAACAATTAAGTATTGGTACACAATTATTTTTTAAAGAGCCATCAGATTTTATTTTATTTCTTTGCCATGACTCACTATAATATTAATAATTTAATAAACTGACGGATTCACCATTTATATTCCTTAACAGCTAAGACCTGCGTCGCAATTGCATGTTTTTTCCACGTGTCCCTCATCTACATGCTCAGAGCACTCACGAGCCAAAGCTGGTCTCGCCCAGCGCTGGGCCTTCTGGTCAACCTCAACCTGTATTTCGGTCTGCTGGTCTTCGCCGCCGCAGAACGTTCTGGTATGCCTGTCTTGCCCACTACTGTTAACAAAAGTAATGATTCTACATTATATTATTATTATAAGGCCCGCAACTCACTCACTACCCGTGAGGTCGGCAGTTATCTATCTTATATTCTGTGGTCGTGGCTTTCAACCGATTTGTCATCTACTCGTTATCGACCTATAATTGTATATATTAGATTCCAGGTCGGCAAAAGAAAATATTATTTTCTATATTGCTTAGACTCAAGAGATTTCTCTTGTAAATGTTAGTAGTGTATGTATGTATTTATGTACGGCTTCTCATGTGCCTATATGTGTATTCGGTTGTGAGAGGAGTCAACTCAAATGTAGGCCGCTACCTCCCAGGACACGCGGGATTACCCTAAAATGAAAAAGGTGACCATCTAGCCAGGCAAAAACTGCTCAACCACAACCAAACCGGTCAAGGAACCAGCTTGGGGTCACGGCCTGTATAAAAGACCTCTTCAGAGCGGTCTGGCCAGAGAACTGTGAAAACGGCGTGACAGCCCGTAAACGTGACTAAAAATGCCACGAACCAACTGAAAGGGGAGATCATGGTGGCGTTTGAAACGAGAGCACCAGAGCCTCAATACCCAGAGGAGAATAGAACATTGTCCTAAATGAAGCTACATTCAACAGGCTACAACCGCTGCGGGACCCAAGCTGCCATCACAGCGGACAGGCGCCGGAGACAATGGAGTACTTGCTAGCCGAGTACTCGAGCACCCCGAGTGGAGGGGCAGACAACCAACGGATGAGGCACACCCGAACAGTGCTTTGCCGGAACCATAAAAGAGCGCTAGCTTGGTCCCGCTACCTCATCAGAAGAGAATCTTATTTACAGGAAAGGTTAGGAAAGATGACAATTCGTACTGTTTTTTACCAGTATAGTATGTTGACATCCGTCCGTCACAATGTGACGATGGTGTAGACTTCGCATAAATCCACAAGGCTTGATAATTCTTCTAGGATTATAAGCTTGGTCCCTACAGCTATCCGCCTCTGTCCACGCCACTGGCTGCGTGTGTGACAATGTGTACCGTCTTTACTCTTTACCAGTACCTACATGTGTCTTGAGTAGTCGTGCGTTGAACACAGTATAATTAAATACTACACAATCAATCATAATTAATTGACCAATAGATTGTTGCGCACTGGCTTCTATTGTGAGAAATAAATCTCTTGTTTTTTAGTTGTGGCTCGTTCAAACAGTGCACAACAAATGGACGATACCGTAGAGAAATACAATTGCAAAAATGCGACACCCAAAACAATACTAATTACAATTAATAAGATTTATTTGGGTATCAAGTATTGATATAATTACAAAATAAAAGAAATATAATTACAAATCATAAATTTACAGAGTATGAGAAGTCTTGTACCAGTACACAATTGGTACAATGTGTCTGTTGAAGTACAATGATGAATGCGAACAAACACGTATGAGGACACACAGAATAATACACTTGTCTCGTAAAGTTAAAAATATCTATCTATCAATCTCCGTCACTCCGTGAATCTTTGTCTCTGTCAATCCCTTATATATGCAGCGTAAGACGCTTTCCAGAAACGACTTAGACATTGTTAACTTTCTCGTCAAATCGAGAAGGTTCCACAAGATACTAGAAGACAGACTAACCATCTTTAATTGGTAGTCGGCAGTAAAGACGACAGATCAACAGAAAATATGCCACGCCCAACGCGAAGGCAGTCCAATCTGGGGTCAACAAGAGTTCACGGCATGGGGAAAGTGCTACATAACAAGATCGTGTGTATGTTATATCAAGGCACAAATAAGTAAAGCAACTAAAAATATTATATTCATCCAAATCAGAATCAAGAAAGTGTTTGTTTTTTTCCTTCAAAAGCTTCACAGACAGAAATAATTGTTTCCTTTTGGGAACCCATGGTGCCTAAAACGGATTTACGTTTCCTGGTTTTTAATTTGAAAGATATGGTCACCTTACTCTGAGTTAAATTTGAAAGTAATGGTCCCCTTCTTTCTTCTTCATATGCCTTTTAAACCCCGTCCGGGGCATAGGCCATCTACAAGAATTTTCCACTCATCATGGTCCTATGCTTTCCTTACCAATTGCTTCCAGGTGTATCCCATATTTTGCAGGTCTGCCTCTAGCTCACGTCTCCATGTATTCTTAGGCCTTCCTCTCTTTCTCTTTCCTTGTGGGTTCAATGTTAAGCATTATCTGGTGGTGCAATCTGGGGGGTTTTTTTTGGAGCGTATGCCCTATCCACCTCCATCTTTTCTTTATGATAGCTTTATCAGTGGGCACCTGGTATGTCCTTTCTAGTGGATCTTTGTTGGTGATGGTATTTGGCCATTTGATGTTCAGGATTTTTCTAAGGCATGTGTTTATGAATGTCTGCACTTTCTGCGTAATGCTCGCTGTTGCTTTCCAAGTTTCAGCTCTATATAGTAGAACTGTTTTGACATTTGTATTCAAGATTCTAACTTTGGTTTGCAGTTTCAGCTCCTTGACTCCCATATGTTCTTTAATAGCACAAATGCAGATCTAGCTTTTCCAATTCTGGCCCTTACGTCCGCGTCGGATCCGCCATTTGTGTCTATGGTGCTGCCTAAGTATGTGAAGGACTCCACTTCTTCCAGTGACTTTCCTGCCAGACAGATATGTTCTTGGTTTGATGAGTTTACCTTCATGATTTGTGTCTTGCTTTTATTTATATTGAGACCAAGTTTTGCTGAAAAGGTGGCTACGTCTTTTGTCTTTTCTGCATTTGTTGCTGGTTGTGGGACAGAAGCTCAATGTCGTCGGCAAAGTCTAAGTCATTCAGTTGTTCTCAGAGTGTCCTGTTTATCCCATTCCTCTTATTGTCTGTGGATTTTTTTATTATCAAGTCAATGGCAAGGATGAATAGAAATGAGGACAAGAGACATCCTTGTCTGACTCCTGTTCGACTGTAAAGGTATCTTTGAGTCTACCTTCGTGGAGCACCCTGCATGTCATTTCTTCATAAGAGCTCTGAATGATCCTGATTAGTTTTCCTGGTACTCCATAAAGCCGAAGAAGTTTCCACAAGGTTTGTTGTTCCAGGCTATCAAAGGCCTTTTCTTTGTCTATAAAATGTATATATATGGGGTGTTCCATTCGATTGACTGTTCTACAATGATTCTTAGTGCTGCAATTTGATCTGTGCATGACCTGTTTTGGCGGAAGCCAGCCTGCTGATCTCGTAGCTGCCTGTCGACCTGGTCTTTCATTCTATTCAAAATGTTACCCTTCTCTAAGTTAAATTTGAAAGAAATGGCCCCCTTAATCTGAGTAAAATGTGAAGGTAATTAAGTTAAACCTGCAATAAATGATTCCCTTACTCTGAGTGAAATTTGAAAGAAATGGTCCCTTACTCTGAGTGAAATTTGAAAGAAATGGTCCCTTGCTCTGAGTGAAATTTGAAAGTCATTAAGATAAACTTGCAAGAAATGGTCCCCTTACTCTGAGTGAAATTTGAAATTAATGGTCCCCTAATTCTGAGTGAAATTTGAAAGTAATGGTCCCCTTACTCTGATTGAAATTTGAAAGTAATGGTCCCCTTACTCTAACTTAAATTTGAAAGTAATGGTCCCCTTACTCTAAGGGTGTGGCGTCCAATGGAAAAACATCGGTTACAACTCCTCGCCGTTCACCATGAACTACGCCCACTTCGAGAGCATGAAAGCCATCTCGTCGTTGCTGTACCTGTTCCTGGCCTACGTGTGCTACATCATGATTCATACTCCAAGCCCCTTCTGGAAGAAACTCAGGGTAAGTTGAATGAGGGGAAGCGCGTTTGGGGAGGAATTTAAATTTTTTAAAATAAAAACAATCTTTCTCTCAAACATAATATTATCTAGACTTATTTAATGGATACATCGTTTCCTATACTTTAGGGCTTAGTTAAGTTTCTTTCCTTTCTTATCAGCTTTTCTTAGTTCGCTTTAATTCATGAGGTCTACTGCGGTTTTTTCATTCAACGTTAAAATAAGCTGTAAAATTATGTTCTTTTGAGTATATTATGTATACTTCTTTCATTTTAAATATATACAGCATATTTCATTCAATTTAAATATGTATACTGTATTCTTCATTCAATTAAAATACATTCCGTATACTTCATTCATTTTACATATAGTCCGTATATTTCATGCACTTTAAAAAAAATATATATAATACTTCATTCGCTGAATTGTAAAAAAAAAAAAAAAGACGAAAAAAAACCCCAGTTTTACAGTTTACATTAAGTATCATTTTATACCAGAGTACCCAGCATGCAACGGCGAGTCCAGCTATAGACGACAAATCGCTTGACCCGAAGCTGTTTCAAGAGGACCCGCAAAACTGTGAACCAGCCATAATTTTCTCAAAGGTATGACGCCGCATAGCATGGTTTAAAAAAAAATTGTGTACATTTAATATTATTAAAAATGTACGTACACACATGGCTCATTTATCAGTGTTCTCACACATTCTATGTACTCAAAACACTACATATAGTTTGTATCGCTACGTATAATTGGTATCGCTTCGTATAGAGGGTATCGCTTCGAGGCCACTATAAAATGCTTTACTAGACCTCCCAACCTCTACAAAAAGTAACAATGCATTTTACATTTATGTTTAAACATTTCTTATTTGAAATGTAATGTCAAAGACAACTGTAGAACTTTGGGGAAAAAATATCACTAAAAAACAAAAATATTACTGAAGACATTTAAAAAAAAAATAATAACTTATATAACTTAAAAGCTAATGTCTCACCTCTTCTGATAATTTAATCCCCCCTCCCTTTTTCCACACACCCTTGAAATGCAACCTCGCTACCAAGCCCCCCCCCCGGGGGCAACCAAGGGGAACTACAATTTAATAGCGGGCTGCTTCTTTCTTGGGTAGTGTATGTCGCATAGCTACAGCATGAGCAACATCGTTGCGACGACAAGTCAAGCCAACATTGGTGGCCATCATGGTGTAGGTATCACAGGACGCTGCCTGACCTCCGTCGCTATGGGGATGGTGACAAGCCAACAGTGTTTCTTTCAGAAATTTTCCCCAGTGGGAGCACTTCAGATTTAAGGGGGGGGGGGGACACTTCAGATTAATTGGGGGG
>CAXITT010000042.1:1192021-1203521 GCA_964033795.1 Lymnaea stagnalis
GGGGGGGGAGCACTTCAGATTTAAGGGGGGGCACTTCAGATTAATTGGGTGGGGGGACAGTTCCATTTGATTTATTGTTGGACATATTTTGCTCCGGGGGGGCACTTGGCTTTCCCCGGGGGCAGTGCCCCCCCCCCCGGACATAAAGCTGAAAAAAAACCTGCAAGTCAAGCCAACATTGGTGGCCATCGTGGTCCAGGTATCACAGGAAGCTGCCTGTCCTCCGTCGCTATGGGGGCGGAGTTATTTAGGTGGGGGCGGAGTTATTTAGGTGGGGGCGGAGTTATTTAGCACACATCCTTTTAAGTCAGGGGATGTCAACCCGCGGACTGCGGGCCGGATGGGGCCTGCCCCCAAGTCCTATATTGCGGCCCGCAACTGTCTATTTTATCAAAATTAAATTTTTTATGAACTTAAGCTCTGTTTCAATGTTGATCTCAAGTCTAAGCTCTGTTTCAATGTTGACCTCAGGTGTTAAGCTTTGTTTCAATGTTGATCTCAAGTTTAAGCTCTGTTTCCATGCTGATCTCAAGTCTAAGCTCTGTTTAAATGTTGACCTCAATTCTTAAGCTCTGTTTCCATGTTGATCTCAAGTCTAAGCTCTGTTTCAATGTTGACCTCAAGTGTTAAGCTCTGTTTCAATTTTGATCTCAAGTCTAAGCTCTGTTTCAATGTTGACCTCAAGTCTTTAGCTCTGTTTTAATGTTGACCTCAATTCTTAAGCTCTGTTTAAATGTTGACCTCAAGTCTTAAGCTCTGTTTCAATGTTGACCTCAAGTCTTAAGCTCTGTTTCAATGTTGACCTCAAGTCTTAAGCTTTGTTTCAATGTTGACCTCAAATCTTAAGCTTTGTTTCAATGGTGACCTCAAGTCTAAGCTCTGTTTCAATGTTTATCTAACAAAATCAGAAAGAACATTTGTTTTCAAAGATGATTTCGAACAGACGTCCTTAATGCCAAGTTAAATGTTTAAAAAAAAAGGTTTTGTGACAAAAAGACACTGTTAATTGTTGGAATATATCTATAAATAAATATATTATCTCCAGGTTTTCTCTCTGAACTGCGAGGAACCGTTGGCCAATATAAATTATAAGATATTTGAGAACCAGATTACAGCCCTTGTGTCCAACGCGGGCCACGTTTGTCTTTGTGACATTTTGAAGGGTTAGTTCTTGTCACGTGATACTTGATGTGAGACTTGATGTGAGACTTGATGTGAGACTTGATGTGAGACTTGATGTAAGACTTGATGTGAGACTTGATGTGAGACTTGATGTGAGACTTGATGTGAGACTTGATGTGAGACTTGATGTGAGACTTGATGTGAGACTTGATGTGATACTTGATGTGAGACTTGATGTGAGACTTGATGTGAGACTTGATGTGAGACTTGATGTGAGACTTGATGTGAGACTTGATGTGAGACTTGATGTGAGACTTGATGTGAGACTTGATGTGAGACTTGATGTGATACTTGCACATAAAACATAGAACGAAAATCATGTAGATATTTACGAATTTTCTCAGGCAATGAGGCTTTTTTCCCCCCAGAATTACATATTGGTAATAGCTTGTCCGCAATACTGGACAGTGCGCAATGCGATTTGATGTTCGCCGGAGGCACTGAGAGTTAAGGGACGCAGAAATTAATGATTTTTAAAAAATTAAATTTAAAAAAAAAATTAATTATAAAAAGGATTTTTTTAAAATAATGACTCCATGTGCATTGTGGAGGATGGGGAAGAATTCTTCGTCCTGGATGCCAAACATTAAATTCTGACACTGATAGGTCAGTATGATAAAGAATATATATTTTCAATGACATGTCTTATTGGAATGAGAAGTAGGCTCTTTCTCCCCCGTCTAAACACATTTTAGAAACCGATTTATTTTCTCTCCCGCCCAAACACAATTTAGTATCTCTTTACATCTCATGAATGAAATAGCCAAACGAGGTATGTGGAAGCTTGAATTAGAGAATAGGACAAAAATATACTGATGTTTCGGCATAAAGCCTTCTTCAGCTAACAGTAGAATTGAAAATATCACAAAGAACAGAGCACAGTAAACTTCCGGCGACAATAATGATTATTTCTTGAGTTGTTTACTGTGCTCTGTTCTTTGTGATATTTTAATTTCTACAGTTAGATGAAAAAGCTTTATGCCGAAACGTTCGTATCTTTATGACCTGTTCTCTAATTCAAGCTTCCACATACCTTGTTTTGCTATTTAATTCATTAACTAGACTTGAATGCAGTCCTTTAATTTATATTCTTTACATCTCTCCATATACAATTTGAGTTTGGAAGTCATGTTTTTTTTTTGTTGTTGTTTTCTACTTGGTTATTCCCCTTTAACGTTTAAGAAAACAATGCACACCCAGTTCGGTTTATTGTCCAAAGGAGAAATTGCGCCCACAAGTGGCACTGTCAAAGTGTTCGGTCAAGACGTTGTTACGGACATTGCCGAGATCAAGAAGATGACAGGCGTGTGTACCCGGCTGCTGCCAGACTACTACAGTATGTTGACTGTGAAGGAGAACCTCAAAATATTCACACGCGTAAGTCATAAGGCGGTGCCTCTCTTGCATATTGTTTGGTCGTTTGGTGAACTTGGGGCAATCGTTCCTTGGGGGCACGCCGACAACGTGCCCAACTCCCCTCCGCTGTATCCGGAGGCTCGAGGTTATTAGGATATAACAGTTCACATTCTAGGAAGCACGCAGACAAAGTCTGATCGACCGGGTAAGTGTAGAGTTTCTTTCGGTCCTATCTTTCACCGAAAGAAATTCGCACACTTCGAGAAGTTTGTGTTGATCTTATAATCCTGGGATCTAGTGGCTTCGAATGGCCTACTTTTTAAATCCCTTAAATTAACTTTGCCTTTCTTCGTGTGTTTCTTTCGTTCTGTCTTTTTTTTTCATTCTTTATTCTTTCAACTTTTCAACCCCATCTCCACACCAAAAAAGTAGTTTCTCTCTTTTTTTTTTCAAGAGAAAGATGAAGGAAATAAGATGCTATGTTTTCTTAAGAACTGTAGCCATCGCTAAGTCGTACAAAACACATATAAAACAGTTATGCGAAAAAATTTGAGATTGAGATGAGTTGAGATTCCTTTCAGTACGATCAACACATGTCGTGTACTATTAAATTATGATCTGCATCAGAGCTCAGCATTTTTTCTCCGGGGCACGCCTAGACCCTACCCAGAATTCCGTGCCACGCCTCACGTGAAAAAAACACATGTTCGAGTTCAGAATACTCACGTTGAATTATGATTTCCCGAAATATTTTTTTTGTACTGAAAATCAAATATTTTATTATTCATAATGATCACTATAGTATAAAAGGTTAATATTTCCGTGCCCGTCGTAGATTATGGGCTTCGCACCCCCCTGGGGGGCATTTGGCCATATCACACCAATCATCATCTCACGCCACCCCGATGGCAGTGTTCTGAAGTCTACATGATGGATTATCAATCATAAAATATGTTATGTAATGTCTATTCCACAAGCCATATTTGAAGTTTAGGTGAATACATCTAACACGTTTTCTAGTGTTTAAAATAAAACATATGAAATTATGGGTGTGACTAGAAAAAAAATGTGTTGACCCATTATTATTATTGTTACATATATTTTTTTGTATGTATGTAGGGCTTCTTTTATCTTTTTCCTTTCTGGCAATTTAAATTCTATATCACCCCAATCGTGCAATAAGTCGTTGGCAAGTGCTTCACCTTCAGGACTGCTCTGGAAATATAATATGCACCTCAAAAGTCCAAGCAAAATGTAGGTTTTTTTTTTTGTTGTTGTCATTTTCAGATGAAGTTCTCGATTCAACAAACACAGTAACATCCTCCTGCACCCCCTTTCATCCTAAATTGTCTAGCTATAAACCTTGCAACAAACACAGTAATGTAATTCCACTAAGATTCTACCCCTCCAATTGTTCAATGATCTTGTCCAGTTGAAAGCTCTGTGCCAGGGAAAGAAACCAGCCGATGTCAATAAGTTGGCCGTCGACTTCTATCTGGACTCCGTCCTCAAGAAAAAGGTCTGTGATCTGAAACCTTCGGACAAGAGGATGGTCCAGGTGGCACTGGCTGCATCGGGCTTTATCAAAGTAAGTGGATGGTCAAAGTGGCATTGGTTTTTTTTTTTGACCTCATCAAAGTACGTGGCTGGTCAAGGTGGCATTGTTTGCATCGGGCTTCATCAAAGTAACTTGCTTGTGGTAGCTGAAGGTGAAAGATAGATGAAAGTTGAAAAAAAAGGTGGGGGGGGGGGGGTAGTATTGGTTTCTTCCGGGTTTGTGTGACTTGGCAGTCGGGGCGAACTCATTTTTGTTTGGTTTGTTTTTGTCATGTTTGTTTGTTTTTTGCTTTAAAAGTACGTGGCTGGTCAAGGTGGCATTGTTTGCATCGGGCTTCATGAAAGGAACTTGCTTGTGGTAGCGGAAGGTGAAAGATAGATGAAAGTTGAAAAAAAAGGTGGGGGGGGGGTGTAGTATTGGTTTCTTCCGGGTTTGTGTGACTTGGCAGTCGGGGCGAACTCATTTTTGTTTGGTTTGTTTTTGTCATGTTTGTTTGTTTTTTGCTTTATAAAATGTAAAGAATTGATCAGTATAGACAATTTTTTAAGAGGCAATTAAATAATTGTGTTATGATTCTGTTTATGATTTCGCTTCACATCTATTCTAGAGACTAAAACACTGCTTCACATCTATTCTAGAGACTAAAACATTGCTTCACATCTATTCTAGAGACTAAAACATTGCTTCACATCTATTCTAGAGACTAAACCATTGCTTCACATCTATTCTACAGACTAAACCATTGCTTCACATCTATTCTAGAGACTAAAACATTGCTTCACATCTATTCTAGAGACTAAAACATTGATTCACATCTATTCTAGAGACTAAAACATTGATTCACATCTATTCTACAGACTAAAACACTGCTTCACATCTATTCTAGAGACTAAACCATTGCTTCACATCTATTCTAGAGACTAAACCATTGCTTCACATCTATTCTAGAGACTAAAACATTGCTTCACATCTATTCTAGAGACTAAAACATTGATTCACATCTATTCTAGAGATTAAACCATTGATTCACATCTATTCTACAGACTAAAACACTGCTTCACATCTATTCTAGAGACTAAACCATTGCTTCACATCTATTCTACAGACTAAAACACTGCTTCACATCTATTCTAGAGACTAAACCATTGCTTCACATCTATTCTAGAGACTAAAACATTGCTTCACATATATTCTAGAGACAAAACCATTGCTCACATCTATTCTAGATACTTAACCATTGCTTCACATTTGTTCTAAAGACTAAACCATTGCTTCACATCTATTCTAGAGATTTAACCACTCACATCTATTCAAGAGACAATTCCATTACTGAAGGTTTAGGGGACATTAAAAATTATTTAGTGAAGTTTACAACTCGTTTCCTGCCGTAAAAGATGAATGATAAAATCAGTTTTTCGTTATTTAGACTGCCTCTTGTCTCATGTAACATGTTATTATTTACTTAATTATCCTTAATATATTTAGAAAAGAAACAAAGAAACTTATTGTGCAGCATGTCGGTTTTTATTTCCCAGAACCTAATCTACAATTTAACACCATGAACCCGTAAAAGGCTCTAACATTCCGTCAAGCATTATGAATTCCTTGGCATCACCAAATATTGTCATCTGATACCCTCTGACCCTATCGGTTGTTCAACAAAAACATTTTGATCATTTAAAAGATAGCTGCCAACCTTATGATTGGACATTTTTGTTCATCCAGATCCTTATTCTAGAGGAGCCAACACAGGACATGGACGCGGTCAGCAAGCACAGAATAGGAAACATCCTATGCCGGCTGAAGAAGGACTTGACCATAGTGGTGACCACCAACAGCACGGATCTGGCCGAGATGATCGGAGACCGAATAGCGTTTTTCGCGGGCATTCACTTGATCTGTGCTGGGAGTGTCTCTTTTCTACGGGCGCTTCTTGGTAAATTTAATGAGACATAAGTTTTAACTTTAAAAAAAAAAAAAAAAAAAAAATTCTGGTTGTTAATAAAAAAAAAAAGATATTAACTAAGAAGTAAAGTCTTTTCTCAAGTGTTTCGTCGTCATCAGGTAGTGCCCCTAAGTTCTTCAAAGCCGGTCAAGAATTTCTCGAGATTCTTTCTATGCCCGTTGCTCCTCTTTCATTGCTTCTTTCAGCACATTCCCATCACTCCAAATTCTCTACCTAATGTGTCCCTTGTCCGCGTGTTTCAATTAAGTAAGCATATGTAACGAAAACCATTTTTAGCTTTTTACTAAACGATTCTCGATTATTTTTGTTTCTTAACAATTTTAATGTTTAAAAAATAAACGACACTTTTAAATATGATTATTATGTTAAATAAAGACACAAAAACGATTAAACGTACAGTGTACCATACAGAACAGGTAAAATTTTTACTTAACTAAAAATAAAAAAAAATTTAAAAAAAAATCCGAAGAACGGTAACTGCCGTTTGGAGAATGAAGTACGTTGCTGCAGGCAGGTCTTCCACTATTAACATGCCATCAATGAACAAGCGTAAGTGCAGATCGCACTGACTCAACTGATTTAAAAATAGGTCAAATATTGGTAACAGAGTGAATTAAATTGAATGCCGATAATGGATATGAGGCTTGGGTTACTTAAAAAACCCTTGCCGAGGATTAAAAACATGCGGCCTTGAGAAAGCCACTCCTAGGTGACCGTTTCGTCCCGACACAGTCCCGACCAAACCACTGCCCGGACGGTGGGGTGAGGTAACGCAACACCTTCCCGGAGAGGAGGCAAAGCCGTTCTGACCCACGTCCACACAACTCCCAAGAACGGTGGGAGAAAGTTAAGCTCGAGACTACTCCCGGAGTGAAGGTAAAGCCGTGCCACACCAAGGAACGTACGGCTCCCGGACGGTGGGGTGAGGTAACGCAACACCATCCCCGGAGAGGAAGCAAAGCCGCTCCAACCCAACGTCCAGACCGCATGACTCATTGGGCAAGGGGGGTTGTGACGCAAAACTATTCCCCCATGAGTGGAAGCAAATTGCCCCACACTCCTTTTACTCGAGACCTTGTTGTATGGCCGGAGTCCCCAGGGACTACTAGGCCATGTTTCATGGCCGAGGTCCTAAGAGATAGAATCTCGACCTCCTAGAGTATTGAACTTTAATAGCTCTTATAAAATATGTCTTTCTAACATTTTTATGTGAAATAGTTGGAAATGTATTTTAAAAACTGAAAACTGGTTGGGTAAACAACAACAAAAAAGTGATATTAACATACTTAATTTAAGCGATGTCATTTTTTTTTTAAAGTTCTTTATGCATCCCCCCTTGACTCTTGAAGGAGCCGGATACTACCTGACGATCAACTTGGCCAACAAAAAAAATGCACGCCGCATCAAGAAAGAGGTCGCCACTCACGTCCCGAGCGCCTTGCTGCTGGAAGACACTCAGTCGGTACAAAACTATCTGCTGCCTCTCAACGCCACATCCGGGTTCAGCCCACTCTTCGCCTATTTTGAAGAGAATAAACAAGACCTATTTTTGGAGAACTTCAGTGTTGAGGCAAAGACCTTGGAAGAGTGTTTCCAACGGTTAGATTATTTTTAATGGACTGAAATTATTGACACCGTCAACAGTAAACACATTAATATTCATCTTTGATTTTTTTCCTTCAAACCTTTTGTTTCATGTGTGAAAATGAAACGTTACAATATATATTTTTTTTATATCCTACCTTCGCCTCAGCATTAGTGACACTAATTGGCGGGTTCTGCTGACGTCCCCCTGTGCAGAGAACACGATCCTCTCCAAAGTCGCCCCGCCCCCAAAGATCATCAGAGATCGAATGTGCAGCGCGTAAGTTCACACACGTCATTTGCTTTGGTTTGATGATAAGACTGATGGACTGCTTGCACGACCAACCAACCAATGACCTAGTACTTGCACGTCATGGGAACAAATGACCCAGGACTTGCGCGTCCAATCAACCAATGACCTAGTACTTACACGTCATGGGAACAAATGACCCAGGACTTGCGCGTCCAATCAACCAATGACTTAGTACTTGCACGTCATGGGAACAAATGACCCAGGACGTGCGCGTCCAATCAACCAATGACCTAGTACTTGCACGTCATGGGAACAAATGACCCAGGACGTGCGCGTCCAATCAACCAATGACCTAGTACTTGCACGTCATGGGAACAAATGACCCAGGACTTGCTCGTCCAATCAACCAATGACCTAGTACTTGCACGTCATGGGAACAAATGACCCAGGACTTGCGCGTCAAAGGAACCAATCACCCATGACTGGCGCAATTGATTGATTGATTGATTTGATATTTATATCGCGCCGGTATCCATGCCACTTTAGCATGCTCACTGCGCTGTGGTCCTCCGAAATCTATTTAAACAAAAAAGTTTTCAATTGTTTCTTAAATGATTTTTTTATCATTTACAACTCCCCTCAAAGATTGAGGGAAACTGTTCCATAATTTTGGCGCTATCGCTTCAAAAGAGCGCACTCCGTACGACTTTTTTTCTGTGTTCATCCACACTAGGAACACTCAATAAGTACTGAGTTGAAGACCGCAGGCTCTTCGAGGATACATGTTTATAAATTAGTTCCTTGAGATTTCCGGTGCTGAGCCATCCATGCAGCTGTACTCCAGGGACAGAATTTTGTAGTTAATGCGCTCACTCACAGGAACCCAATGGAGATCTCGTAGAACTGGGGTGATGAGGTCAGATTTTTTCATCCGTGATACAATGCGTGCTGCGGTATTTTGTCTTTTGGAGTCTCTGAAATTGGTTCTGAGGTAAATCCCACAAACAACAATTACAGTAATCTAATCTTGACTAGATTAGAGTTACTGCTACAGCATTGGCTTTTCTCCTATTGAGTTGAGGACGCAGCTGACTCAAGGCACGCAGATGACAGAAGCCTTGACAACAGAACTGATATGGGGAATCATACTAAGTTTACTGTCAGTATAAAAGCCAAGGTTTCTGACAGTCGAGGACAACAGGATCTCTGATTCACCAACTTTTATTGATGCAATGGTAACTTTCCGAAGATGGCGTCTGAACCACAAATAATTGCCTCAGTCTTATCATCATTTAATTTTAGTCTGTTTGATGACATCCAATCTTTCACAGCAAGACAGCAGTCCTCGACAGCCTGAACAGCAGTAGCACACTCCAAGGGATCAGGGCGGAAACACTTGTATAGTTATTTGTCATTTGCAAATATTTTGCGGAAAATACCATGACTTTCAATAATTTTGCCGAGCTGGCTAGTGTACATGGAGAACAGAATAGGTCCTAAAACTGAGCCCTGTGACACACCACAGGTAACGGATATGTCCATGGAAAATGCCAAAGGAACCAATGACCCAGGCCGTGCACGTCAAAGGAACCAATGACCTAGGATTCACTATGGATTTGTTTAAAGCTTCAGTGAAAAGGAAAAGTTACTTCATTTATGAATAATTATTCAATACAACATTAATCACTTTTTGTTTTCGTTCATTAATTTATAAAGAATTTATCGCAGTAATTTGCAGTAGCCAATCAATTTTAGCATCAAATATATCATGCTACTGTGAGACATGTCTTTGTTCCACCATTCTGCATCTCTCCTGAAGGGGAAAAAAAAACAAGGTTTAATAAGCAGAGTTGGATTTACGTTTTGGGCGCCTGGTGCAAATAAGACCACACAAAAAACTTAAGTTTACCTTCTAGCCCAGCGGTTCTCAACCTGTGGGTCGCGACCCCTTTGGGGGTCGAATGACCCTTTCAGAGGGGTCGCCTTAGGACATCGGAAAACACATATACCCAACAGTTATGAAGCATCAACTATAAAAAGTGTGTGGTTATGGGTCGTCACAACATGAGGCACTGTGTTAAATTAGTATTGAATGGCGTTAGAATTAATATGTGGGCGTTACCTATGCCCAAAAAAAAAGGCATTGTGCCAACCAAAAGCTCACGTCATGAATTTGTTTAAGGAAACTCACTATATAACCAACTCGAATCTTTAACGACACATTGAAGTTCAAACGATTAAAATATTGTAAGACTCAAAATTTTCCTTATAATGTTTGTAAAATGACATGTTCCAATTCATTATTATATGTTATTCGATGGAATAATGTAATCCAAAATAATTTTTTTTTAAAAACTCTATCGATTCTGAGAATTGTTTCTTCTCTTTACTCTGCGATACAGGCAAGAAGGTTACGACTTCTTTAACTTGTACTCACTGGGGGTGCATGCTGGGACGTCCGTGGACGACTACCTGGACGAGTTTGAGAAAAACCGAGATATGAAGGCTCCGGCCTCTGCCAAGTTTCATGGCATGTTTTCTGGCGCAATAGGTCATTCATTTAAGGCGTCCAGATCTATAGATCATACTTTGTGTGTGTGTGGGCGGGGGGCGCCTCTGGCGTAATCGATTATTTATTGGATGTCATTTATGGGTTAGGTCATCAAGCTGTTTGCTTAAACCTTTAAAAAAATTTCGTCTCATAAATCCGAGACCCTTATTCCGTTGACTTTGGTCCTTTTTAAATCCTTAAATTAGCCAAAGCATTTTGATCAGTTCAGAGTTTCAATATTTTGGTCAAAATGATTTCTAATGAGAGTTTGGCATTTTTCTACTTTTCTACCTCTTATTGCTGAAACGGAAATGTTTAAAATGTTGTTAAGGTCTATGGATGAAAGTTTGAATTAAGTAATATTGAAGAACAAACAATCATTGTATTTGCTGTGCTTAATGATGCTTTACTTGTTGTAGGAAATTATACATTGGTTCTTTTATTAAGTTATTTATGCTCGTCTGCACCTCTTCTTAAATCAGCAGTTCTGAACGAAGACAAATGTACGGGAGTGCACTTGTGGTTCCTACGAGTTGGATCGCTGGTGTGGAAAAATGTCATTTTGAACTATCGGAATGCGTACATAGAGCTAGCGCAGGTACGTGGAGAATTGGGGGGGGGGTGATTGCTGAGGATGGTGGTGGGAGAGGGAGAGTGGGACGAATGGGGGGTGGAATGAGACGGGGGGGGGGGCTATTGAAAGAATTACTCCAATCTTCGACATATCGTCTCCTGTCTCTAAGAAAATTAATCATCAACCATTAGATCAGCGGCTGTCAACCTGTGGGTCGCGACCCCTTTGGAAGGGGCTCACCTAAGACCACCGGAAAACGCATATTTATGAAGTAGCAACGAAAATAATGTTATGGTTGGGGGGCACCACAACTTGAGGACCTGTATTAAAGGGACGCGGCATTAGGAAGGTTGAGAACCACTGCATTAGATCCCGATGTTCGGAACGCTCCGGTTAAAATGGTGCTTCTTATCAAAGAGTGGCATATGCGCGGTCAGATGAGGTCAGCTGGCACGTAGAACCCCCCCCCCCCCCCC
>CAXITT010000042.1:1208744-1304154 GCA_964033795.1 Lymnaea stagnalis
TTTAAAAAAAATGGAAAAGTAACATTTTCGGGGGCTTGCAGTTTAATTTTTGGGAAGGGTGGGGGGGGGGGGGGCGGCGCAAAAGCTTAGCCCACCCTGTACCAAGCTAAACCCAGCTTAGAAACTGAATAAGATTATGACCTGATACATGGTGTGTCGGCAATCTTTCATACGAGGCATATAGCTTTGAAACATTTCCAAAATGCCCAAAGACGATGGCAGTTTAGAAACTACCCTCCAAGTTTGCTTTTTTTGTATTATACCAAATGTTACCCTCCGGTCGGCAGGTCTCGGCCATCATGAACGCCTTCCTGTGTCACGTCATGGGCAGCCCGGAGTATCGCATCGCGGCAAGCATCTTGCCGGTCCATCTGGATAAGAGACGTGACTGGGGCCCCTACCAGTACACGGTGGCGTACGACATACCCCAACACTTTGTCTTCTTGATCACTGTCACGCTGTTCTCTGTACCTTATATGCTGGCCATTGAAAACCATGTGAGTAGTTACAGATGTTGCATGTCTGCCATTGAAGACCATGTGAGCAGTTACATATGTTGCATGTCTGCTATTGAAAACCATGTGAGTAGTTACACATGTTGCATGTCTGCCATTGAAGACCATGTGAGTAGTTACAGATGTTGCATGTCTGCCATTGAAGACCATGTGAGAAGTTACATTTGTTGCATGTCTGCCATTGAAAACCATGTGAGTAGTTACACTTGTTGCATGTCTGCCATTGAAGACCATGTGAACATTTACATGCCTTATGTGTTGGTCCATAAAAACCATGTGTGCATTTGAAGACCCTAGTGCTAAAAGCACTTAAGTCATATCTTTGCCAAAATCAATCTAAACTTTGACCCTTTCTTATCCGGTTTAGCCAGATGTACTGCATATAATTTGAACACATTAAAATGTACCCAGTTCCCTTATTTAAATGAGACAAAATATGAAAATGATCACATTTTCTTGACGGAAAGAATATATGAACTAGATTATCTCCAAATGTGTGTTTTGTGACTTTTAGTACTCAGTTCTTACACACTGTTTTTGCAATCTGTCGAGAAAGGGCATTCATAAGTAATTGTTGCGCACCGAATATTGGTGCTCTATGGTGCGCCTTGTAGTTTGTTGGTTAGTTTAGTGAATGGACGCTTTTCCCGCCATTAAGAGTTGTTACGTATTGTGACGCAAGTTTATTGTAATTATGACGTCGTGTCTCCGACGTACGTGCTATTCATTTAGCCGTTGATGAGAGAAGGTCATGGATGAAGGTTGCACTATATTCTTCTACTTATAGCTGGATGCGTTATGCTTGAGTTTGATTCATTATACAGTCTGATAGATATATTATGGATCAAAGTTTAAATTGCTATTGTGAAAAGGAATTGAGTTCAATTCGGTGTGATAACGATCTATGAAAGTGTAAAAGAATTTGATGAAAGAAACCATTTGACTTATGGATCGGCGACACATTCATAAGCTGCACATGCTTTAAAGACTGAATGAAGTTAAGAAACCTCATTCCAAAAAGTAAATTTTAATACACATAATTTAAAATAAAAATGGAAAATCCCCCCCCCCCTCTCTGAAGATGGACTCCAGGGCAGTCACCCCCTTCGCTCCTGCCTGTACCACGCATGTTGGCCTATGTAAATATGGTGAAGTTTGATGTGCCTCTACACGTTTTTGCCAGTTTAAAGTCATGTATTTACATACAGCTGACGTGATTTCCATTGGAAATCATGTATTTACTTATACCTGTCATGAATGCGATTGAAAATTCGGCGATGGTCCACATAAACTCAATTTAGAATTTTGAAAAGTATTCACATGATTAGTAATTCACAATCTCTAGAGAGAGTGCTGCGAAATTAAGCTATTGTCAATTGAATCTCTCAGTATGTTATTCTCAGTATGCTATTCTCAGCATGTTATTCTCAGTACGTTATTCTCAGTACGTTATTCTCAGTACGTTATTCTCCGTACGTTATTCTCCGTACGTTATTCTCAGTATGTTATTCTCAGCATGTTATTCTCAGTATGTTATTCTCAGTATGTTATTCTCAGCATGTTATTCTCAGTATGTTATTCTCAGTATGTTATTCTCAATATGTTATTCTCAGTATGTTATTCTCAATATGTTATTCTCAGTATGTTATTCTCACTATGTTATTCTCAGTATGTTATTCTTAGTATGTTATTCTCAGTTTGTTATTCTCAGTATGTTATTCTCAGTATGTTATTGTCAGTATGTTATTCTCAGGATGTTATTCTCAGTATGTTATTCTCAGTATGTTATTCTCAGTATGTTACTCTCAGTATGTTATTCTCAGTATGTTATTCTCAGTATGTTACTCTCAGTATGTTATTCTCAGTATGTTATTCTCAGTATGTTATTCTCAGTATGTTATTTTCAGTATGTTATTCTCAGTATGTTATTCTCAGTATGTTATTCTCAGTATGTTATTCTCAGTCATCCTATTGCATAGAAACCCTCTGATTGATTAAAAGAGTTTACCTTTATTTAGACATGACACTAGAAAATGGTTCCAAGAATTCGATCACATCGTTAGCTTAAGACTTGCGAAAAACTCATATTTCAGAACTGGCGATCCCTGCATCCGACTCCGGTCCGCATCGGACCGTGCGTGCCTGTCTTCGCAAGCTTTGTCAATATTTGCAAGATATTTTAATTCCTTTAATTTGTTGTTGTCTCAGGCCGGCCTAAGACGCATGCAGTATATCAACGGGGTGGGTCCGCTCATGTACTGGACCGTGCAGTTCGTGTACGATCTGGTCAGCTACTCGTTCCTCTGCTACGTGTTTGCTGCGTTCACCCTCGTCTTTCACTCGGGAGAGCTCGCCTACCATAAAGGTAACGTAGTGGCAGCTCATGGTTAGCCCCTCGAAAATTGAATTTGATGCTATCAAAGGGAAAGCCAACTGCTCGAGAGTCTCGGAGGGAAGTGATCTTTAACATTTGGATTTTAGCCTTAACAATGCTGTAGAATTATTTAATTTTTTCTTCTTCTTCTTTTTTTTTTTTTTTTTTTTTTTTTTTAATTTTTTAATTGTTTTTTTTTTTTTTTTTTTAAACGTTTTTTAAGTGTAATATTTTTTACACAGCCATTATATTTTAGGAAAGTAGATTTAGATGGTCAGAGTGTGACGAGGGAAGTGTTTAGATTGTCAGAGTGTGACGAGGGAAGTGTTTAGATTGTCAGAGTGTGACAAGGGAAGTGTTTTAGAATGTCAGAGTGTGACGAGGGAAGTGTTTTAGAATGTCAGAGTGTGACGAGGGAAGTGTTTTAGAATGTCGGAGTGTGCCGAGGGAGGTGTTTAGATTGTCAGAGTGTGACGAGGGAAGTGTTTAGATTGTCAGAGTGTGACGAGGGAAGTGTTTAGATTGTCAGAGTGTGACAAGGGAAGTGTTTTAGAATGTCAGAGTGTGACAAGGGAAGTGTTTTAGAATGTCAGAGTGTGACGAGGGAAGTGTTTTAGAATGTCAGAGTGTGACGAGGGAAGTGTTTAGATTGTCAGAGTGTGACAAGGGAAGTGTTTTAGAATGTCAGAGTGTGACGAGGGAAGTGTTTAGATTGTCAGAGTGTGACTAGGGAAGTGTTTTAGAATGTCAGATTGTGACGAGGGAAGTGTTTTAGAATGTCAGAGTGTGACGAGAGAAGTGTTTAGATTGTCAGAGTGTGACAAGGGAAGGGTTTAAGATTGTCAGAGTGTGACAAGGGAAGGGTTTTAGAATGTCAGAGTGTGACGAGGGAAGTGTTTTAGAATGTCAGAGTGTGACGAGGGAAGTGTTTTTAGAATGTCAGAGTGTGACAAGGGAAGGGTTTTAGAATGTCAGAGTGTGACAAGGGAAGGGTTTTAGAATGTCAGAGTGTGACGAGGGAAGTGTTTTAGAATGTCAGAGTGTGACGAGGGAAGTGTTTTAGAATGTCAGAGTGTGACAAGGAAAGTGTTTGAGATTGTCAGAGTGTGACGAGGGAAGTGTTTTAGAATGTCAGAGTGTGACGAGGGAAGTGTTTTAGAATGTCAGAGTGTGACAATGAAAGTGTTTTAGAATGTCAGAGTGTGACAAGGAAAGTGTTTTAGAATGTCAGAGTGTGACAAGGAAAGTGTTTGAGATTGTCAGAGTGTGACGAGGGAAGTGTTTTAGAATGTCAGAGTGTGACGAGGGAAGTGTTTTAGAATGTCAGAGTGTGACAAGGAAAGTGTTTTAGAATGTCAGAGTGTGACAAGGAAAGTGTTTTAGAATGTCAGAGTGTGACAAGGAAAGTGTTTTAGAATGTCAGAGTGTGACAAGGAAAGTGTTTTAGAATGTCAGAGTGTGACAAGGAAAGTGTTTTAGAATGTCAGAGTGTGACAAGGAAAGTGTTTTAGAATGTCAGAGTGTGACAAGGAAAGTGTTTTAGAATGTCAGAGTGTGACAAGGAAAGTGTTTTAGAATGTCAGAGTGTGACAAGGAAAGTGTTTTAGAATGTCAGAGTGTGACAAGGAAAGTGTTTTAGAATGTCAGAGTGTGACAAGGAAAGTGTTTTAGAATGTCAGAGTGTGACGAGGGAAGTGCTTTCAATTACGTTTTATTTTGTTCACCAGTGCTGTTCGCCCTTGTTCTGTTCACCAGTGCTGTTCGTCATTGTTCTGTTCACCAGTGCTGTTAGACATTGTTCTGTTCACCAATGCTGTTCGCCATTGTTCCGTCACCAGTGCTGTTCGCCATTGTTCTGTTCACAAGTGCTGCTCGCCAGTGTTCTGTTCACCAGTGTTGTTCGACATTTTCATGTTCACCAGTGCTGTTCGACATTTTCATGTTCACCAGTGCTGTTCGCCATTGTTCTGTTCACCAGTGCTGTTCGCCATTTTCATGTTCACTAATGCTGTTCGCCATTGTTCTGTTCACCAGTGCTGTTCGACATTTTCATGTTCACCAGTGCTGTTCGTCATTGTCCTGTTCACCCGTGCTGTTCGTCATTGTTCTGTTCACCAGTGCTGTTAGACATTGTTCTGTTCAACAGTGCTGTTCACCATTGTTCTGTTCACCAGTGCTGTTCACCATTGTTCTGTTCACCAGTGCTTTTCGCCATTGGTCCTTTACCAGTGCTGTTCGCCATTGTTATGTTCACAAGTGCTGCTCGCCAGTGTTCTGTTCCCCAGTGCTGTTCGCCATTGTCCTGTTCATCAGGGCTGTTCGACATGTTCATGTTCACCAGTGCTGTTCGCCATTGTTCTGTTCACCAGTGCTGTTCGCCATTTTCATGTTCACCAATGCTGTTCACCATTGTCCTGTTCACCAATGCTGTTCACCATTGTCCTGTTCACCCACGTTGTTCACCATTGTTCTGTTCATCAATGCTGTTCGCCATTGTCCTGTTCACCAACGCTGTTCACCATTTTTCTGTTCACCAGTGTTGTTCGCCATTGTCCTGCTAGCCAATGGCGTTATGATGCTGCCGTTCACGTATGTCCTACAAAGGCTGTTCACATCTCCACACATGGCTGTCGTGGTAATGACTTTACTGAATTACATCTTGTGTAAGTCTTTCAGTGAATGATTACTCCTGTTCAATGATTACTCTTGTTCAATGATTTATCTTGTTCAATGATTACTCTTGTTCAATGATTACTCTTGTTTAATGACTACTCTTGCTCAATGAATTCTCTTGCTCAATGATTACTCTTGTTCAATGATTATTATTGTTCAATGATTACTCTTGTTTAATGACTACTCTTGCTCAATGAATTCTCTTGTTCAATGATTATTATTGTTCTTTTGACCTGTTGTTTTTTCAAAGAAAGTATGTTATTTATTAGCTCTTGGAGAGAGGGAAATCGGTGTTTTAACTATCCTAGTTGATACCATTTTTAACTATCCTACTTGATACCATTTTTAACTATCCTACTTGATACCATTTTTAACTATCCTAGTTGATACCATTTTTAACTATCCTACTTGATACCATTTTTAACTATCCTAGTTGATACCATTTTTAACTATCCTAGTTGATACCATTTTTAACTATCCTAGTTGATACCATTTTTAACTATCCTAGTTGATATTATTTTTAACTATCCTAGTTGATACCATTTTTAACTATTCTAGTTTGATACCATTTTTAAGCCCATAAATAATAACACAGACATTCTGGAAATGCAAAAAGTGTGTGTGGTGGGTGGGGGTAGAGTATAATGTATTGATTATCTCCTCAAATTCACCCTGACAAAGTACTCGGATATCTGTTTGAGCCCCCGTCCAGTATCGCAGGCAACGTGGTCTTGATTTGTGTATACTAGTGTGCGTCATTCTCCTCCGGCAACGATCACACAAATGCTAGAGACACAATGTTAAAAAAGTTATTCTTGAATGTTAACATTCGTCAGATATAAATATACAAAACACTTTACACCTTCAATGACACAAACAGAATTGCTGGCCATCTCCAGTATTCTCTGGTGCTACTCTAGCTTACTTCATTCGCCCCTTGTTCACTCCAAGATTTATTCACTGCTCATCTCGAGTAGTCTCTGTTGTTGCTATAGCTTACTTTATTCGTCCCTTGTTCGTTCCAATATTAATTCACTGCTCATCGCTAGTAATCTCTGGTGCTACTCTAGCTTACTTTATTAGTCCCTTGTTCACTCCAAGATTTATTCACTACTCATCCAACACTAAAGCCACAACAACATACACGTCATCCCTCATACTCGGGAAAACTACACGAATACAAACTACATAGCAACAGCTACACACTTCCTCTCAGCACCAAATATGATCACTACCAAATCATTAAGTACGCGCACCCACGACAGCAACCATTCACGGTAAAAATAAAACAGTGATTCTTATGTCCTTGACACACCCAAACTTTGGATTTTATCCGGGTGTATGTTTAATTTTTAAAAAGTGTGTGTGTGTGTGTTATTTTTTGGGGGGTGTGGTGTTATAGTGTATTTATCCTCTCCCCCAAAGTGGCTTTTTTCAAGAGGCGGAAACATCAGCACAAAAATAATAATTTTAAAAAAATACAGTTAAGATCTGGTCAGAAAAAAAAAAGAATTAGACAATTAAATTAGCGATCCAATTCTTGTTCTAGAAAAAAAAAATTAAGAGGTTAAACAGATTGTGTCTACCGCTATCATTCATTTTATGATCGATTTTTAGACGAATTATCTCGCCGTGAGTAAAACGGATTTTCTTATGATACATGACATTAAAAAAAAAAAAAATTTAAATACATATTTTTTTAAAGTTTTCAAAGAATGCATTAGCTTGAACCTTTGAAAATTAAGATTCAGCAGCACTGGCACAGGAAGGCGGGTGCGGTCGGTCCACCCCCCGGGCGCCACTATTCTCTATTTTATTGTATTTTATTTATTTTTTATTGAGGGCGGAATTTTCGGCGCTCTGCAACCGAAAAGAAAAGGTTTTGAGGGTTGTTTTGTATGCACCCTTCATTATTAATAGAATGATGTGATTTTATGCTGACACTCGGGTTAGTTCGATAATAAAGAGTGTCATTAAGCCTATAATCAATCCTCCACTGTAACTATGACTTTTTCCACACAAAAAATATGTTGTGTTTGTCATCTGATATGTTCTAAGCTTTGATTCATGGGTGGATTGGGGACTTTGGTGTTCTTCGCACAACCAGCATGGGTGACCCATAGCCATCTAAGCATTGTCCAGGGTTCGTTGCAGTACAGATTGAGACCCCTTGAGTCTCGTCTGCTGATGGGTTTGAACGTGTATGACGGTGACAATCAACTAAGCGAAATAAAACGTGGAACGAAACATCTTTTCAAAGTCGCAATGAAATCATTTTTTTTTTTTTAAGCATTAAGAACTGGTGGACGAAAGGACACAGTTTTCAAGTTCGGTTTGTAGGAAAGTCAATGCAGTAATATTTGCAGAAGGTTAAAATTATATATTTTACCTCAGAAATTAAAATTCTTAAATAATTTTTTCCAACACAAACACTGACCTTAACGTCTTCGGTCATTCCGCCCTGATATTCGCCATTAAATTTGGCTACTTGTTCATTTATTTTTGTTTAATAGTGACATATTTTCATCATTAGGAATTATACTTCAAAATTTGGTTACCTAGAAAACTGAGAACTAGTAAAAATCGATGAATGATCACATTTATGATCACGGGGAGACACTTATTGTTCTTGCCTATAGCACAAACCGCTCTAATGCCGGTGCTGTGGTCAGCAGTCCAAAAAAAAAACCAACAGAAAATATGGGCGTGCATTCTCTTTAGGCATTTCGTATTAACCTCAGAGCCTCAGACATCAAGGGGCGTGGCTAATATCTGAAATCTGATACAGACGGTGGGCGGGGCTTCTTTGTCTTCTTTGTTTGTTGTTGTTTTTTTTTCATTTTTTGCGGTAGAAATTTTCGACAGGGTACATTTAAATAATCGACTGTGTTATTTGTTATCTGTATAGAATGTTATGTTTGTTTTCTATGAATATTTACCCACGTGGTGGATTTATTAGCGTACCGACATGTACGAAATTGACACTAAAAATATGAAAATAATCGATTTCTTTATGAATGATTGATTGACGCGATTTTCAGACTCTTTTTTACGAAGAACCACCCACAACACCTTATCCCTAACCTTAACATTAATCCAAATCACTCGCTACAAAAATGTGTATACAAATATTTCGTAATTCGGTCCTTGTAATGCACCGGGACATCTATACATTTTGTTGTGTTTTCTAATTCTCGGTGCATCACCTGGTGTAACGCTCTATGGTTTGAGATACGCTGGTTTATTGTATAGGCCTACTCCTAAGTCAAATTCAGACGTGTCGCTGTCACGTGTCTGTGCTCTACGTGCAACTGGTCATCATCGCCATTCCCTTTCAGCCGAGATGGGAAACATGGCCGAGGTGTTTATTGACAACGAGTTGAACCTGATCTGCAACAATGACGCCTACATGGCCATTCAACTGCTGCTGCCCAGCCACCTCATGCCCAACTCTTTGTGCAACATCATACAAAACCACAGGTGAGTGAGGTGTGGGAAACCACATGTTCATTCGGTTATGCGAAACAATTGGTCAGTCTGGAACCGAAAAACGAAAGATCATTCAGGTGTACAAAACTACAGGTCAGTTGTGTCTACAAAACCACATGCTAGTTCGGTATACAAAACCATACGGGGAGTCAGGTATACAAAACCAAGGGTCAGGCAGCAATACAAAACCACAGGTCAGTCAGGTATACCCAAAGGCAGGTCAGTTATTTATACAAAAACCACATGTTAGTCGGATATACAAAAAACGGCAAGTCAGTCAGCGCCGTGTTGCTGGACGATACAAGCGGTTACCCAAACAAATGATTCTAGTTGTTCTGTCGCCTTTTCTTTGATTAAAACGGTTGGTAAAGACTTGTAGCAGACTCGCCAGGAAGATATCCACCAAGACCATCGCTTTCTCCCTCCATTGGCAGCTTCAGCTTTTCCAGTGTGCCTCAAATTCATTCGTCGATCCCAGGGCTGCCAACACACCTTGGGAAATTTCCCAAGATCTTGGGAATTCACTACCCCATACAGGACCAAAACTCATTTTTTAAATAAAAATTCCCAAGATCCTTAAAAAAAAAAAAAAAAACTCTCATATATTTTTATGTTCTTGGGAAATTTTGGGAAATGTTTTGACCAAATCTAGGTAATTAAAAAAAAATTGAATGGTAACAGGGCTGCAAACACACCTTGGGAAATTTCCCAAGATTTTGGGAATTCACTACCCCATACAGGACCAAAACTCATTTTTTAAAAAAAAATTCCCAAAATCCTTAAAAAAAAAAAAAAAACTCTCATATATTTTTATGTTCTTGGGAAATTTTGGGAAATGTTTTGACCAAATCTAGGTAATTAAAAAAAAATTGAATGGTAGCCCTGGTCGATCCATAGTAAAAAAAAAAAAAAAACATTTTAAAACTCTGTTATTACTGGTAGAAAGTTAACATAAATCTAATCAGCTCGACCAGCAAAACCAAAAAGAACAAATCCAGTATGTTTTGGGTACCACAGCTGTTCAAATGATGGACGTGGTCAAAATCAACATTCGCGTTCAAGATGCTTCAGTACTGTTGCTTAAGCAGCATAGTGAATATGTATGTTATTAGTACAATAATAAATGCTTGGCTCCAAAACAAAAATTTTAAAAATTTCTTGACGTGTTTATTGCAGAGGTCGTAGGTTTTGTGAGGCCCACTTTAAGTACTGTCCAAGTCCACAACACTCCATGTATGAGACAATTTGCTGTACTGGTAAGCCGGAGAGTCTTGGCCCCTCGGTCTAATGCGTTTGGATTTTTTTCTGTTGCAATTTAACTAATTTTTACACCAGTTTCTCAGCTTAAGTACACTGACAAT
The DNA here is from genome assembly GCA_964033795.1 of Lymnaea stagnalis. NCBI lineage: Eukaryota > Metazoa > Mollusca > Gastropoda > Lymnaeidae > Lymnaea > Lymnaea stagnalis. The sequence continues at coordinate 1,219,157 of CAXITT010000042.1, forward strand.
GAGAGACATTAATTAATAATTTTCTTTAGAGAAACTTGAAACACTCTAAGTAACTCCTTGGCTAATTGTAACACTCAAAGTCTATCCTACTAATTGTAACAATCAAAGTAAATCGTAGACTAATTGTAACACTCAAAGTCTATCCTAGACTAATTGTAACACTCAAAGTCTATCCTAGACTAATTCCAACACACAAAGTCTATCCTAGCTTAATTGTAACACTCAAAGTCTATCCTAGACTAATTTTAACACTCAAAGTCTATCGTAGACTAAACCTGGGAACGGGGAGGACAGCAATTTGAGGGCGGGGGAGGGGGGTAATGTGAGTAGATCTCCCATAAAGATAATGTGAGTAGATCTCCCATAAAGATAATGTGAGTAGATCTCCCATAAAGATAATGTGAGTAGATCTCCCATGAAAATAATGTGAGTAGATCTCCCATGAAAATAATGTGAGTAGATCTCCCATGAAAATAATGTGAGTAGATCTCCCATTAAAATAATGTGAGTAGATCTCCCATAAAGATAATGTGAGTAGATCTCCCATAAAGATAATGTGAGTAGATCTCTCATAAAGATAATGTGAATAGATCCCCCATAAAAATTATGTGAGTAGATCTCCCATAAAGATAATGTGAGTAGATCTCCCATGAAAATAATGTGAGTAGATCTCCCATGAAAATAATGTGAGTAGATCTCCCATGAAAATAATGTGAGTAGATCTCCCATTAAAATAATGTGAGTAGATCTCCCATAAAGATAATGTGAGTAGATCTCCCATAAAGATAATGTGAGTAGATCTCTCATAAAGATAATGTGAATAGATCCCCCATAAAAATTATGTGAGTAGATCTCCCATAAAGATAATGTGAGTAGATCTCCCATAAAGATAATGTTAGAAGATCTCCCATAAAGATAATGATAGTAGATCTCCCATAAAGATAATGTGAGTAGATCTCCCATAAAGATAATGGGAGTAGATCTCCTATAACGATAGTGTGAGTAGATCTCCCATAAAGATAATGGGAGTAGATCTCACATAACAATAATGGGAGTAGATCTCCCATAAAGATAATGTGAGTAGATCTCCCATGAAAATAATGTGAGTAGATCTCCCATGAAAATAATGTGAGTAGTTTTATGTTGAGCTCATTACCAAGGTTAATGTATATTTGATATTGACTGTTAAAAAACACAACCCATTTTAACATTAGTTTGTCCGTACATCAAGACAACCAATGCAATATGATCATACAAATTTAGATGTACAAAATACTTGCAGTGAGCGCCAGTAAGGGAAGTACCTTTGGAAGTTTTAAAAAACGTATTTTTTATATTTGCACGTCTCATATAAGAGTTGTTGAAGTCATAAAATTATTGTCGTTGCGACTTCATAAATATGTATTTTCCGATGGTCTTAAGCGACCACTGTGTAAAGGTCGTTCGACCCACGAAGGAATCGCGACTCACAGGTTGAGAACTGCTGGCTTAGACTAAAACTTAAGCCTTCCCTTTACCTCTATATTGGAGGGATTTTAATACTTAATGCATAACTTTCTTTATTATTAAACCGACCCAGATGCATGCGAAGGGGAGTTCAACTGCAACATGTTTTTTGGACATCCGTACCTCGGCGTCAAGCTGCCTGGGATAGGGCTCTACATGTTTGCCATGCTGAGCCACGCTGTCTTCTGGTTCATCATCCTGGCACTTTTGGAATACCGGATCTTACAATCCTTTTGGTAGGAACTGATAATATATTGCCAGTCTTGTGGAAGGTATAGATCAGACCATGCCAGTCTTGTGGTAGGTGTAGATCAGATCATGCCAGTCGTGTGGTAGGTGTAGATCAGATCATAATAGTCTTGTAGGAGGCATAGATCATATCATAAAGTCTTGTGGTTGGTATAGATCAGATCATTCAAGTCTTGTGGTAGGTAAAGCATTCACTTGATGACCTCCATCACTTGATGACCTCCTTCACTTGATGACCTCCATCACGTGATGACCTCCTTTACTTATTGACCTCCTTTACATGATGACATCCATCACTTGATGACCTCCTTTACTTGATGACCTCCTTTACATGATGACCTTCTTCATTTGATGACCTACTTCACTTGATGACCTCCTTCTCTTGATGACCTCCTTCACTTGATGACCTCTTTCACATGATGACGTCCTACCCTTGATGACCTCCTTCACTTGATGACCTCCATCAGTTGATGACCCTCTTTACTTGATGACCTCCTTTATATGATACCCTCATACACTTGATGAAATACTTCACTTGATGACCTACTTCACTTGATGACCTCCTTCACTTGATGACCTACTTCACTTGATGACCTACTTCACTAGATGACCTACTTCACTTGATGACCTCCTTCACTTGATGACCTCATTCACGTGTTGACATGCTTCACTTGATTATCTCCTTCACTTGATGACGTCTTTCACTTGATGACCTCCTTCGCTTGATGATCTTCTTTACTTGATGACCTTCTTCACTTGATGACCTCCTTCACTTGATACCTTCTTTCACATCAAAGTAATGTAACATTGTGCTAGGCTACACTTGATATCTGCTTAGCTCCTCTGTAGCTTCCTTAGGTTATTTAAACTATGACTTTGTTAAACTAGTCAATTTACGAAAAACAGTGCAAAAGCATGACATGCACGTCCACCATTGAACATGTCATGCAGGTCCACCATTGAACATGACACACACGTCCACCATCCCCCCCCCCTCTTTTGACCAGCTCTTTTCTCGATCCGCGTGCATTCTTGTTTTGATTGGCAGGGCCAAAGTGACATACGGGGCATTGCAGATTTTTTGCAGGCGCCGTCACGACGTCACACAAGGGGCGTCTGGAACCAACACTCCGTCTCTGATACATTTTCAAACTCAAAACAGCTTTAAACTTTCAGTTAAAGATAGTTTTCCCTTCGGCTTTGACAGAGTAGTGCAAGATAACAGTGAGTAGTGTAAGTTAACAATGAGTAGTGTACGATAACAGTGAGCAGTGTATAATGAAAGTTAGTAGTGTCAGACATCAGTGAGTAGTGCAAGATAGAAGTGATTTGTGAAAGAACAGTGAGAAGTGTACGATAATATTGAGAATTGCAGATAACAGTGAAAAGTGTAAGATAACAATGAGAAGAGTAAATAACAGTGAGTTGGTTGTGAAAGGTAGCAGTAAGTAATGTTTGATGGCAGTGAGACGTGCAAGGTAACAGAGAGAAGTGTCAGATAGCAGTGAGTAGTGCAAAATAAAAGTGAATAGTGCAAGGAGGGCCGGCTCAAGGCGGGTACGATGCGTGATCATCACACTAGCGCCAAGGCGCCAAAATTTTTTAAAAATAAAAAAACAAACACAATTCTTAACTCTTCCTATAATTTTCCTGAGGGCGACAATTGCCTATTTTCATCCTACGTAAAAATGTATAGAGCCAGCCTTGAGTGCAAGACAACAGTAGGAATTGTTAGACAAAAGTTTGTAATGTCTGGTAACAATGAGTTGTTGGGTGGGCCAAGATTGTTGCCATCCACTTACACGACAAATCACTCCGCAGCGAACCAAAAATGCAGCCCTTAAATAAAAGATAAAAGGAGCTCCCGGATGCGGACCGCCCACAAACCCCTCCTTAGCTCCTGGGTGCTGACCGCCCACTCACCCCTCCTTAGCTCCTGGGTGCTGACCGCTCACCCACCCCTCCTTAGCTCCTGGGTGCTGACCACCCACCCAACCCTCCTAACGCCCCTAGGTGCTGACCACCCACCCACCCCTCCTAACGCCCCTGGGTGCTCACCACCCACCCACCCCTCCTAACGCCCCTGGGTGCTCACCACCCACCCCTCCTAACGCCCCTGGGTGCTCACCACCCACCCAGGTGCTCACCCCCCCCCCACCCCCCCTCTCGCCCCCGGGTGCTCACCCCCCCCCCCCCCCCCCTCTCGCCCCTGGGTGCTCACCACCCACCCACCCCTCCTAACGCCCCTGGGTGCTCACCACCCACCCACCCCTCCTAACGCCCCTGGGTGTGGACCGACCACCCACCCCTCCTTACGCCCCTGGGTGTGAACCGACCACCCATCCCTCCTTTCGCCCCTGGTATTACCCACTCAAAAAATATGAAACACTGTTTGCACAACCAGTGACGTCATTTTGTGCGGCCAGAGACATCCATTAGTGAGATTCACAAACAGGCTTAAAATATGTTTGTCGATCCTGTCGCTCACACATTGCAACTCGTTCAGGAACTGGACTTCTTTAAAACAACACTCCCAGATGTATATGTGTGTCCATTAGCAAGACTTTGTTATGCTAAGCCGAAACTAAAAGCTTAAAGTTAGTGATTTTCAGCCGAAACCGAAACCAAAATATTAATATATTTTGAAATGCGTTTATGCATACATTCTACATACATCGATGGGGGGAAGAGTATCAATATTTACATTCTTTATATTAAAAAATGAGATCATCGTGAATATCAATAAATAAACATCGGTAAGTGAATACTTTGGCTTTTACCATTTTAATTTAAAGGTAATTTAAATTTCTTTAAAATGTGTTTGAAGTGTTATGGTAAGAGAAAATCTGGACCGGAGGGGAGAGGAGGCGTGCTAAAAGTCATGAAAAATAGACCTCTGAGTGCCCTATGCTTCTAGACTATAATTAAAACCTATAAAATATACCTCTGAGTGCCCTTTGCTTCTATACTAGAATTAAAACCTATAAAATATACCTCTGGAGTGCCCTCTGCTTCTATACTAGAATTAAAACCTATAAAATATACCTCTGGAGTGCCCTCTAGTTCTATACTAGAATTAAAACCTATAAAATATACCTCTGGAGTGCCCTCTGCTTCTATACTAGAATTAAAACCTATAAAATATACCTCTGGAGTGCCCTCTGCTTCTATACTAGAATTAAAACCTATAAAATATACCTCTGGAGTGCCCTCTGCTTCTATACTAGAATTAAAACCTATAAAATATACCTCTGGAGTGCCCTCTGCTTCTATACTAGAATTAAAACCTATAAAATATACCTCTGAGTGCCCTTTGCTTCTCTACTAGAATTAAAACCTATAAAATATACCTCTGAGTGCCCTCTGCTTCTATACTAGAATTAAAACCTATAAAATATACCTCTGAGTGCCCTTTGCTTCTCTACTAGAATTAAAACCTATAAAATATACCTCTGAGTGCCCTCTGCTTCTATACTAGAATTAAAACCTATAAAATATACCTCTGAGTGCCCTCTGCTTCTCTACTAGAATTAAAACCTATAAAATATACCTCTGAGTGCCCTTTGCTTCTCTACTTGAATTAAAACCTATAAAATATACCTCTGAGTGCCATCTGCTTCTATACTAGAATTAAAACCTATAAAATATACCTCTGAGTGCCCTTTGCTTCTATACTAGAATTAAAACCTATAAAATATACCTCTGAGTGCCCTCTGCTTCTATACTATAATTAAAACCTATAAAATATACCTACAATAATTATTTTGGCTCTAATAGAGTCAATAGTCACCTAAATATCATTTATTAAGGCTATAAAAATATCATCACAATGTTTCGCAGTTATCGTCATACAAATGCTTGGTGTTTTCATAAATAGCTGGCAACCCCGTATCGATATTTAGCCTAGCACTAACACACTAGTCTTTCCCTACTGATGACGTAATTATTTCTTTCGGCAACCAACATCCCGTCACCCCCATTCGTTTTAACCGAGTCTTTTAACATTTTTGTTCTGACTGGTCTCGACGAAGAATCGCAAAAGACGTGTAAATTTTCGTTAAAATCATAAAAGTAAACAAGTTTGCAGAAGGGCTACTACATAATTCTGATTCAACCCCGTGATACATGCAAACGCGTGTTATTTCATCAATAACAATGTTTATGAGCATGACCATGATGAATTTCAACAAATGAATGAATTGAAAATCCTAATTTTCCTTAATTTAACAGAAAAATAAAACAAAAAAAAACAATGATGGAAATATGACCAATTCCTAGGATTATTCAATGTTATTCAACTTTGCCTATGACAACACTGATGAGCATGATAATGATAAATCAAAATGAATATCACATATGAAGGAATTGGATTTATTCAGTGTTCCAAATTTTTATTTTTGTAATAGTTAAAACAAAAATAATGATATAAATGTTACCATTCCATTAGTTTTTCTTCCACTAGTTTTTCTTCCACAAAACTGTTAACATTTGCGTAGGCCTAATTGAAAATTAATTCTTTGGAAATATTGGACAAGTAACTCATCTAACAGCCGTGAGCAGTTTTCGCAGAGTATGAATCATATAGCATTCGATGACAGCAAGATGTCGAGCAATAATGATTATCGGATTGGTATCGGACAGACAGTCTGACTTCTGGTAGATGACCGAAAACCTCAATCACTTTCGGCCTGATGGACGAAAGTCTCAATCACTTTCTGTCGTAACCGAAATTAAACCGAAAGTTAACTTTTCAGTTTCGGCCGAAACCGAAACTAGGTCGAAAGTGATCGAATGGCAACCTTTGGCGCCAAAACCGAAGCCGAAATTCGATCGGTCTCTAATAATAATACTGGCCAATGGAATCCAACTGAATAGAGGGAAATGAGACTTACGACAATATGGTCAACGCAAGCATTTGTTTTACATGAACGGAAATTCTCCGCCGCAACATATGTCGAGTTATGAATTTTTAAAAGTTCAACTACAATTATTTATTTTTTTCTGAATGCCGCCCAGCCGATGAGATCATCATGTTCCAGAACGTGTCCAAATTCAGGATGCAAAATTTTGGTTTGTCCAATTTGAACTTCAGTGTCGACCGTGGGGATTTATTCTGTCTGGTGTGCTCCGACCCCAACACGACGTCACTCATACTGGACCTGATGTGCGGCAGAAAGTTCCCCGACAGCGGCGTCATCAACTTTGACCACCGCCCACTTCATAAACACTTCGTGATGGTAAGTTGACGGAGGTCGCATAAAGGCATGTGATGGAAGGGATTGTGAGCTACACACCGTGGTTAAGTAACACCTGTGACGCCTTTTTTTTTGGGGGGGGGGGGGGGGTTTGGTTTTTTTTTTTTTTTTTGGGGGGGGGGGGGTTTTGTTGTTGTTTGTTTTTTTAGTTCGAAGTGGCTACTCGGACTCGGCTACCAGAAGTGAGAGGTTTGGATTAAAAAAATTTTAAAATATTATTGTTGAGTTTGTTAGATAAAATTTGGTATCAAATGAAAGATTATTGAATGGACCATATGTTTGTCAACTTAATTCTTCACTTAAACTAAAATAAACTACCACAAATGACTTACGAATAGCATTTAGTCAAAATGGACCCGGACACGCATCACCGCTATTCGGACCCGGGTCCCTTTAGACTAAATGCTATTCGCACAAACCCCATAATAGTATTTTTAATAGTTTTCAATAAACCCAACCTCTCACTTCTGGTACCCGGGTCAGTATAGCCGCAGCCTTTTTTGGTTGCCAGGCCCAATCGTACTGTCGATGTTCCCACGGGCTTACGGCTGCGTGGAGAGGTTGGGCCGGCTGACCGGGAAACCGATGATCCTTCAGAGACCTCATGGCTCCGCCACTTCAAGCGAACAAACACACTATCGGCTCTTGGGGGATTGGAAAATGCCGGAATGATTAAAAGGAGATGTTGGAGAAGAATCAGTCAAGTGATTTGATCCATCTTATCGATGCTGAGAGCTGTGTGGTTCCCCGCCCATCACCCAAATTTTTTTTTTGGGTCGTGGGGTGAGGAGCATATTTTATTTATAATAATAACCTTGATAAAAGTACGAAGCCTTACATAAGTAGCTTTTTTAAAATTAAATTTCAATCAATTAGAGATTCATCGTATTTTATAGCAGTGGTGACCCTTGTCAGTTACGGGGCGGGGGGGGGGGGGTCGCACCGGGTCTCACTCTCATGGAAGGGGGACATCCAATGGAAAACTGCACATGCTAGAGAGCTCAATCGAGTCGGTTTCCTAACTTATAAAGGATGGCCCATTAAAAAGGGGGGGGGGGGGGGGAGGGCGAACCGGGTCTCACTCTCATGGAAGGGGGACATCCAATGGAAAACTGCACATGCTAGAGAGCTCAATCGAGTCGGTTTCCTAACTTATACAGGATGGCGCATTAAAAGTGGCTTCACCTTGTATAAATTCAAATACTTTTTTTTTGTGGCTACTTTTAACTTCTAAAACGTTTTTTCGGTTCTCAAAAAAAAAATAATTCTGAACGGCTGCTCCAATGGCCAATGTTCCTGTTAATAAACCCTTAATACAATTCTGCCACTCTTGAAAAATTGCCGACTTTAATACGTCTTTTGTTAAGATTTACCACGAAGGTAGACATTTCTGTTTGAGGTCACCCCCCAAAAAACATCTACTGCTGAGTTTAGGTCCAGGCTGTTTGGGGGGCCACATGTCTGGTTCGATTCTCCCGATGAAGAAAGTTGATCGTGTTTCTTGCGGCCACTGCTGTGTCCAGTTGTGACGATTAGATCTGACTCGATTATCTGGAACAAATCCTTGTCCTCTGATACGTTCACAATAACCCCCACCCCCCCCACCCCGGTTACTTTTGCCACATATTCCACGAACACTACGCTGATTTTTCCCATCCGAGACACAGAGAAGGCTTTCTGCCGACACGTTCGTTGTTTTGTTACGTTTCTTTTTTCAGGTTTAACCCTACTCTGTTTGACTCATTTTATATTGTGCTAACCTGATTGCAGGCTCTCCCCTTATTACCTTGCGACTGAATATTATGTTTCATTAGGCGCGGTGAGTGTGTGAGAGATTAATTAGTTAGTGAACGCTCTTCCCGCGCTTGACTTGGTGACGTATTTTTATGCGCATTATGACGCATTGTCTAGTCTGTTTTGTGACGTTCGTTTTATTCGTCTGGCAGTCTTGAAAGGAACTTTGTGGAAGTAGGATGTCTGTCTGATAGGGAGCTGCGCTATACGCATGTGTTTATGGAATTTACAGCCTGCGTATATACTTAGATATTAAAGCTACATTTGTTGTGATAAATGACTTTTCCATCCCCACGCATCCCGATCTCCAGCCTATCCCCAACTTGGGATACTGTCCCCGCCAAGACACCAACTTTTCCTTCATGACAGGCAAAGAGACGCTGTGGTTCTACGCGACTCTCAAGGGGATCCGCCAAGCGAACATGAAGCTGCTCATCTACGAGTTCCTCAAGACCTTCAGATTGCGCCACCTGGCCAACGTACCGACCAAGAACTATGGGTACCGTGCTGAATGAATGACGTATCTGTCTAAGAGGGATGGGTGTCATTTATGTCCGCTACTCTCTCTCTCTCTCTCTCTCTCTCTCTCTCTCTCAATGTTGCATACCCCCGCCCCCAGAATATCTCTCAATGTTGCACAGCCCCACCGTATATCTCTCAATGTTGCATACCCCCCAAAATATCTCTCAATGTTGCATACCCCCCCAGTATATCTCTCAATGTTGCGTAACCCCCACTATCTCTCTCAATGTTACATAGCCCCCAGTATATCCCTCAGTTTTGCATAGCCATAGCCCTCATATATATGTAGAAGTTGAAAATGATTCAAAGCCGGGGGGGGGGGGGGGGGCATTCTAAGTTAGTCCCTGGTTCCCTGCTGCAATGTGAATCATTCCTGTCTGTGCGTCACACTTTAAAAGAACTTCTCCAATGCGTACGTGTCTGCCGTATGTGTTCTGTACCATGCATAGCTTTTTTTTTTTTAAATCATTGCTTTACAGAGTAGCTGAAAAACGAAGACTGAGCTTGGCGACGGCCATGATAGGTAATCCAGACATTCTCGTCCTAGATGACGCCTCTTCCGGTATGGACGCTAAGAGCATGGAGTTCTTCAAAGGCATTCTATCTTCTCTGATTCGCCAGGGCAAAACTGTTGTCATAACATCAAATAAGTAATTTCTTTTGACTCACTTGTGCGTTGTCATGGATCTTTTTCTTTTTTTTAATTTAAAGCAGGGGTTGCCAACATTAGGCCACCAGGAGTCATGTTGCGGCCCGAGGAGCATGGTCAAATGAGCATACATGTTAACTTTATTGTACATAATACCAAAAGAGCATTACATCATGAGTCATTCGTATCATATATTTTTTAATCATTGCTTAGAGAAATTTGAAATACCTCGCATTTTTTTAAAAATTAATTGATTTTGAGCTATTTTAAATACCTCTCTATTTGACACTCGAGGTTAGTGTTGATAAAATTTAATTGCGAAACTTCAGGTTCTGATATATATGTTGTGTGGTCTTCGGGAAGGTCGCATTGCTATCTCATAACTACTTTCAGTCTAGCTTGACAAAGTTCTGTTATATTCTGCAGTTTCGTTCTATTTCGGCCACCGCGTCTTAAGCGATTTTGGGATCGACGTTAAACCACATGATTATCATATAAGAGTTGATACGCAACGAATCTGTTTCGGTTTTGAAAGAGTATTAACATCAAACGGCACTAACAGAACTAAACATACAACATAAGTTTGATAAGTGCAAAGGGCAATTTCGACAAGACCAGTTAAAATGCCTTTTTTTTTTTGTTTTAAAAATCTGCACAACAAAAGATATTTACTAGAGCAGTTTCAGAATTAACTTACAATGTAAAAGTTAGTTATGCAGTAGCCATGATACTAGCAAAAAAATCGAAGTCATGTTCAGATGGTGAAATGGTTGAAGAATGTTTGGAGAGCGTCGTTGAAATTCTGTGTCCAGAAAAGAAGGATTTCTCATAGTAAGTCTGCATCGTCGGACTAATATTAGGCGTGTGGACGACATTGGAAAACATATTGAAGACAATTTTAAAAAGTCGAGCATCCGAGTTTCTATTTTAAGCTCTAGCATTGGATGAAAGCACGGATATGGCAGGTACTGACCAACTCTAGCATTGGATGAAAGCACAGATATGGCAGGTACTGACCAACTCTAGCATTGGATGAAAGAACAGATGTGGCAGATACTGACCAACTCTAGCATTGGATGAAAGCACAGTTATGGCAGGTACTGACCAACTCTAGCATTCGATGAAAGCACAGTTATGGCAGGTACTGACCAACTCTAGCATTGGATGAAAGCACATATATGGCAGATACTGCCCAACTCTAGCATTGGATGAAAGCACAGATAAGACAGGTACTGACCAAGTCTAGCATTGGAAGAAAGTACAGATATGGCAGGTACTGCCCATTTCTAGCATTGGATGAAAGCACAGATATGGCAGGTACTGACCAACTCTAGCATTGGACGAAAGCACAGATTTGGCAGGTACTGACCAACTCTAGCATTGGTTGTCAAAATAATGATCTTCATTAAGTCGAACGTGTTGAATGACCGTCAGTTCCGACAATTTCTAAAGTCTTTGGACTCAGATTATAATGATGTTACATTTTATGCAAAAGTAAGGTGGCTGACCCGAGCAAATATCTTGAAAAGAGTGTTTGATTTGAAGCAAGCAATATATTCATTATTTGCAAGTAATTCAATAACTATCTCCAAGTTTGAAGACAGAGAGTGGGTTGGCGACTTTGCATTTCTGGTCGATATAACTAGCGACCTAAATTACGTCAATACTCGTCTACAAGGGAAAGATCTATTAATTAATAAGATATATCATCATATGTCTGCATTTCAAATGAAATTTGGTCTTTGGGAATAACAGTTGAGGACAAAGAACTTTACTGACTTCCCTACATTGTCATTGCAACCAGACGTCACACAAGGAGGCTGCAAATAAATGCGCTTCTTTGATATTTGACTTTAGCCTCGAATTTGAAAACTGATTTCATGTGCTTTTTTGTGCATTTCCAACGTCATTCACGGCAGACGTGAATTTATTACCAGGAAGATTACAAAATGGAACATGGTGAAATGTGTTGTGATAGACAATTAAAGGAAAAATTCCACCAATCGGTGTGGAAGAGTTCTATAAAACATATTTGGGCTATAAATATCCTACGTTCCACAAACTTACCCTGTCGATGGTTTCGCTATTGGGAAAGACTTATGCGTGTGAACAACTTTTTGGTCATATGAAGCTCATCAAATCACCATAAAGAACACGAATTGATGATGTTCATTTGGAAAACTGTTTGCGTGTAGCGACAACATCAGTCGATATCAATTTTGATGCACTTAATGCTGCAAAACTAAGCCAGATGTCTCACTTTTCAATATTTTAAAATTGTCTATTAAATATGTTTGATTTTCAGTTATATTTTATTTTCCTCAAAAAAATAAATATACTTATTTCTTAGTTGCGTGGCCCGCAGGAAATATCATTTCTGAACTTTGGTCCACCTCCTTAAAAGGTTGGCCACCCCTGTTTTAAAGTATCTTTTCTCCGGGGACGTCCCCAATCCCGTTAATTTGATTTTTCTTTCACCATTTAAGACCCTGCCATTTAAGACCCTCCCATTTTATAAAACTCACGTTATTACAAATTACAACATTTTATTTTGTTGTAAATTTCTCAAAATTTTGGTCTGATTATTTATTTTGACTATAAAATATGTGTCTAAAAATTCCTGTTTGTGAAAAAAATTATACTGACCTCAAACCCAATATTTACTTCTAACCATTTGTCTCTTCATTTCTAATTTTAATTGTGCTGTGTTGTTGTTGTTTTTTTTGTTGTTTTTTTTTTTGTTTTTTTGTTTGTTTGTTGTTGTGTTTTTTTTTTGTTTGCGACCCGCTAATTTGATTTTATCACTGATTTCAGCATTGAAGAGTACTCCTCCATTGCCAACAGAGTCGCGCTCATCGTCAATGGAATGGTCGTCTGCTTAGGCCAACCGTCTGCCATCCGCAAGTATTACTGCAACAGCTACACCCTGTTGGCCAAGATCGATTCGTTGAACGATTCGGTGTCAACGTCAATCCTTGTGGACTCACTGCGGCAGCGTTTCGCCAATGCAGCGGTATGTTGTTAGTGGGCTCAGCTCGTAAATGTGGGTCATTGATCTAAATGACATATTTATGTTCATAAAAAAATGGAGACAGGAAGTGGGACTTATTTTAATTAATTTGATTGGGGGAACGATTTCTTCTCAAAGTGATGGGGATTATAACACGCGTTTCCAAATGATTTAAGTCTTACAGTAAACATGTAAGTGTGCCACCCAGTACGCCACCTATAATTCGAGCTTTAGTATGACCTTTGGAGCAACCCCCCCCCCCAAATTAACTGATTAACTGTCACTTTTAAGCTTTGTGCACCTTGCATTCAAAATTGGTAGTTTAATTTTTCCCAGAACCACAAATCTGGGTCCATTTGAATATCAGAAGTCACTTTAGTAGGACCTTTGGAGCAACCCCCCCCCCCCAAATTAACTGATTAACTGTCACTTTTAAGCTTTGTGCACCTTGCATTCAAAATTGGTAGTTTAATTTTTCCCAGAACCACAAATCTGGGTCCATTTGAATATCAGAAGTCCCGTGCATCAGATGACATTTGCAAGACTCACGTGACAGCCCTGTCTATACTATGGGCCTAATAAATCAGTTCTGACGAAGAAAAGTTCCCCCACCCCCCTCCCTTTTCATATTAATATTTAGGGGAACCTTAGTTCTGATTCTTTCAATATTTTTTTTTTTTACCCTTTAAATTTTAATTTGGATGAAAATAAGTATTAAGTACGGAGTTTTAGAACATAATTCTTACGGAGATCTTCGGAGAAACCGTATCCGGAAATTTGTTTGAAAGAAATTTCATCGACGGAAAATTGAACGACGGAACGCATACTTTTGTCTTACTCTATAGTATAGCAGATATATTTCAAAGAGAAATGTGACGCAAAATTTGATCGTGTCAACTGAAAAGAAAATTCGACCAAACTTCCGTCAATCAATTTTCCGTCAACGAAATTTCTTTCAAACAAATTTTCGGTAACCCTAATTAGTATAATAGTGAACTAGTTCAATTCATAATGTACTCTGCTACCCAGTATAGAATGTTTTAGTAATTTTTTTTTTTTTTTTTTTTTTAAAGTGTTTGATATTACCTTAATCCATCGATAATAAAAAGATTTATTGGAAAGAATCGTAAAACAGCATAAAAAAAAAACATTTTTTTTTAAATTTTTAANCGCTTGGGAACACCACGTGTTGTAGACATCTTTTTTTAATTTTTTTTTTTTTTTTTTTTTTTTAAAGCGTTAGATATTACCGTAATCCATCGATAATGAAAAGATTTATTGGAAAGAATCGTGAAACAGCTTAACAAAGAAACATTTTTTTTTAAATTTGTCTACACAGCTATTCCATGACCAGATGGACTTTGTTCACGTCCAGATTCCGTATGAGAGTCATTCACTGGCCGACATCTTCTCGCTGATGGAGTCCACCAAGAAACACCTCAAGGTGCTCATTGATTCCCTTGGACAACGTTCACCAATCGAAATAGCCAAACATCAAAGTGACGTGAATAATTAAGGAGGCACACGGGTCAAAAAATATATATTATATTATATGTTCCTTAATTTATGAAAACAAAATCTTAGTACATACGAACAATACACAAATAGACACACAAAACAAGGAAGAGATTATTTTTGTATTTTATTATTTTTTAAATTTTACTGCATAAATGTTATAATTTTATACCAATTTGACGGTTAAGCAAAAATTATTACAACTAATTTGTTTTTCAATATCATAATGATGCAATTTTGCGTACACACTAGAAATAACAATGATAATGCAATGTAAGAACTTTATTGGATAACAAGGGGAGAGACTGCAATCAGGTTAGCCTATTAGGAAATGAGTGAAACAAAATAAGGTTAAACCTGAAAAAAGGAAGGCAATAAAACAAAGAACGTGTCGGCGGGAAGCTTTCAACGGCGAACAAACGACAGAAAAAAACAGAATAAAATTGTTTATAATGTATATAATAAAAATATATAGCACTTAGCTGAGAAGTAGTGTCCGAGAGGGCGCCAAAAGAATGGTGACAGAAAATAAGGGGGTAAGAGATAAAATTGGTAAGAACGCAAGAAAAGAGGAGAAGTTAGTCCACTGTGGTGGGTCGTGACGTGGAGCTAGGCTCAAGCTGTGAATAGAGACATGACGTTCATGCCATGTGGTGTCAAAGTGTCATAAGTCAGAATAAGCTTGTGTTCCAAAGTCACCCGGCTGGGTGTATTCGTGCTAGTCAGAAGTTTATTGCATCACAGTTATTGGAGGTACTACAAATGACATAAAGTTGGGGTCACACGAAAATTACTTTTTTTTTTTGTTATTGTTGTTTTTGTGTGTGTTTATAGTATTTGCAAGTCGTTTCGAATCATAGTTTAAGCATTTATGCTTTCCCACGACCAAGCAGCCCTGATATCGATTGGCATTGTGTATCGACTTGATTGCACTAGTACCCTCATCTGACACAATGCTACGATATGGTAAGCTATGTTTCGGAACTGACCTGTATTGCATCGGCGGCTTGTAGCTCCACGCTGCCGCTAGACCTTGCGTGGTTGACTTCACATGATAGCTTCTGACGTTCCATTCAGGACATATATTTTGCTTCACTGTCTTCCTGCGTCTTCTTACCAGGGCCTGAATACTTTCTGTAAACATTTGAAAGGCGTTTGAAGTCAACAGCAAGGCTGGTTCTATGATCGATAACCACAGCCATTGCCAGATTTGGAGATGACCACATGACACGTCAATGTCTACAACCTCTTTGTGGTTTTGTTCTCCATCATCTTATCCTTGTAGGTCGGTGGCGATTTATGAGGGTGGCAGCATGCTGGTCGAATGTCTTCTGGTCAATGTTAGGAACATTAATTAATTTTTTTTTAAACTTCCTCATATCAGCATGTCCAAATCCAGTCACCCATGATGCTGGCACAGCTCTTTCGTTGACATCGAAGGTTTTGCCAGGGCATAAAACTGACAGATGTGATGCGATGACAAAATCACATAGTTGCCAAGTACTTTTAACAATAGATCCGGCCCTAAAAGTTTCTTTTCATAACTATGAATGATGAAATGTCACGCCTGGCATTCCGTGAAAGAAAACTTTAGAAAAATTGATCGGAAGGCATCTGACCCCAATAATAAATGAGACACAGAAACCTAAGGTATGCTGGTACCAAGACTCACAAGAATGAGGCTTGGTCTTCGAAGCAGATGATGCCAAAGATTAATCAGATCTTGAAGATGTTGGTTAAGCTGGTGGTCAAGCGTGACCCCAGTGTTCTTTTCCAGATTTGTCAGTCTAGCCACTTCCTTTTCTTTGATTTCTTAGTCATGGTTGCCCGGATTTTCTCTTTTTACCAAACAAAATAATTTTAGTTTTTATATAATTTAGATAACAAAACATCATAATAAGACGTAAGCAAAGATAGTACTGGTAAAAGATATTGTGAAATAAACAAATAGAGTGGTAACATTTCTTTTTTTTTAATGAATTAAGAAACCATAGGCTTATTCAATTAATTCATTTATTGACATGCATTTTGATTTATGACGATATGTTGTCATTGACAACGAAATGAAAATTTTAAGTATCGAACCAAATTAGTCACGTGTACGGACACAAAATGTAAATAAAATGTCGGGTCGGGACATGGGGATGAAGAGGCAGTAGTGCTACATTAACCATGGTGCAACTATTGAAGGTTTTTTTCCCCTTACATTTTTTTGTGGGAGGGGCTGTTAATCCGGCTCTTTGAGGAGAATGTATAAATACCCGGAAGCTGTAACATTAACAATTTATAAGTTAGCACATTGTGTTTGAAATAAGGAGATGGGGATCGGTGTAACATTTTCAGAAATACCATGTGGTACCGGTGGGCAGGTGATAACGGTTTTGAGACTGGGGTTTTTTTAATAATTTTTTTTATAGTTATTTACTTGAGTTACAACTCACAACATCTCAAAGTAAATGAGTCTGTAACCCAATAAGGTTTATCAGAAAAGTGGAGCTTACAATTCATTGACACTGCAGATGTTGTTTTTTTAAAATGAAATATATTTATTTATTCATAGTATTTTGTTAAATTGATCCAACTCTTCTCCCTTATCTTTAGATTCGAGACTACACTCTCGGACACACCAAGCTGAATCACGTGATGTATGCATTCGAGAAAGCCTTAAAGGAAAGCCATGATATTGTGCTGGACAAATATAATAGCTCTGCTGAGAACTTTAAGAAATGCGCGAACGAAAATGTCAAAATGGGGAGGGAGTGTAATGAAAGCAGTGAGCGCGTGGGTTAAGAACGTGGTGGGTGGGAGTGTAATGATTACCGTGAATGAGAAAGGAGTTGAATGAGAGAGGAAGTGAATAAGAAATGAAGTGAATGAGAAATGAATTAAATGAGAAATGAAGTGAATGAGAAATGAATTGAATGAGAAATGAAGTGAATGAGAAAGGAATTGAATGAGAGGGGACGTGAATGAGAGAGGATGTGAGTGAGAAAGAAAGTGAATGAGAAAGAGAGTGAGTGAGAGAGGACGTGAATGAGAAAGAGAGTGAGTGAGAAAGAAAGTGAATGAGAAAGAGAGTGAGTGAGAAAGAAAGTGAATGAGAAAGAGAGTGAGTGAGAGAGGAAATGAATGAGAGAGGAAGTGAATGAGAGAGGAAGTGAATGAGAGAGGAAGTGAATGAGGAAGGAACTTAAACTCCAAAGTTTGACAATTGTGTTGAATATTATTAATATTAAATAGTTGATCCAGGATAATACTTTCAATTATATTTTTATAAATCCTTAATTTTCATATACGCAGCTGCCTGTCAATAAATCTTGACAAATAAAAAGCGCTATTCAAAATGAAGTGTTGTTTATTGGCATTTCGATTATGAGTTAAAACGAAATATTACTTAAAAATACATTATACAGAAATTTTTGAAACATAGAATTCAATAGCTAGTTGTTGCTTTATTTTCCAATTATCGTTGGACACTATTGGGGCTTCATTTGTCTACGTCTGAGAAAACGTATTGAGATAAAATAAATAAATATGAAATAATTCAGTTATGGTAGTTTACCGTATGTGACTTACTGGGAAAAAATGCAGCCATTACAAGTAATGCTTCTTTAAAATCCCTTTAAAACATCTGCAAATAAATAAAATAAAAAACCTGATTTTCCTGGTCTTTCCGCAAACCAAGTTGGGTATTGGCACCACTGGTCAAGAACCACTGTATAGTAACATTTCTATCAAATAACAGTTTCTGATTAGATTTCTCAATTTGCGTTATTCCGAAATAAGATCATAACTGACAGGCATCATTACCTGAAAGATTTTTAAAACTAGTCATCATACATATCCTAACACTTACAAAATCTCGTGCAATACACAAATCATCTTCCTCTACAAAACTCTGCTGCATAAACGCAAACTCTCCCTGTTGTACGAAAGCAAAAGAACCCTCTGGTACATTATCAAAGCATCTCTCTTGTGCCATATCAAAGTATCTCTGTTGTTCAATAGCACAGACCTCATCCTGTGCATTATCAAAATCCGCAGTGTGTACAGTATCACAAGTATCATCAAGTACTCCATCAAAAAAAAATCCTGTGCAAAATCACATTTTCATTAACAAAATCTACAGTTTGGACTCTATAAGAAGCATCGTGTGGTATTTCATCAAAAATCATATCCTGTACAAAATCCAAATTCACATGTTGAACATTTACAAAATCTTTATCCCGTGCTTTTACAATTTCCAGGGAAAAAAAAGTAAATACGTTTTAGATAACTATTTGAGGTAGAATGATCAATCGAATCTTTTAGTGTTCAGAATACGGGCGGGCAAAGACCGAGCTCTGTGAGGTCAATGCTCAGCACCACAAGCCTCTCGGTGGTGTTACACGGGATCTTGCCTCTTCGTGACGTGCCCGACTAGTAGGGGGGAGTTTTCCTTCTGAAGCTAAAAGATCACAGGCAAAACGCATGACTTCCAACGCAACGGAAGTTGAGCGCTAACA
This sequence comes from Lymnaea stagnalis, assembly GCA_964033795.1. Lineage (NCBI taxonomy): Eukaryota > Metazoa > Mollusca > Gastropoda > Lymnaeidae > Lymnaea > Lymnaea stagnalis. Next base: position 1,238,162 of record CAXITT010000042.1, read on the forward strand.
TGATTAATTGTTGCCGTTGATGGGTATGAGGCAATGGGTGGCCGCCGAAACCCTTGTCAATGATTAAAAAGACGCGGCCCTGAGAAAGCCGCCCCTAGGCGAACGTTTCGTGCCCGCTACGTCCCGACCGGACAGCTCCCTGGGCGGTGGGGAGTGGTAACGCAACACCACCTCTCCGGAGAGGAAGTAAAGCCGTCCTGACCCATAGGAGAGTGGACTACGGACGCTTTAAACGCAGCGCCCTCGGTCTGCCGGACGTCCCTCAGGCCAGGAGGGAAGTTCCCGGTGCACTTCCGCACGGTCTGGGGCTTCGGCCCTGGCCCGTTTGGGGGAGTGCCGGGGGGGGTATTATGAGTGCAAACTCGACGACCCACCGACACCATCTCCAAAGTAACGTTATTAGTGTTCAGAATATTTTTATTTTTAAAAAAAATCTCTTAACCCTTTATTTCACCAATGAGGCTAATTAAATGTATTGACAGCTGAAAGAAATAAGTAAAATTCCTAGCATTCTGGAATTAAAATTTAATCAGCATAATTAAATAGTCTGATGTTGGTGAGATAGTCCAACAATAGAGAACGAACGCGTCTGCGTAATTTGGTATACCGCCCTTCTAGCTGTCCTTCCGCGGAAAAGGCTTTATGGGGTACCTGTACTTTATTCGAGACTCTCGCTGGACTCCCGCAATCCTTGGCGAATACATATTAAATAGATAGCCTTGGCTTCACTTTCATAAAATTGTGCACTTGCCCGCACTCTCAATTTCATATCCCTGACACGACTCGTCAAAATCGAAGCGCCAGATCCATTTTCTTTTCGGAAAATGAAATCATCTCACTTTAAATATGGTGTAATAAATATTTGGTTTAAAAGTGGTTGGGACATAAGAATATTAATATAGTTCTTGGGCGTGAAATAAAAGTGTGCAGTGACGTTAAGGGACGTATCATGGGGGTAAGGGTGTAGCAGAAATTTGTGATTCTTAAATGTGCGTTACTTACTTGAGTTCATGTTTTGTCAAGTAGCTTTAGTGAATGGGAAGTTCACGCATTGCTGTCGCCAATGTATGGGCGCCCGCAGGTAGGGGCAAGGGGGGGGGGGCACTTGCCCCTCCCCTGGATTGATTGGATAAAAATTTTTTAGACAAAAATAGACAAAAAAATTATTAAATTAAAGAGAAAATAAAGAGTAAGTAACTAAGCTGATGTCCTGTCCGTTCGTTCACCATACAAATACGCTACAGTAAATTAAAACTATATTAAAACATTACTAAAACAATTTTGAACACTAAAACTAAAAAAAAAAAACGGGCGCCCATGTTTGGCGAGCTACAACCAGTTATCTTATTTTTTTTTTTTTATTTTGTACTTGGCATCGCTTTACACAACTTCTCTGGAAGCGCACCGCGGGATTATTCTGATATAAATATTGCTGATGGAGAACTGGTTCAAAGAATTTGGTGTTTAGATATTGTTGAAACGCACTTTGTCTTTTAATTTGCAGTTTATTTAAACTGGAATTTTTTTAAAATCATATTTTCGGTACGTTCCTAATTAAGAAATGAAAAGGACAAGTTTCAAAGCTCGATTGTGCAGTAAACAAAAATATTCACATATAGAATCACATTTTCGTTTTGTGTAAACAATCCTTGTCCCAAGTGTTTAGTTGTGGAGATAAACTTAAACATTGAAAATAAAATAAGGATAATTTGAAGACCAAGCCGTCATTTTACCTCAAAACACCAGCGGGGCTGGAGCCAACAAACATTTTTTCAGGAGCGGAGCTCAGCTTGGAAAAAATGGAAGGAAAGAAAGCCTATTTCACATCCCTAAATAAAATACCGTGTGGCACATAACAAAATTGGAACACGTATTCAAGATATGTCTGATAAAATAAAACTGGAAATAAAGAATATTTGTAACGACGATAATTCGTTATTTACGTATTAAAATGTAATTAGATTAATCCAAATGCAGTGTCATAGAAGATGTCAGTGTCAGTGGTTTGTCGTAAATACTGATTTGTGTACGTTTATTTTAAAAGTCTTTATTAGGCCAGATCAAAGTTTTCAATATTTTTCATTTGTATTTTCCCATTAATATTAGTATCCTTAATTTAAAAGCCCAAAAAATATTGGAAATGTATTTAATTAAATCAATTAAACCACGTAGACCGCTATATTAGTATATATAGCCTATATTTGCTATTAATATTATGGAAGGTGTTAACGAGCTCGGTGCTGAGTCTGTTGTGCCAACATACATTTTATTAAACGTAATATTTTGTATTCGTATAAATTCTCCGTACCAGTATGTCTTAAAATGGATTCGTTAAATGTCGGGCATAGGCTACTGGTAACATTAAATTACTATCGTTAAATACTGTTTGTCTGACAGAGGTGTCAGCATCATGAAAAGTTTGGATTTACTGACATGATAAGGAAAATGAAAAAGGAATATTATTTCCGTTTGCGGAGCGCCCACTCTGCAGTCCTGTGACATGAATTTTTATAGTCACCTCCCCTGAAATCTTCACTGGGGAATATCGTTACTGTCTGTAGTGCCGCTGTTGTGCAGCAGATTTTAAAATTTAAAATAGGGAATATTAGAAATCGTTTCAGAAATCAGAACCATTAGGCCGAGCCTACATACTACATAAAGTTATGGCAAAACTATATTATTTTAATGGTCGCGGAAGAGGTGAGATAGTAAGACTTACTCTGGCTGCTGCAGATATACAAGTAAGTGATTGATTAGTTAAGTTAGTAAGTTCAACTTCTACTTATTAAATAAATGTCATAAGTATGAAATTGAAAATGTAAGTAACTATGTACTTTTTTAAAATCTCGTACAATTTGTTTAATTAATGATTGGGTAAATATAGGGTTAATTAGCAAATTTTTTGTATCCCTCTGCTGCCTCGACATTATTATTTATGAATGACCAGCTGTCGCTCCATTCCTTCAAAAATCAAGACAAGAGTAGGCCTATCTACTCACTGCTAAGTCATGTATGTGTGCCACAGTATTAGTACAGTTACTCACTGTAGCAATAATAAAAAAGCTTGAAAAATAATCCCCCCCCCCAAAAAAAAAATATTTTTTTTTTAATGTTCAAATTAATCATACTAACGAAACCCAAATTTTCAGTTTTGTCAAATACACTTTTACACACTTTATTACTTTATAATAAATTATACTGAATTAGACTTTATTACAGGTTCCACCGAAAATAAAACCCTAAAGACGTAAGTTAAGTCAAAATCCTTTATTTTACACAAAATAATATGATTTCTCTACAATAACCTTACTTTCACTTTCAAATGTTAATTAACCTCACTTTAAAACATTTATTTTAAAGATTCATCTATCAAAACATTCCATCAGTGATCAGCAAATTAATATCTTTTAAAAAAACGTAAACCCTAGTGAGTAATGGTAACTATTCACAAATAAACAAGGGGAGTTTACTCATACACAGAAACTCAGGGTGATACCCGATTCCCTAAATTAGCAGATGGTTGCTTTAGTCCGCATGTGTCAAACTTAAGGCACATGGCCCACATCCGGCCCGCCGTACAATTATATCTGGCCCGCGAGGTCTTGACCAGCGTACAAATATATCCAATTCAACGCTATAGTGTTTCCCAATGCACATTTTGCTTATTTCATGCCAAGTTTGCACAGTGCTTTAGGGCCTTTGAAGCACAGAAATATAATTTCAAGCAGTTTCGTAACCCATTCATCATAGACGTGAATACTGCACTTGTAAATTTGCAGATGGAGCTAATAGAGCTGCAGTGTAATGGGACACTAAAGGCAAAGTACGACACAGTTGGGTCTGGGCCGACACAGTTGGGTCTGGGCCAACACAGTTGGGTCTGGGCCTGCACAGTTCACTCGTTTCATTCCTGAAGAGATGCCCCAGTTTCATCTACATGTGGCTCGAACATTGAGCATATGTGTAGCACATACATGTGTGAGCAGCTATTATCTGTGATGAAGATTAACAAAACATCACACTTGCAGTCCATCATGAGAATCTCAATGGCACAGAGCGTTACTCCCAACAGAAACGAACTTACTTGTTTTTGTAGTCAAGAAAATGTGCCAAACATCCCGCTCTGACAAATTGACATAAGAACGAAAATGGGTCTGCCATTAATTTTTAATTATTAAAACTTTTATTTTTTCATTTATATAAATGTTTTGGTTTTTTTTAAATATTAATTTGCCGCTTATTGGATGTTTATCCTGTTCGGCCCGCAACCTTACATGTGATTTGTATTTTGACCCGCCGAGAAATTGAGTTTGACACCCCTATTTTAGTCTAACAAAACTAGATCTACAGTATTTTAATTTTAAAATCTGTTAAATAATGAAATAACTTTTAAATAACATTTTAATTTGAAACAAAACAAAGAAAATTGTATATTATGCAAATTACAGAACTAGTATTTGCTTATAACTGCGACTATAGTCCATTCAGAGTAGTCATAACAGCAGAACAAAGTGGCATTCTTTTAAAACTTGAAATAAAAGTTTAACCTATTTCCAATATAAAATTTTATGTTTGTTTCTTTAAATTAAAAAAAAAGTCAATAGCAAATCTTGAAAAAACATGTGAAAATCTATTAAACAATAATAATACAATAACATTTTAGAAAAAAGAAGAATATGATGTTTTGAAATATAAATATATATGTATCTTACTCAGATGAATGCATACATTTCAAAATTTCATCTCTCTGTCAACTATATACTAGTTCAAAATTGCTGTAGGCACTTCCTTTTGCACTTGAGAGTAGCCGTTGTTGCCTGCTATAGAAAACAGCAGTAATAACCCCTCATGTTGGAATGGCAGTGGCCTTGATACCTTGTTTCCCAAGCTGAAGAAGTCTTGATAAAGTCTCTACATGATTACATGCTTATACCTTTCATCAACCAAGTTTTGTTGTAAAAAATCCTAATGAGAATGTAAGAAATATATTTTAGTAACATCAGGCAGTTGAGTTGCTTGTAGTTCTGAGCTCGGTGATTCACAAGAAAGTTGCACCCCCAATGTACATGCATCCTAAGCGGCAAGTTCAAGTGGTTTCAGCTTGGTTCTAAAAACCTTTGAGATTCTGGAAAAAAATAATTAATTTCTATTGCTGTTACACAATTTTTCACAATTTCCAGTTAAATATGAAGTACATTTTCTATTGATCAACCTTTGATTCATGTTGTAAGTTGCGCCGACCAACATTGTGCTGAGATCTAGAGGCCACTATTTCACTTTGAAATTGTTACAGTCACCACTACTGTTCCACAAGCAAAAATCACATATGATTTGTGTACCCCAGCTGTAGTCTTAGATTATGAAGTGCTACCACTTTCAGGTCAACACATGTTCCAGTTGTATTCTGATCAGTTGATCACTTTCAAAATGAGTTTCATTCATATGTCTCTTGAGGCTTACTGCATGAGCTTTAGGAACATATGATTATATGTTACCGGTACCATTGTGCAACAACAAAGCTTTCAAGCCCACCTTGCTGGAATCTAAGAACAACCTCCACTGATCAGGAACATATTCGCAACTTATTTTCTGCAAGATACTATTTACATTAGTACAAAAACAGATATCAATTTCTAGTTTATAATTTATTTAAATTTCTTGAATGCGTGCATAACTTAAAATCTCTTCATGCTAGGCATATTCTAACTTCATATTTTGAACCAGATTGTTAAAGTCCATATAACTCACACGTTTAACTATCAGTAGCAAAATCACTGTAGACCATTGTTTTTAATGAACTTTTTTATTTTTTATGCAATCCTTTGCTTTGCACTAGTGACATTGTATTTCTCTTAATTACAATGCTCCTCATGATAATAGCGTGAACAAACGTTGTCAGTGACATTAAATCACTTGGATTTTGTGAAAATGATTGAAGAAGATTCTTAAAATTTAAAGCTAAAGGAGTTATCCTTAGGCCTGGTAGTAATTTACACTTACAGGGCTAAGTTTATTTTAAATATTTGTCCATAAAAAATTATAATTATATTCTGACTTGCCTACAATAGCATTTCTATACTCCTTAGGTGTAAACTAATTATTCACCTTGTTATTTGTAATGATTGTCAGAATAGCCTGCCTACATATGAATGATATATTTACATTTTTTCTCTCTACTTGAGCTAAGCTTCTATTTATTTCTATAACATCAAACAATTTTATTTTTTTTAACTTTAATGAGGCCAAATTTCTCTATATAAAATTCCATTTTGTCTTTTCAGTTTTCAGAGGAACTTATAACTGATCGTGAAGAGTTTCTTAAGTTGATCAATGGTAAGCCCTGAAGCCTAAGGATAGAAACTATGACAATCCTCCGAATTCCGGTCCCAAATTATTTCGTATGTAAAAAAATTGCAATGCACAGTGTGTATTTTTAAAAAGCAGCAGAAATATCAGTCATAGTTTTTGCAAATAACTGCCAGTTTACAAATCATTGAGTAAATACTAAATATTGTAATTGGTGCATAGCATTTGCAAATAGCAGCCAAAAACGTTCTGCTTGTGATTGTTGCGCCACTGAAAGGCCCCCCAAGTAGCTGGCAAACAGACCGCGACTAGTCCCACTCTAATAGCGGAGTTTACGCTCCGCTTGCATCCAAAGTCATTCAATAGTTTCTGTGTCAATGTCCTGGTCTACTGTCTACTGGGTCAACAAATTCACGCGCGTGCACAATGACTGCGTGAGCATCAATCCCGTTGTTGAGTTGACCGACATTCTGATATCTTCGCCAAGCGTCCTCCGTGACGGTAGTTGTTCCTGGTAACACGTGATTAGTGATAATGCGCTCGAGTGTTTGTGCATCTCGACGGCAAACAACATCCACCCAACATCGTCCACTACCGCAAACATGAATTTCAAGACAAAATTATGCCTAAGACTTTTAAGTAAGGAGTATTCATTGGAAATAATTTGGGACCGGACTTCGGAGGATTGCCGAAACTATAGTGTATGTAACTGTAATCAAGAAATTATTTATTGAACTGCAATTGTTTGTGGGTGAATTTCAAATTAAAGTTTATTTAAATAGTTGGATAACAAAATCTATTTTCTTGTAAATGTCTATGGTCGGGTGGTGCCATGATAATTTTGTCTGCTTCTGTGAAGGGATGAAGCTGTTCTTGGGGAGGAGGTAACCCTGATTTAAAAACACCAAAGTCAAAAGTTACAATTTTCCTTGAAATACTTAATCAGCAAACCAAAACCTACAAGAATAATGTAGGCTACCGGTATTTTGAAAAATTGGACAACTTTTTTTTTAAATGTGCAATTACTGGGGTTAAATAGCTTCAAAAATAGTGAGACAGAGTTGAAGTTCTGTAAATAATGTCTCAATAAATAATCTTGATTAAAATTTGAAGAGCTTATAAGCTAAATAAATGTTCCATCACAATTCGTAAAGTATTAAAAATCAACCCATGAGACAATATCAATAATATTCTGAAAAAGCTCCATCTGCACTCAATAGTCTACCATATTTTTCACTTCACTTTTTGTTTTTACTTGAATCTACCTGATAAAGTTTGCATTATAAAAGAAAGACAATATTTTATATTTGTGAATTTCTTAAAGCTTAAGCTATGATTTCATTTTTTTGCTAATAGTTTTCAAATATTGATCAATAAAGTTGGAAAGGATTGTTACATTAATCTTTGGCTGATATTTAATTGTGAGTTTTATTTCAGATGGAAAATTATATTTTGGTCAGCTTCCATGCCTAGAGATTGATGGTAAACACATTGTGCAGGCGAATGCCATTGTTCGCTATCTCGGAAAAAGGGCAGGACTCCTGGGAACTAATGAAGATGAAGCATTGCTGTAAGTGATGTTTCATATTCATTCAATTAAGATGTGTTGCCTTAAAACAGGTAAATATTTTCTACTCTCATTTATGTAACACATATTTTCTCTTCTATTGAACCTCTTCCATTTTCTGACCAAAACAAGGGTGAGCACTCTTTTGTGGTGAGGGAAGTGCAAAAACAGTATTTTTGTAATATTTCTCTTGTTCTGTCTTTGCCATTCTCTTATCCAAGAACAAAGATGTGTAAATAGTTTAAAAGGTATTGTTTCGGGGTTTAAACTTTCCATTAGGGCTTCCATTTTAAATGTTTAAGATTAGGAAATATCATGAACAATTAAATTAATAGAAATCTTAAGAATGCTGGATCTCTTTTCTGGAGAATTAATTAAGGAAAAAAGTAAAGTTCTTGAGAGGTGGACTGAATATTTTGCGCTAAATTGAAGCAAATTAGTTTAACACACAGGCTATAACACAGATCAACAACTGATCAGATCCCTATTAGAGAAATGTTATGAATATCATATAATCTTACAAGACTGATACATTTAACATTAAACAACTCAAAAAAACAAAATCATGGTTCAGGGTGAACATTCAAGGGAATTTCAGATTAGATAAGGCCTAAGACAATGAGACTCACTGTCTTGTATGCTATTTAACCTAACATTAGCGAGAGTTATAAGAAAAATACATATTGACACCAGAGAAACAATGATAGGATACTTTCTGAGAAAAATTCAAGACTCACAACCAATGGGCACTCTCTACAGCCAACCCCTTCAATATCTTGCATATGCCCATGACATAGAACTTTTAGGACACTACAAGTAGGGCTCGAAGTTAACAACTAAAAACAAAATACATAACTATGATTAAGAGAACAGACAGATGAAACAATTAAAATTAGAAACCATGCTTTTGAAAAAGTAAATCATTTCTAACATCTAGGATCCTTAAATAATAAAAGTATTGACTTTCTATCAGAAATAAAAGAATATCAGCCAGAAACAGGGCATACTTCAGTTCTCCACAAAATACTCAAAAGTTAAAAATGTTAAGAAACAAAAAATAAAACTATAGATAAAACTGTGATTAGATCAGTAGTAACGTGAGTGTAACTTGGACCCTAACAAAAGCTTTTAAAAACCTAATAATCACATGTGAAATAAAAGATCTCCGGAAAATATATGGACCAACAAAGAATGAATATGTAAGGAGAATATGAAAGAAACCAGGAATTGTATGGACTATACCAGGATCCCACACTAGTGTAGCAGAAATAAAAAAGGGCAGGCTGCACTGGGCAGGATACTTAAAAAGAATGACAGAAGAGTGAAGAATGTGCACCATCAAAACCCCACAGGAAAACGGCTCAAAGTCATACCTATTCTTAGATGGATAGACTATGTGAAAAAAGAACTACAGCAGTTGGGAATGTAAGCATTAAAAAGTAAAGCATCAGTTAGGTCTGAATGATGGAAGTAAGTGGTGAAGCAGGCCAAAGTCCTACACGGGCTGTAATGCCACTGGGATGGATAGATATTTTTTCTACTACCAGTAACTAATTTTTTTGTAACTTAAGTATTTTTTAAATCAATGATTTCTTTTATGGATTATCTATTATTAAAATAATAATATTTAAACTGTTAAATTTAGGAATGTATAATAAAAGTATTTTTAAAATCAGTTTTAAACAATTTAATTAGAAAATATTAGCATTATTTATATACCAGTATATATATGACTGTTAGTGAGGGTTTTTTGGTTTAAGTGGTCGTTGGAAAATATTTTATAAAGAATGATTATGACACCAACTAACATTTAATGTTAAGTGCTTAGCCTGCTAAACATACGTTCATGAACTATTTATGCCTCAGCGTTGATCAGTACTATGAGGGTAGTCGAGATTTCATGTCACCATCATTGGCAATAGGATTTTCACCAGAGGAGGAAGTTCTTGCTACCATAAAAACAAAAACTCTGCCAAAATTTTTACCCATTTTCAACAAGGTATTGAAAACATTAAGATAATTATAAGTCATGCTATTGTATAGAGAATATGTAATTTCATTATAATTATAGTTATGATTTTTTTAAAATGTTTAATCTTTGTTGTACCATGATTCCAAAGAAGAAAGACAAAGTTTAAAACTTGTTCATACAAAGTTGAAAAAATATTTTTATTGCTCTTAGTTAGTCTAAACACATTATAAATATCCCAATTATTGAGAAGACTTTAACAAATTCCACACAGCAACACTATTCAAAATTTTGACAACCTGCATAGTTTCACTGACATTGAAAGCATAATTGATAAATTGATGAGGTTTTTGTTAATGCAAGGGAAAAGAATATTATTACTACATCTTATTATTTTAGTGCTCTTATGCATTTGTCATTTTTATAATCACAAAAACTTTGATTATTACATTTAATTTTAATTGCATACTAAAGATAATAAATAGTCCCTTTTTTGTTCCTCAGATTGCTGCAAACAATGGAACTGGTCACCTAGTTGGCAACAGTTTAACCCTTGCTGACGTTAGTCTGCTTGAGCCCTTATTGGTATATGTAGAGTATTTTGGTAAAGAAATTCTCCAGGACTTTCCAGCTCTTCTGGTATTTTTTTTTGTGTAACTTGTTTTTGTAGAAGCTGAAAATGGCATTTAGACCACTTTATAAATGTTATTACTTTTCATATTCAGACCGTACATAACACAATTACTACAAATCTGATAAAAGATGTTAAAACTTCTCAATCTTCTGAGACTTAAACCAATGTAACTCAAATCATTTTTTAAATCAATTTTTTTTAATAAAATAAAATTAGAACTTTAAATACAAAAAAAAAATTAAATTTAAAAATAATAGATTTCTGTTAATTTAGTTAATTTTGCTTTTTTAAAGGGCCAATAAATCATAATGTTGAATAAAAAAAAAAAAATTTGTTGGGTATACAGCAGTTATTAGACTAGTTGTACTTTGTGTATAACCTAAATGCAATTTGTTTTGTTTTTCAGAAACTTTGGGAAACTACTACAAATATTCCCAGCATAAGCGGATACCTGAATGGACCACTTCGGAAACCAAAAAATGATGAGCGCTATATCCAGGAGGTTCAAAGAGCTCTGGCACGAAACTGAAATTAGCCAAATTTATTCAATTAAATGCATTTATGTTTCTGATGCAGATTTTGTAATCAAGCTAAGCATTGTTTTTTTCTAAATTTTGCCTAAGTTTTCTTTGATACATGAAAATTTGTTTGGTAAGTTCATGAATAACTGTAAACAATGCAAGTGCAATTAATTAAATCTAATGTGTACTAGTAGTGAGTAGAGGAAGAAATCCTACTAAATCTTAATGGATGCATTATTTTTAATAGTTTTTGGGTGTTATGGTGATAAATATACAGTATTACCTTATTTTAATTGGTCAAATTGATTTTATTGTTCTGTTTTGAAGGACATCTCCCATCCATTAATTGTAGAATTGATTGTCTTAGATCACTTCTATGATATTGCTGCCTTAAATTAAACTGAATATATTATTGAATCTGTTTCATTTAAATTTCAATCATAAAATTGTGAACTCCTAAATCAAGAATTTTGTAGATAATTACTTAATGCTTATTGTCATGTGGCAATATATTTCAAATCACCTTTAGATGTGCTAGTCTTCATATTTTTTAAAATATTTGTGTTCACTAAAACTAGCATATTTTATTCATGTTCCATTTTTCCTGGTTATATTAACTTATATCATTAAGATTTTTGTTGTTGCAATTAATAGTGATAAATAAATTTTAAAAGATACTGCTTGTTTTGTTCAAATCGTATTGTGTAGAAAGCAAGGAAAACCTTTCATGGCCAGAATAAATTCAACTACAGTTTTTTATTGAAACGTTACCTTGAGACTCAGGCTGTTGGTTCAGATATGAATCTTACCTTTTATTTTCATCAAATGTTTTAATGACTTACAAGAGTCACAATAAGTGTTGGTTTGAACTCACTCTTGGGGTGTAGGCATTGCTATGAAAATTATTGACCGGCCTGTTCTTTACGCACACATTTTTATGGGAGAAGTTGGGTAAGGAGGAGATATGGATAGTGTTGAAGACAATGGTTCAGGAATGTAACTAATGTAAGGAATATAAAGTACAGGTAAAGAAATTAACAGTAATATTATACACCCTTTTGGGGCACTTACGTCACATGGCATGAACGTCATGTTTACTTTTAATTGCCAACTTTTCCCCGGCACTTACTACTCACAACCGATCACAGTGTAATTCATAGATTAATATATTTTCTTAACTACTCTGGAGTTACTATCATTCTCTTGCAGTTCTCTGGGACACTACCGGTACCTAAGCTAAATTTTATTCTTACTTTTTTTTAATATTCTGTGTACTCTTCAAAGAAAGGGAATGCTTGTTGCTGGCGCATTCGCTTTTTTTGTTTTGTCTTTTTCACTATTTTCAGCTTTTCCCCTACCCTCTGCTTCCCGCAGAATTAAAATGCAATGGTAAATAGACTTACTGACTTAATTCGCTCTCGAAACCCAATTTCCCATCACCTCTTATGGGAAATTAATCTCTTCTCCGATTTTTTTTCTTTCAATCATATTATAAAAAGATCAAACCTCACTGAGACTAAACCTCATCCATCTATACCCACCAACACCCTCCTCCGAATGGCTTGACTGGTCCTCATCCTCAATTCTTTTGGGTGTGGTGGCCAATTCTTCGACCAAATCAGTGGTGTTTCTATGGGGACTTAAATGGGACCCATCTAAGCATGTCTTTTCATGGGACATTTGAGGTACATTGATGACGGTATTGGGGTCACCACTGTGGAGAGGAGTGAACTTGGCCAATTCATTAACTTGGTAGGCTGCTTTCACCCTTCTATTGAATTGACATCTCTTGTCTCTAAGACCTCGGTCAACTTTTGGACATTACTGTCACCCTTCATATAGACGGCCTACTCACCTCCGCCTACTTGAAACCTTCTGACAGCCACAGCTATCTAATTTACTCTTCCTCCCACCCTAAATCCTGTAAAGACTCTATTCCTTTTTCTCAATCACTTTGTCAATCGGAGGATGACGTTTCGGAAAAAGCACTTGAGATCGTCTTTTTTCCGATGCAGGTCCTACCCGGATCCAGTACTTTCATCAGTCTTTCAAGAGGTTAAGAATATTACCCGTGCTGATGCCTTCAGGTCACGTCCAAGCAACAATGTTGACAGGACCAAACTTAATCTCACTTATCATCCTCATAATCTAATAGTCAAATGTCTTTTCATTAAAACCTGTGCCATACTCCTCGCCGACGCTGACACACGTGACCTTTTCTCTTCCCGGCCTCTCATTGAAAAATCTGAGAGACCTCCTTGTGCGCAGTCGGATCAACTCTGCCCCACCCACTTTGGGACCAAGCCATGTGGACGCAGCCGTTGCAACACTTGCCCTTTTGTCGCCCAGACTCAACACATAAAATTCCTGAAAGGCAGTTTTCACATAAAAGACGGTTTCCTTTGTACTAGCCGCAATTTTGTCTACGTCATTGTTTGCACCCGCTGCCTGATGTCGTACATACGGGAAACAGGACGCCGACTCTCTGACAGATGTACTGAACACCTACGTAATAGTTCGCAAGATAAACCGTGTCCTGTCTCTAAATGCTTCAATAGAAGCGACCACAAGGTCATGGCAAACTTTACAATTAGTGCGATCGTGACCAGCACAAACACACCCAGTCGGGATTATTTGGAAAACAAGCTTATCCTGACATATGAAGCTGGCTGGCCGCATGGTTAAAACGTTAGACTGAGGAAATCCCATTTCTTTATGTTGTTTTGTGCTTGTGTGTATCTCTCCCTCTCTCTCTATCTTCCTATACCTACACCTCTTCCTGTACCGCTACCTAAATCTATTATATGTGCTCTTCCCGCACCTGCTCCTGTATCACTTCCTATAGGGACCTATACCTCCTCATGAGAGAGAGGGGGGAGCGAGAGTGGGGATAGAGGGAGGGAGAGAGAAGGAGATAGAGAAAGAAAGCGAGGGAGAGATGGAGCGAGTGGCGGAGAGTGAACAGTGCAGCCATCACGCGAGCCCACAACACTGGCACTGACTACACAGCTAGCCAAAATATTACTTGAAGTTATATTATAAATTAAGAAGTTTTAGTGATATGAAAATTATATGTTTGGTTTTAGAAACGGGACATTTCGGTGTCCCGAGAAACTTTTTGGGACACCGGGAACTATCGTGGAAAAACGGGACAATCCCGTTTTAACGGGACGTTTGGTCACACTAGTCTTAGACCCATTCACCCAGAAAAGCATCGATAGGTTGGAGGCGGTCCAGTGACGAGCAGCACGCTTTGTCCTGAAACGCTACAGGAAAACCTCTAGTATTGGCAGTGTTACGCCCCCTATTGTGTTCAGTGAATTTGAACAAGCTTGTGGTCTAGGGCAGCCTTTCCCAGACTTTTAAGTTTCACGGACCAGTGGATAAGTTCGAAACTGCACCAGGGACCTGTGCCAGATTTATTAATTACATTTTCTTTCTATTTAAACATCAATATTCATGCTCTCTGGACTGGAAACGTAAGGCTTGCGGACCGGTGCCGGTCCACAGATCACCGTTTGGGGAACGCTGGTCTAGGGGATTTGAAAAGGGGACTAACACAGGTAGATTTTAGACACACTATTACTATTGGCTAAAATAAAGACAATCAGTGATCTATATAAGACCATCGGTGAACGCTCCTTCTGCTTCCATGGGCCCACGTTCTGGAACCAGCTCCCCTTCCATATACGTCATAGTGAAACCTCGTCCATTTTCAAAAAGTCCCTTAAAACTCATCTGTTTAGGTCCGCATATAGCCATTTTCATTGTTTCTATAGAATAGTAGTTACTATCCTAGTGTCTCATTTGTATTTACTTAGTTTACATGTTTTAATAATTGTAAAGCGCTTAGAGCTTTATGATAAGCGCTATATAAAAAATGCCTAAATAAATAAATAAATAAATAAATGTAGGCCTACTTTATTACATGGAATATAATGTGTACAAAGTTACATAAAATCTACATATGAAAAAATGAATAAATATCTAACAATATCTAAATCTTACAATAATATAAACCATGCTATTAACTATCACAAGTCTAAGTTACTGGAATTACTATTGCTGGGACATGAAATTTGGATGTCCCTATCTAGTACTTAGCAAATTAGATTCACGTACATCCACAACCTGGTGATCCTCAAGTCACTTGTGTTAAACAAAACAAAAAGTTGACCCCAATTCCGCCTCGTGGCGAAGAAAGATCTACCAAATCACTCGCACGGGAAGATTATTCATTGCTGGGAGCTAAGCCTCAAGACCAAGGTCTCCTCTCTCCACCAGTCAACACACTAGACCACGAGCTTGTTCAAAGTCACTGTACACAATAGGGGGCGTAACAGCAGCATGCTAGAAACACTGGGATGGTCGCAATTGGAGGAACGAAGGCGATTATCCACGCTATCCATGATTTTAAAAAATGGGCTGGTCCACTTCTCCAGCAGTAAACAGTAACTCCCCACCCCCCCCCCCCACACCCAAATACAGTACAGCGACGAGGTCATGACAGGCAGATCCAGCTCATAACAGCAAGAACACGGTACAGGAAGTGCTCATTCCTGCCAAAGACAATCAAGGACTGGAACAAACTTTCAAAAGGAACAGTTGAGGCGACAGCACTTGACAAGTTTGCGTCTATTGCCTCAGGCCTTCCAACTCCCTCGCTGAATAGTCCTTGAAACCAGTGAAATATCCTCTTCAATACCAGGTACAGAAACATTTTAAATCCCCTCTGCATACATAAGAGCTTGAATGATCAATACATTGATCGTGGACCCTTAATGAAGGAGAAGAAATTTAAAAAAAAAAAAAATTAACAGTGTTAATGATAAGATGCTCATAACACTTTGATGCTATTTTCCAATATATGATGTCACATGAGCTGCATGAGTTTTGGGATAATATAAAAAAAGCAAGATGATTAGACTACTTCTTTTTTCAATAATATACAAATCAAATTTTTTAAAATTTCAAATAAAAATAAAAAAACATATTTTACAACTTAACAAAATAAAAAAAAAATTAAAAGATTTATTAAAATAAAAATCAAAGGTGAGTTTAAAACACTAAAAATTAGTAGTAGTATAGTAGCTTAATATAAAATTTCTTAAAATGCGTTACAATTTTTTTTTTTTTTTATACAATAAAACTTAAAGGAACTGTTGGTCGTGGGTAATTTTTTTTCGGGCCTACCCAATTATTATTATCATTTAATTATTTTATATCTCTTTCTTTACCCTAATCGCATTTTTATTCGATTTTTAATATTCATAAATAAATATTTTAAATAAAGTTTGAACTTTGATGTCAATGTACAACTTAAATTTAAAAGCCGGACAAATCCGGTACAAGATCACGCCAATTACAAAACTTTTAACATAAATTTTATTATTTCACTTATGATAAAAGTTTATTTTATTTTCGTGGAATAGTGTTTAAAAAATTACAAAGTGAAAAATAAATTTGAACGATAAATTAAAATTGTGTCAATTTAATGCGGACGGATCGTGACCAACAACGTCAACAGGCATCACTGAAGAGTAAATCAAATTCCATCTCGTAATTTACAAACATATCTCAACACGCGGGGCGAAAGAAATCATCTTGGTTAAATTTTAGCTTAGACTTAGTCACGCCGTTCCAGTTCCACTTAGGTCTGCTTCGAGAGATCCTCCCCAAAAAGTCATGGCAAAACTGTATTACTTCAATGGTCGCGGTTTGGCTGAGTTAGTGAGGTTGACTTTGGCTGCAGGAGACATACAAGTAAGCAATAAGACAAATTGGCCAAGTTAGAAGTTAGTTTAATTAAATAATGCATAATTCACTCAAAATTATAACTTAACTCTCAATCTGGTTAAATTAGTGTTTATCACACAAAAATACTTAGAAATGCAAATGTATATATAGTATATTAGTATATAGTATTATTATGATATACTTGACTATGTCCATGGTCCATAGATAGGACTTTCAGGTTTGACCAAAATCATCCATTTTAGCATCAAACCCCCCCCCCCATTCTTTTTTCCCCCAGGCGCTGGCGTGGGGGAGGGGGGCGGTTAAATTAGAGAATTAACTTGACTTGACCTGTCTATGTAATGTTAGAAAGTCCTGTACACATTGCTTATTATATGACTATGAGAACTTCATATATAAATTTCTATTTTTAATTTAGCTTAGCTTAAATTATATGTGTAAAGTTGTCATGTCTTGCAATGCTGATTAGTCATGAGTTGTAATAAGCAGCCCTACAGTTAAAGTCTAAAATATGAATGTAAAAATTTTAATATCTAGTCTTCTTTTAAAAGAAAGCCCCACAGACAGAATTGTTCTCCATGTAACTACAAATAATTTTTACTTAGTGCCAAAAAAATATTTAAATGTCCTGGTTTTAAATTTGCAAATAAAATACATATACCTTATGTATCGTGGGCCATGCGGTTATTTATGAATTTATCCATGAATAAATAGGTTTATGCCAAATATTTTGCCTTCAACCTATGAGCTCCATCCCAATTCATATGAAAGATAGAAGTAATATGCTAGAATTTAGAATCTATAATAATCTCCTTAACAAAAAAAAAATGTTGTTATAATTGATTACTTATTATTATGACAAATGTTCAGAGATCTAAGACCAAAAAAAAACATTTTTTTTTAAAGTAGATTTAAGGGAAAAATTAATAATAGCCTACATATTATCTGTAAATGGAAATATTTTGTGACCTTCAAAAAATTATCTATCATTTTTTTCTTCTCTGGAGTCAGTGTGTAGCCTGTGATAAGGTAATTTACAGAGTTCCCTTCAATTTATTTATCCCCAGTTTACAGAAGAGTTTCTCACTGAACGTGAACAGTTTCTCAAATTGATTGATGGTATGTTTTGAGAAATATTAAATATTATGATGAATAAATTCATCATAAATGGTATTTATGTCTAGGATTTTCCTATAGGAGATATTACAACTGCTTTCTATTCATTTCCTTTTTTTAACTTTTTATTCAGAGCATTTCGTAAGCTCCATTTTGACTTGTTGAAAAGTATAAATATAATATGTTAATATGATACGTATATATAATTAATCATTAACTACATAACTATTGATATTTTAATTCTAGATGGAAAATTGCTGTTTAATCAAGTACCGCTGCTAGAGATTGATGGTAAAGAAATAGTCCAGAGTGGTGCCATTATTCGCTATCTAGGGAAAAAAATTGGTCTGTACGGAACTAATGAAGATGAAACTGTGCTGTAAGTCCTGTTACAGTTTATTAGCCTATTTAATCAGCTACTGATAATAAATGACCTCTTCCTCTAACTACTGTCACATATAAAGTAACTATATCAAGAGTAAAGATGATTGTTAAAAATTAGGTATTAAAAAACAAATTATACTATAATTGCTACCATCTTTTTTATGACTAAATAATTTCAGTATTGATCAGTACTATGAAGGGGGTCGAGATTTTATAAAACCATCAATGGCTATAGGCATGTCACCAGAAGAAGAGGTTCTTTCCTCAGTCAAGAAAACAGTTTTGCCAAAATATTTGCCAATTTTTGAAAAGGTGATTATAAAATATAACACTATATGACTAACCAAGACAACCTGTAAAAATGTCATAGTGGAGTTGTTACTTGCAGAAATACATGCAGAAGGAATAAGGCTTAGAAATTACATTGACATTTGGTATAATTTTTGTTGATTGCTTTTTCAAGGCAGTTGTGTGAAAAATAACACTAAGTACCTCTTTTTAAAAACATTAAGTGTGTATGAAACTAAAACCAAAACAAAAGTCTGCTCATGCAAGAAAATATTTATCAATGCTTAATGTATGTTCTGCCATCGCTATAAAATAAAATCACAAAAACTTTAATTTATTCATAGTTCTTTTTTTCTTCTTCCTGAGATTGCTGCAAAAAATGGAACCGGTTACCTAGTTGGCAACAGTTTAACCCTTGCTGACCTTAGTCTACTTGAGGCCTTGTTGGTGTATGTAGAGTATCTTGGTAAAGACATTCTACAAGATTTTCCAGCTCTGCAGGTACCCCCTTTTTTTTTTCAAGCAAACACTAAAAGAAATTTCACTTGAATTCCTTACATTATTCCTACTGTATTAAATGTGTGCTTATACTTATAATTTTAAATTTTGTAAATCAATAAGGCAAGAGATTAAAGAATATACATTAATGAAATTGACCTTGATATCCAACTCCATCTAGACTTATTTAAAATATCACAATGATATTTAATGAGTCATTTTCAACATTTGATAGATGAATTAAATATACGAAAGTATGTTTTATCATACATATGGTTTCTATTATAAACTAATATCAAAACAGAAGGATTTTGCACTCATGTGTATTGTTATATTTGTATGTATATGATCCATTTTTAAGAATAACAGATATCAGAGTCATAGTCTGTCATAGAATATTGACACATGCTGTGATAAATTCAAAGAACATCAAATGTCCAATAATTAATTGGGGTACCTCTGGTCCCTGGCCCATATACTTGAATACATATCAAAAGTCTCACACTTGTTTCAGCAAAGAGCAAAAGTAATTTTCACTTCATTTTGAAATAATAAAGTCAAAGAAATAAAAATGCTCAAGTTGCTGTGTTCTAAAATTTAGTATTAATAAAATGAGCATTTACTTTTCAGATTTTTCATTACATTGGTAGGGCTATTTTTACAAGTAGCTGAAAAATAGAAAAAATCTACAAATTTATTAATTATATTTTAAAATTAACAATTAGTTTTTAATTTTAGTTTAAAATTTGACCATTTTCATTTATTCTAACCAAAAAGACAACATTACACTATTTATTAAAAATACAATAGATTTGTAGGTTTGTACTAAATACATGGCTCGCTCCTTATTAAGTTTTTGAAAAGAAGGATAGATAATCTATTTATTTGAGATTAAGTATTATTCTCTTAAAATTCATCTTTTGCTCCACTCTTTCATCAGTGCTGCAAATTAATTCTCTGCAAAACATAATTCATAAAATGTTCTGAAACAATAGAGTTCAGTCAATTTATATTTGAATGTGCCCTTACTCCATATCAATCCCTGCCTCATAACCGTTAATTCTTATGCTGAATCTGTAAATTCATAAAATGAAAAACTTTTTTCTGCGCACTAAGCTGAAAATAATTATAACAGAAGGTTAAGCCATATTGTTTGTTGTTTTTTTCTCTATTTTTCTAAAATTTCTGAATTTGTTAAAAAATGCATTTTCTCCCCCTAGAATTTCTTTGAAACTACTGCCAATCTTCCCAGGATTAAAGAGTATTTGAATGGACCTATTCGAAAGCCCAAAAATGGTCCAGAGCTTCTTGCAGTAGCTAAAAAAGTTCTGGCTTTGAACTAGTAATTATTTTTCAAATGCATTTGATTGTGTGTGCCTAGTTTTGACTTATTTAAGTAATATTAGCACATTAATTAGTAGAATACAAGTTTTTGGGGGCAAGGTGGAAAGCGTAGGTAAGCATCAAAGGAGGATAGGGGTAGGGTCAAGCTGTTGAATGTGGTTAAAGGTAAGCAAAGTGTTGGGAATCAAGATAGAAATAGTGATGGAAATATCTGCATTGATTGAATGAACAAAAATAGTAGTTCACTCATTTAGCAGGAAACAATTTAGAATAATGGATTTTTAATGTTTCATTTAATTATTTCAGGAAGTGCATGAGTCATATGTATTATGAATTTATTGCCCACTTGCAAAAAAAAAATGCAATAGGCCTACATTACTTTTTCTCTAATTTATGCAGAACAATTGTTGGTGCTTTTAGGATTTGTTGTTAATTTCTGTGATGGATGTTAAAGTTTGGCTTGTAAGTTACGTTTGTGATCCAAGTTCAAGAGTAAAAATACATTGTAATTTTTTAATATTTTTTTTACATGAATTTCATTTAAATAAAATGTATATTTTATTACATACTAAAAATCCTGTGTTGAATTTAATTTTTACTTTAAAATTTTTCAAAATATTTTTATTAAATTTATTTTTTAATTCACAGAGCACATAAAAAATCAGTTTAAATAAGTTTAATACAAGTTACAAATATTAAATGCAAATACTATGTGTGATGTTGGGTTTTAAACATTTCATTGATGGAATCCTTGACAATGGCGTCACTGGGTACATACAGGAAAAATTGACAGAGCTCAAAAAAAAATTATTTTTAATAATGGTTGAGAGAAAACCAATGAAATGTTTGAGAAAGGGGAGGGTCGTGTTTGCGACATATTAATGAAGAATGATTTCTTCGAATTCCAAAATATTTGTTTAAATCCGCACAGACAGCAATTAAATTATTGCAGCGTAGGCCTTACAGTTTACAATATACTACAAATAGTTTCGGGAAGTTTGTCACATCAAAATTGTACCGAGCAATTGATGTATTTAGGCTTATCTCAATGACATCCCTTGTTGTTGCATGTATTCCATGCACAGGCCCTAAATCTTCAGCGACTTAAAAATAAGTATTAACTCGCAGGCAGGGTAACCCAACTTCGCGTGTTGGCGTAGTTTACCAACCGTTGGTGTAGTTAACCTATGAATACAAATACAATCTCTTATATATATATTACGCTTCTGGTATGACTCACGGACAGCTTCCTTATGGACTGCTCCCTAATCAGCGAATTTAGTATTTAGAGTATATATATATATTTATATATAATTCGCCACCAAAGGTCAAACACCACCACGCAGGCTATATATAGATAGAGTTCACTAGCGCGCAAAATATAATTCCTGATAACTACGCTTATATTGTTCGATAAATTAAATCGTCTCAATTTAAGTATGGTGTAAAAAAAAATATTCATTTTAAAAATGTTTCGGACATCAGAATATTTAATATAGTTCATGGGCGTGAAAAAAAAGTGTGCAGTGACGTATCATGAGGGGGGGGGGGGGGGTTGTAAGAAAAAATTGGGATTTTGGATTCTTAGATGTGCGTCGCTTGAGTTCATGTTTTGTCAAGTAACTTTAGTAGATGGGAAGTTCACGCATTACTGTCACCAATGTTTGGCGGGCTATATCTAAAAATCGTGGCTGCTTCCTAATAAGCAAATTTGGTGCTGAGATTATTTTCAGTGTAACACTTGCATTAAACGTTTACAACGCAGAACTATCTACAAAAACACACAAAACGCCACCCCCTGACATATTACCTGACTCCCACTCCAGTAGCACCTCATTCCAGTGCGATTCCTGCAACAAAACTTTTGAAACCCGAACTTCTCTTGGTAAACACACCAAAAAAAAAAAAAAACAGAAAAATAATGGGGGCCTAAAAACAAATTTGGTGCTGATATTATTTTCAGTGTAACACTTGCATTAAACGTTTACAACGAAGAACTATCTACAAAAACACACAAAACGCCACCCCCTGACATATTACCTGCCTCCCACTCCAGTAGCACCTCATTCCAGTGCGATTCCTGCAACAAAACTTTTGAAACCCGAACTTCTCTTGGTAAACACACCAAAAAAAAAAAAACAGAAAAATAATTGTTGCCTAAAACTATACGAGTGCCCAAAAAAAGTTCACTACACGGGATTTGTTTACTATGCACAGCAAAAGTCATTCACAACTCTCCCAATGCGACATCTGCAAAGCAACGTTTCCAAACCGACGCGGTCTCAGCAGACATCCACACAATCCACTTCCCATTTCCACAGGTACTTCTTCTGCCTTCTCGACTAAGAGTACAACATTAGGAGTCCAGACGAGCAGTGCAAACACTGTCATGCGCTATACTTGCCTACTGAGCGTAATACATCCAGCAAGTGCTCAAGATGCCGCCACGCCATGAAAGTAGCTTTGCCACCTTTGCGGGACCCACTTGTGTCTTTACAACATCTTACCCACCAAACTTTAGAAGCTGAGAATACAACTCTTCTTTAGCGTTTTCTTTAATGGGTACACATATAAATTAACCTCCTGGCCACGGAAAATGCTGTTTTAAAACACACGGGAAAATTTATCACAAAATCTCTCGACTATACACTAACACTTCTACCTCTCCAGGATATTGACAGTTTTAGAGCCTACGCATCTATGATGTACTGTTGGAATAGTTTGCCACTGGATTGAAATATACTAAATGCTAATATGTTCGCGTAGAATTGGCAATGAGTAAGTCTGATTCGCTTAGTGATTCTTTCATCTGGAACATGTAAATCTTTGTGCCAGCCAACGTTCTCGTAAGGAAATTAAAGTGGGTAAACCATAGGATCGCTATTCATATTGAGCGTGGAAATATGCCTACAGGAGTTGCCTCTGGGATAGGTGCAAATGTCATTTCCAGCAGGGGTTTCAACATCTTCTCCGACGAAAACCGCCGCAACATTGGTGTGACATGTAGGGACATTGTATCTTCCTGAATCAAGCCCAGATGTTCCTTGACATTCATTCGTGTAGTATAAGATGTTGTTGGATTGGGCTGGGCGATTTCATGCAAGTGCTTATATTATTGAGCGAAGGGGTTCGTGATGATGCTGAGCACGGAATCTAGCTGGATAAGTTCAATTTCGCTGCACGCAGAGTTTGCTTTATCTTGTAAGCGTATTTCGGTTGCTTGAGCTGTGTCCAAAACGTGTGACATGTGTGACATGTCGGGACATTGTATCTTCCTGAATCAAGCCCAGATGTTCCTTGACATTCATTCGTGTAGTATAAGATGTTGTTGGATTGGGCTGGGCGATTTCATGCAAGTGCTTATATTATTGAGCGAAGGGGTTCGTGATGATGCTGAGCACGGAATCTAGCTGGATAAGTTCAATTTCGCTGCACGCAGAGTTTGCTTTATCTTGTAAGCGTATTTCAGTTGCTTGAGCTGTGTCCAAAACGTGGGCCAACGTTAAAACAGAGGGCGCAAGTCTCAACGATCTCAGATTACATCAACACGATCTGCGCATGGAACGATACAAGGGACTGTTTGACGCACTTCAAGCAAAGGCTAAAAATAACAACGCACGTGTAGGCAAAATGCTCATATTAATGTCCACATTACCAGGAAGTCCAACAAAACTATCAGTATATTTGCCATTGCACGTAAAACAAAAATATTAGGATGCCATGGCCATAGTACATACAACAAAACTATAGGATGCCATGGCCATAGTACATACAACAAAACTATAGGATGCCATGGCCATAGTACATACAACAAAACTATAGGATGCCATGGCCATAGTACATACAACAAAACTATAGGATGCCATGGCCATAGTACATACATTCGGAAAGTCCTGATTTATTTATCTCTTTAGCATGCAATCCTACCCCAACTCAACATGTTTTATATTAATAGTACTGAGTGTAAAAAAAGCCTGGTCACCATTGGAGAAACGACGACGACAATCCAGGCTCTCCATGATGTACAAGATAAATAATGGGCTGGTTCACTGTTCCAGTATTAAACAGAAACTCGTCCCTCTCCCCCATAGACAGCGACGAGGCCATGACAGGCAATTCAGGCTCATACCAGCAAGAAGCCAGTATAGGAGCTGCTCATTCCTGCCCAAGACAATCAGGGACTGGAACCATCTTTCAAAAGGAACAGTTGAGGCGACAACACTAGACACATTTGTGTCTATTGCCTCAAGCCTTCAAACCCCTAGTGCATAATTTCCTCATCACCACCAGTAACAGAAACATTGCAAATCCCATCTACATGCATAGGAGCCAAAATGATCAATAAATTGATCGTGGGCCCTTAAGATATAGAAGAAGAAGAAGAATCAATAAAGAGCCACCGGTATGGTGTAGGACTGTCTGTAGGACTGTCTGTAGGACTGTCTCTAGGACTATTGTTTAAAGGCTGGCGGGTAGAGAGTAGGACTGTCTGTACGACTATTGTTTCAAGGTCAGCAGGTAGTGTGTAAGGCTATCTACAGGCCTATTTTGGAAAGACCGGCATATATTAGAGATAATGAGAAGTGAACTCTTTTACGCAACACTTGAATCCACCGGGTATTTTCTCTCAAGAGACAGAATCAGCCATCTGCACATCCCCAGACAGAATCAACCACCTGGTGTGACCACAGACAGAATCCCCATCCCTGCAACCACAGACAGAATGAGCTCCAATCATAAATTAAATGATTAAAGTGCATGGCCCTGACCGAATCAAAACACCTCAAGGAATCGTCTCTCACTCTCTTACACAACCAGTTGTCGGCCTTGCCCGCCCAAAGTCTTTCTATAACAGTGCTTTCTTCCAAACTGGTTCTCGGCTGCCTTATACATCAGGACTTCTGTCAGACCTCACGGTGTAGCGGTTGTTATACTTTATACCATTGTAGTTACCATCCTGCTATGGGTGCATCTTATACAGGCACCATACATGGACGACAGTGCATTAATGATTTATAGACATGTATGTTAGCCCATGTTTCTCCCACTGCTTCTGAATGGAAGACGGTGTACGGGCTACTAGTTAAACCCCACTATGTGATTTCTTTAATAATTAAACATTGTTATAAAATATCATTTTATTTGTCATTTTTATAACGGGTACTTTATGGTCATCAACTACACTTTTATATATCGTTTCCCTTAATTTGTAGCATCAAGAAATTTTCTCAGTTTTTTTTGTTTGTTTTTGTTTGTTTGTTGTTTTGTGTTGTGTTGTTTTTTGTTTTTTTTTTGGGAGGGGGGGGGGTGGATGGGGTGGCCCACATTGAGAAACACTAATCTAGTTGTAAGAAGTTTCAACTTTCAGAATTCTTAATCTAAAAATTAAGATAGAAATAGTAATGTATATATCTTCTTTTGGGTGCCTGGGTGAACTAACGATCAAACAAAAATTGTATTTCATTCATGTGTCAGTGAACAAAATTGAATTATGAACTTTTAAGGTTTGACTTAATAATTTCAGGGATTGCAATCAGTTAGTCATTTTTATTTTGCATCTGAGCTCCAATATGTAAAACTTTACGCTCTTTCTCACTTAGTTTCATCTAAAACAAACGTTGGTGATTTAAGAATTTGCTGTTCAGTGATGGGTTTAAAGGCTTTATCGTATCAAGCATGATAAAATACCATCCAGCTTAAATAGTCCAAACAAAAAAAGCATGTTTTAGGGCAGGGATCTCAAACTCGCGGCGCGGGCCATTTGCGGCCCGCAAGACGATATTTTGCGGCCCGTTACAATACAGCAAAGTTTAGTGTTAATGCGGCCCGAGAGTTACCCCCATTCTCATACCCACTGCGACGGTTTCAGTCGTATCTTACCAACTAGTCTAATTCTGATTTTTATTATGTTTGTTGATTATAATGGTAAAAACCGTTTTAAAATCGGACTAAAAGTTGTTCCTGTACTAAATGATTCCAAATGGCTCATGGACTTGGCATTTTTTGTAACAGTACACAGGAGCTGAATGTGCTCAACAAGATTTACAAGACCAGGGGTGGCGTGTCAGTGTTGTCTATGACAATGTCAGAGCATTGTGCAAAAAAACTTGTGTTATGGTTCTTGGACTCTGGCACACCATTCAGTAATAAGTATACTGATGCCATTGCAAAGTTACAGGAAGAATTTGACCACATGTTTGCAGACTTCAAAACACAAAGAACCACTATTCAACTTTTTGCTGATCCCATCTCCTTTAATGTGGAAGATGCCCCCCACCCCCACCCCCCAACCCCCAAACTTTTTTTTGTTCCTTTCTTCTTTTCTTTGAGCTTTGATTGACTTTTAGTGCTATTCTATTGCTATTCTAATGCTATTAGTTCGGGGAGGTCTATGAAAAAAAAAACAGACAAGCATGGACAATTTATTCCCCTCCAGGCTGTTCAAGCGGATCGTGTGCCTTTTTTGGGAGTATACCTATTAACAAGTCAAAGTCCAGGGTAGAACTTACTGATGAGCATCTTCAAGCTATACTGAGGGTCTCAGTTGCTTCCTCACTCAAGCAAAATGTTGCTCAGCTGTGTAAGAAGAAGCGTTGCCAGGTCACTGGCATCAAGGAGTAGGAGTAAGAAAGTGAAGGTTAGTTCTTGAGAACCCTTAATGTTTTTGTTTGTTATTAATAAAGTTTTGAGAAGATTGCAACAGTTTTACTTTATTGAATTGTAATCGCTTTTTTGTGAAATACTTGATGCGCCCCCAGTCTCACTCAGACTCTACCTCATGCGGCCCCCGGATGATTTGAGTTTGAGACCCCTGTTTTAGGGTTTGCATTTAAATTAATTTTTCTACATTTTATTGCATGAAGTTAAAAGGGTTTTAATCTTATTTTGTACAATGCATCTTTCATTACTTTGATTAATTGTATTTGCTAATTCACAAAAATAATTTAAAAATCAATAAAATTTCAAGATACTCTGATACTGCCCCCCCCCCCAAACCACATACACACACAAAACACACAAACAAAGTTTTAAAATTTCTAACGCAGGAGCGTAGCTGATAGGGCCGTTCTAACATTAGGCAAGATTAGGTGCCGCGTAAGGCTGATTTTAAATCAAGCAGGAACAAAGTTGAGCAAATTAGAACGGGAAAATGAAATGGAGGAATAACAATTTAAATTTACTGTTTAATGTTGAATGCAAGTTCTTTTATGTCTATTGCATCAATTCTTCTACCCTGGATGACCCGGGGGGGGGGGGGTAGTTAAAAGGAGGGGCTGCTTTTCTTAAAATTTTATTATTTTCGCCTAGTGTGGAAAAACACTATTAAACACCCTCAACTCCGTAATCCATTAGCTTCATCAATAAAACACCATAATATTTTATTTTGAATTTAAATAAAGCAGGAAAAAAGTTTAGAAAATTAGAAAGGGAAAATGAAATGGAGGAATAACAATTTAAATTTACTGTTTAATGTTGAATGCAAGTTCTTTTATGTCTATTGCATCAATTCTTCTACCCTGGATGACCCGGGGGGGGGGGGTAGTTAAAAGGAGGGGCTGCTTTTCTTAAAATTTTATTATTATCGCCTAGTGTGGAAAAACACTATTAAACACCCTCAACTCCGTAATCCATTAGCTTCATCAATAAAACACCATCATATTTTATTTTGACGCCCACACAAGTATGAAATTCATGGCATTCATGGCCCTCTGGAATATCGTCTATTGTACCCGGCCGTACCCTAGTCCTACATGTATCTCGTAACTTTAATAAAACATATTTCAAAAAGCGGGTAACTAGATTAGGTTTTTTTTTTTTTTTTTTTTTTGTCGGGAGATAAATAACAGGTTAAGAAATATAACTTTTTGAGTTGTACTTGAAGGCGACCAAAGTTATCAAATTGTGTAAATAGTCTACGGTGGTGGTTGATCCAAATTGCAAAAGACATAAAGACATGGCAAAACTATATTACTTTAACGGCCGCGGTTTAGGTGAGATGGTAAGATTAACACTGGCTGCAGGAGGCATACAAGTAAGCATTTGTTAATAGTGAATGATTGTTTGTACCGATTGGTCATTGGTTGGTCGGGCCAACTCCCCTCTTATTCGAACAAAAAGATGGTATTTAAATTTAAAAAATAATTTTAATGAATTTCCATAAGGTAAAAATGTGTTTTTGTACCAAGTTTTTAATTTCTTTCACAAGAAATAATTAATCGCGCTATAACAAATAAATAACCACCACCCACCCTCTACATTTTCTATTTTTAGTTAAATAATGGACTACACATACAGACCTACTACAACCCGCCAACGTGAGTCATGGCCAAACCCCACCCCCCACTCCACCCCCACCACACACCGCTCTTTGGGCCAAAAAAAAATGGAAAAAAAAGAATATTTGGAATTTTTGTTTAGGATACATTTTTAGTATATTTATTTTAATAAGTTTGTCAGAAACATAGCTAATTTAACAAATCAGAATTATTATTATGTAGGCCTACAGTCCTAACCCTAACAATGAATCAGAATTATTATTATGTACAGCATCTTTTCACAATTCACTTGAAGTTTTTTTCCTCAAAATTAAGGGATATTTTGATGAAATCCCACAACATATTTGGTTTTCGATTATAATTATATATTTAAATTTTCTTAAACAATTTGAGGTGCTTGGAGAAGATGTATTTTGGGGTTTAGTCATAGAGTGATGGGCCAGGCATGTTGGGGAGGTGAAGATATTCTAAGTTTAAGGCCTGGAATTTTTTAAGGGAAACTTAGATGTAGGGTAGGGATAGTGTGGGAGAGAGTAGAGTGTATTGTTAAGTGGGATGTGGATGTGAAGGGTGGATTAGATGTTACATGAGGTTGATGAATATTGGGGAGGTTTAAAAATGACAAGAATCTCTATGGGTGTTGTGGAAATAATGGTAGAGGGTGGAATTGCATAATTACAAAGTTTTCATCACTAGAAAACACTTAACATTAGGAAAAAATTCTGAGGAAATATGTAAATTATTTAAATACAGCATGATGCACACAAAAAAGATATCATTATACTGAAATATTGCAAAATAAACACAATATTGTTCATATTCATCATTGCCAATCATGATAGACTTCCTTGCCCTGATCACTCATTCATTAAAATGCTAAAACACGTCTGAGAGAGCTGCATGGGCTGCCAGTCCGCGCTCGCATAGAGTACAAAATTGCAACTTTGTGCTACCGCTGCTTGCATGACCTGATACTGTCCTATCTCAAAGCGCTCATGGCGCCATATCACTCCATTCATCCGATAAAGGCAAACTTTGGATACCGCAAGTCTGCCTTGAGACCTACAAAAGACGCACTTTTGCTTTTGCTGGCCCAAGAATCTGGATCGGCCTTCCTGTCGCTATCAGAAACAGCCGGACACTGCAGTCTTTCAAAACTGAGTTGAAAACACATCTTTTTCGCACTGACCTGCTGGAGTGATGTAGTCTACCTCCTTGTTTCCAAAGAGCTTGCTCATATTCCTCAATGTATATTGGCTTGTATTGTCCATTGGCTTGTATATAGATTTTATTGCGCTTCGAGCCTTAATTAGGGATGAAGCGTGTTTTTGAAATGAACTTTATTATCATTATTTATTATTATTGCACTTATGCAATGGTCACAGCTAAAAAAATTTAAGCATTGCATCAAATAAACAATATAGAGAAAAAAAATTATTGCTAGTATTTTATTCTGTTAAAATCATGAATATTAATTTAGCAGAATCCTCTGTAATTTTTTAACCCCCTTGAAACATTTCTACTAAAAAAAGGACTGTACCTGTCCTACAACAGACTAGAGATTGGGCAACACTGTCTAAGATATGTTAGGTCTAAATATGTTCTTATTTGAACATTCATCTTCATATTTTGTGTTTGTGTCTTAATTGCAGGATTTATTATTAAAGTATGATTACTATGAATATTAATTTCTTTAAAATTCAAAGAATGGATATATTTTAACAACTGCAATCTCTGCAAACTTTAAATAACAAATAAAAACTTTTAACTTGGTCTTTGTTAGTTAAAGATCTCACCTTATTGTTAGCTATAAAAAAATTTGACTCAGCATTTCTTAGTTCTCTGGCTCTGACAGTAAAAACATTTGTTCTGATGTTTTGTATTTATATATTGAATTCATGTCTGGAAATTAATTCATGATTATTATATAAAAGAGCCTTTCCATGTATAACAAATAAAACGTGAATAGCATTATTCAAATATTAAATTTTTTTGTAACATGAATAGTTGAACTGCTGTGTGGCAACTAAGACACATTTCAATCTTTATCACAATCATCAGTTTAATTGATAATTTAACAATCTGTCCTCAATATTTTAGTCAGATATGTTCAGTTTCTCTCACATTATGAATTATCCGTTGCTGTTATGTATTAACATTTATGCAGAGAGCTAAAACTAATATAATTTATTTTAACTTATAATAAAACTCTTCAGTTTACAGAAGAGTTTGTTACTGAACGGGAGCAGTTTCTAAAGTTGATTGAGGGTAAGTATCGAGGTCATTAGACCCAAGCTATTAATTCTCTGATCCATTAACAGCTGTCAAGCTTCACGCAAATGCATACTTGACAAATAGTTGCAGTTCATTAAGCTGTTTTTTGCTTGACCCAATAGATTTTTTTCAAGCTTGCTATTTTATTATCCACATTAAAAAACCTTCAAGAACTTTCTGTTGAAATCTAATTCAATATGTATGCATTTGCTTTAGCTAAGGGTAGTAAGGAGGTAAAGCATTGGCTTCATAAAATTAGTTCTTTTATCAAACTTTTTCTACCTCTTTTTATTTAACTTGGCTTGTAAGTTTATTAGTTCTGGTTGGATTTCTATGAGTCCCTATTTCTTTAAGTTCCTGACTTACCAGAGAGGTGAAGTCTTATACACAGCTTAGTCTCTTGGTATACTTTGATGACAATGTATTAAGTGTTCACTACCCTTTTCTGAACATATGATGAAATATTGCTAACATCAAACAAGACAAACAACCTTTGGAACAAACTTGCATTTTCAGAATATGCAAGTTGTGTCTCTTTAAAAGGGTTGTTCAGTCATAAGCTTTCAAAACTATGTGCAATAGAATGCCTTGGGAGAAATGTAGAGATTTTGAGAGCTTCCTGATCAAAGCATTTTATACCAATAAAATACTTTTATTTTCATAAAAAAGGGCTCTAAAAAAAAAAAGACGTTTTTGACTTTAGTTTTAATTTTTATTGTAGATGGCAAGTTACTGTTTAAACAGATGCCTCTTTTGGAGATTGATGGCAAACAGATAGTGCAAAGCAAAGCCATTGTTCGCTATCTTGGCAAAAAAACAGGACTTCAAGGGAAAAATGATGATGAAGCTTTGTTGTAGGTCAAAATTTAAATATTTGAATTTAGAATTTTTGTATTTATTATACTTATCAATATCTATTCAACAAGCTTTTGAACTCATTATAATTTCTGTTGCTGATTAAAAAATCTTCCAAATTAATGAAAATGCATGGATGAAGATAGAATGAACTGTCCAGTTTAACACCATAATGATATTCACTCCATGTCCTATATGTAATTTTTTTCTGTATCATTAATCAGTGGAATTTTCTAAATGTATATTACGCATTATTTGGTCAATTTATGTGCTCGTCTTGAAATCCCATGAAAATTTAATATTTCTTTATTCTCATAAAAAATTATAAGTTTTCACACAAATAAGTTAGTTCACGTTAACTAACTCAGCTGAAATATCAGACTGAATTAAGTTGTTTTTTTCTTTTTGTGGAGGAAAATTAATTACATGCATGTACTATAGGATCTTTATTTATTACTAAGAATTTTTGTTTATACACCTGAAAAATTACAAGCTTATGTTCTGCTGTTCAGGGTTGATCAGTTCTTTGAAGGAGGTCGAGATTTTATGACGCCAGCAATGATGATAGGAATTTCACCAGAAGATGAGGCCCTTGCCACAATCAAGAAAACAGTCCTGCCAAAATATTTACCTATTTTTGAAAAGGTTTGTCTCTATTTGAGCACTACTCTCATTTGTAGAAATAATAATTCTGAGCCACTGGTTGTAGACTTAAAAAATGGAAAGTGAATTAAGAATATCATAGAAAATTATTTTTTTGTGGGGGCTGCTTTAAAAGGCAGGGGCAGAAAGGTTTTTGTTTGATGTGAGAGAAAATAGGTTGGTCTTTGTTTTTTTGTTTGTTTTTTTATTAAAGTGTGTGTATAAATTAGATTATAAACATTTTATAACTGTTTTAGATAACATTTTGATTTATTGGGGGGGGGGTGGGGGGGGGGGGGGGTGCTCATCAAATATTTCCCATATAGAATTAATCTTACCTTTGTTAATGGTTTTTTTATCAAACTTTATTGTAAAATTCCAGAAGTAGGCCCTTATCTGTTTTAGTTGACATCTTTTTTTTACTTTGGAAAATCATATTAACATGCTTTGCAAGGCAATTTTCCTAGAGTGCGCAGGATTAGTCATATCAGACCTTTCTTAACATTAGATGCATCGAAGAGGCTGATGTCTGCATTTGTGTTATCATGTATGGACTACTGCAATGCTCTCATGGTGGGTCTTCCAGCTACGCTCCTGGATAAAATTTAAAGAGCACAGAATAATGCGGCTCGCATTGTTCTTCACAAACACAAATTCGACCATGCTAAAACACTTCTGAGAGAGCTGCACTGGCTGACGGTCCGCGCTCGCATAGAGTACAAAATTGCACCCACTAAAAATGTATTCACTAGAGAGCTCCACTCATCCAATAGTGGCAAAATATCGATACCGTGTGTTCGCCTTGAGACTTACAAAAAGTGCACTTTTGCATTTGCCGGCCCAACAATTTGGAACGCCCTTCCAGTCGCTCTCAGAAACAGCCAGACACTAGAGTCCTTTAAAACCGATTTAAAAACACATCTATTTCTCAAACACCTTCTGGAGTGATGCTATCTACCATCTTTTTCAGTTAATGTATATTGGCCTGTGTTGCTTATGGTTGAAACGGGATGAGAGATTTTTTTATGCTTGTATGTAGTTTTATATGCTCGTATGTAGTTTTATATTGTTGGGTCTGTTTTTTAAATGTTGTAAATTTCAGATTGTTTTTATTTCTCTTTATAATATGGTTGACTTTGTACCGCCCTTCGAGCTTTTGGGGATGAAGCATGTTTTTTTAAATAAACTTTATTATTATCTTATTTTGCCATTTTATATCATTTTAAGTTAATTTTGGAAGAGGGAGCCCCTTTCAAAAACCTTCATTAGACAACTAGTCAAACTTTAAAAAGTTGTTAATCCAAATTTGGTTTGAAAACCCCAGAACCAGGACAGTTTGATATTTTTTACAGTTATGCATATAGATTATATGGTTAATATTGCTTCAAAAGGAGTGGAATAATATAGTTGAAATGTCGCCTTTTTTAAAATCCTTTATATTAACTTCGCTTTTGTTCATGTGTTTCTGGTAGGGTGGCAAAATCTTCGGACAGTTAATTGACCCACTTCCCATCAACCTATCAAGCTCAAAATTGGCACACAGACTGGTTGTTGATAATAATAATAATAAAGTTCACTTAAAAAACACGCTTCATCCCCAAAGGCTCGAAGCGCGGTACAAAGTCAACAAAAAACAAATCTATAATTTACCACATTTAAAACAAACGCAACACTACAAAAACTAATTACAAGCATACAATGTCAAAGTCTTTCAAACCATTTCAACCTTGAGCAACACAGCTAATATGCATTAAATGGAAAATATGGTAGACAATCATCCCAGAAGGTGTTTGCGAAATAAATGATGACAACACATTCTTCCAAATTTTCAGCCCCAACCCCAAAAATAAGGTTTTCCTGTTTTTCAAAGGGAAGATGAAGGAAATATGATGCCGCTGATTTCATGAAATAAAATTCCAGATAACTGCGCTAAATGAGATTCTTTTTTTTGTGTAATTTATAGACTGTGCATATAATGCATAATATTTCCTTTTGTTTTTCTGAAATAGTTGGTGAAATAAATCTGCGCTGTAAAAGCGGATGGGGCATATTAATGAATTAAAAATGCATATATTAAGGGTTTATACAAAAAATCTTTGCTTTTAGGGGTTTTTTAATTTAATAATGAGGGGGATTTATGTCAAGTTTTTCTAGATGCATCAAGTCATTTATGAGCCTATGAAGAACAAATAAACCTACAGACACATTTATATATATAATTTATTCAATAATTTTTTTTTAAGTATTATTTTCTACATAATTGTGGAATGGGTTTAGGGAAAAGGGGAATTAACTTCTTTGTGGTATTGAAATTTAATTTACAGAAGGTCTAGTCTTTTGTGTTTATGTTAATGTTTTATTTTCATTTCTCCTAATTTTTTAAAATTTAAGATTGCTGCAAAGAATGGAACTGGTTACCTAGTAGGCAACAGTTTAACCCTCGCTGACCTTAGTCTGCTTGAGCCCTTGTTGGTTTATGTCGAGTATCTTGGTAAAGGAATTTTCCAGGACTTCCCAGCTTTACAGGTACTTGATTTTTTTTAAAGGCTGGACATATCATAAATCTACAATTCTTCTCCTCTCCTCTTAAAGGCCCAACTCACACATTTGTAGTTAAACAAACACATTAAATCTTTTAAACAAATTATCAACCATTATGTTAACAAATGTCAGGATCTAGATATCCAACCCGAGACAAGTCAGCTACAGACATTAAAACTATCCATGATTTTGAAACAAATCTGAGGACTATGTTCGAATAAAAAGCCAAGACTCTGTT
Source organism: Lymnaea stagnalis (assembly GCA_964033795.1). Classification (NCBI taxonomy): domain Eukaryota; kingdom Metazoa; phylum Mollusca; class Gastropoda; family Lymnaeidae; genus Lymnaea; species Lymnaea stagnalis. The sequence goes on from CAXITT010000042.1 coordinate 1,273,372, forward strand.
CAAAAGGCCAAAATACACTTAAAAGCCACACATCTCAAAGTTAACTCACGCAATCAATGAATGTCTTGCTACATACCAGTTTTAGGGAACAACAAAACTCAAAGACTTTCAACACTAAAAATGTGCAAAAAGTAATTAAAACAAATTTCCATTTATTTGTATCAATAAATGCATATTATTTTATTTTTAAAATGGAGAAACTGGATGTTTCATGACTTTTACGGCAATTTAAATTTTAAAGTGAGGGGTTTAAACTTTATCATTTTTTTTTTTTTTTTTTTTTTTTTTATTTTTATTTAATGTTTTTTTTTTTTTTTTTATTTTTTTTTTTTGAATTGACATAAATGTTTTCTTTTTTTTCCAGAAATTTTTTGACACTACTACAGGTCTGCCCCGAATTTCAGAATATTTGAATGGACCTATCCGAAAGCCTAAAAATAGTCCAGAAATTGTTGATGTAGTTAAAAAAGTTCTTGCATGGAGCTAATGTTTTCAAAGCATTAAATACTTTGAGAAACAATATATTTCTTTCAATTAAAAAATTCAATGGTTTTATTTATAGTCTCTGCATATACACCATTATCACCACACTGAGTGGGAATATTAACATTCATCAACCTTAAAGTTAAAAGCTACTGTTTTAACAACTGGCTTCCACAAAAATCTGCCAAGTTTCAACTCTTAAAAAAAAAAAAAGATTTTATGACTTTAAATTTCAACCAAAGTGTCAGGAAAGTTTATCAGTAGGAGAGTTAGAATAAAAGGGTGAGTTTTATACTTAAACTTTTGAGCTTTAAATCTGTTGAAGAAATGACAGTGTAACATTTTAGCTCTAAACTGCTGTAAAAGTTTAAAGTTAGTACATAAATGTTAATTGATGTTTTTTATTAGAAAGTCGTGGACATTTATTTTTGTCTCAATGAACAAGTTTTCAAAATCTTTTCAATAATTTTTATGAAGATCTTCATTAAAGGTTTTAAATTCTTGATGTTTTTGTTATGGAATTGTTGGCACAAAAAGATATTTTGCAAAGTCATTTTTTAAAATGTGTATTCAAGTTTTCAAGCGTTTGGTCTTTAAAATTGAAAAAAAAAAATTAAATATATAATAGGGGAAAAGATTAGTCTCTTAAGTGTATGAAATGTTACCCTTAATAACATTTTTTATTTTTTGTTCAGTCATGTCCAATATTTTTCCATGCAATGCAAAAATATTGTTTTTTTTCATCACTTTATAACCTGCCATTATCCTTCTTATATGTGTCAATTAATGAAATGATCACTTCAAATAAAAGTTATTAAAATATTATTAACTGTAAACATTTTAAGATAAAAACATTGTTGTTTTTTTTTTTTTCATTTTCCATGGTGATTTTTTATTGTGCAAGGTGTCCTTAAAGTCTAGATACCTATATTCAACAAAAAATTTCTTCTTTATTGAGTCATGATATGATTTTCACTAGTTGTGTTGTAAAGTTCCATCTGCTTTGCAAGTTGCATATAAATGATCAGGATGCAGTAACTCAACAACTCATTCTACTTGAGCACATTGTTTCATGATGCGATACTTTTAGTTGTTTATCTTTGCATTGAAATAGCATCTAGCAATCTCATAATTAATACAAATAAAATGTGTGCAATACTTGTTTAGAAAGGGGATATAGAAGTCCTTAAATTATAGAGCAAGGATCCTCAAACTTTTTCATCAGTGGGCCGATTTGCTGTAAACTCAGACACTGTTGGGGCCAGACAATAGTTTTTTTTAAAATATGAACGAATCTGTAGTGCAAAAACAGAAGAAAAATACAATGTAATTTAATATTTAAGACAAAGAACAATTTTAATCAACATAAACTTATCAGTATTTCAATGTGAAGAATGCGACTGCTTTTGGCTGAAATAGATTATTAATGTCTGGTTCCATATTTTGGCACATCCATCCGGTTTCCCATACAGCAGCCAGGCGGGCCTGGTTATGGAACCCTGGCGGCCAAACTGGCCATGAGCCATGGCTTGAGGACTCTTGTTATCGAGTTTTAAGAGCAGTTCGAAGTGATTGTTCACTGAAGATATGCCACATCTTGATCTTGTAATTACTTTTATTTCAAATTATGCAGCTTTTTAAATATGCTTCTCTGAAGATGAGAAAAAAACAAAAAAGGTTTCTAAGCTATGTGTGTCAGCATGCTATACAAGATCTTACAATGGTTTTATCTGATGCATTTCATAAATGGCCATAATACTAATTTCTATAGACATTTTAAAATTAGAGGTTAGCTTTTTAACAAAATTTTACAACTTAAAATTAGGAAGAGGTTTTCCAGTAACTGAGACCACGAGAAAACATAGTGTGTTGATGTCAAAAGTAAATATGTTAAAGCAAGATTAGGGAACATGTTAAGGAAAAGCGGTCCTTGATCTGTCAATTTCAGACCTGTTTACCCTTAAACTCTTAAAATCGTACAATATCTTCACAAAATCATTCAATACATTGTCTTAATAGTGAAAAATAAACATACAGTATATATAATGCATACACCTGAAAATCGTACATTGTACGCAAAAATCGTAAGAGTAAACAGGTCTGCAATTTTACCTTTTATTGGCCATCCAGAAGTACATCACACTAGATTTAGATATTTTTACCCACCCCCTTACCCTTCATTGTCTACATTTTGTGCCCCCCTCCCCTTATACATGTGACATCATTTATGAAATGCCCTGACTATTGCATCTTTGCCAAATGTAAGATACTAATTTTACCCACATGTTAACAATAATTTACATGATTTTAGAGATATTTTTACAACTTGATTCTAGATATAAAAAAGTTTGTAGATTCCATAATAGAAAAGGAAATATAATTATGTATCTATGAAATAATTTTTATTTGTGACAATTGACAAAAGAATAAAGCTCATTCTTTAAACTATTTATGAAATATAAAATAATGGGTGACAATCGTTGATTAAATACAACACCTTACGACTAACAGCCTAAAAATTGAGATATGAAATTTACTGCTTTTTTAAAAAATGTAATTTATTGACGACACATATAAATGATGGGTTAACGCTGAGGGCTTCAAGACTCCCTTTCGTCTGTCACACTTACAAGTAAATGGACTTGACAGAAATTAAAGTATCATTCACAAACAAATATTCAAAAAAACAAAAATCTGATTGTGTAAAAGTTTAATCGTTTTGTTTTAAAACACACAGGGTTAAAATGCAGCTTTAAAATTATATGGACAAGCTTAAAATTTTTAAATATAATATACTTCATTTGTTCACAGTAGTATCTCAGTTAATACTTTATGCCAAAAAAAGGCAAAGATTTCAAGTTTTAAAACTAAAATAAAACAACTCAACATTTTATTAAAACTAATTCTAACTCTACAACCTCACACATAACACACATTGCTAAAAGTTGTAAAATATTTCTATAATTTAAATGTTCACTGTTTAAAAATAAAATCTCACTAATTCTTTGAAATAAAAATATTTAATCTATAAATAATCAGGGTCATGAGATCTCCCATGAACATTATGACAGCCAGGTGCAAATACCCAGTCTGTGTATTGCCATAAAATATTACACTTCCAGTCAGCCTTTCACAAAAACTGACTAATTTCTTTATATGTGGCTTGGAAAAAGGACAAATGCCAGGGGAGAAACCCATGCCTCTGATTGTCTGTCAAAACACTTTTTATTGTTAGTTTTAGAAAACCAGGTGATTAAGGAGAGAGGAAAAAATATTTATAGCATATATGAAAGTAACAGTCATTTGTATCATGGTGACCCATTCTTCATTGACTTTTTTTCTGAATGTACCAACCAGTCAGAAAACAGTGAAAGTATCCTTGACATTTGTTATTATGAATTGAATACAATATTTTGAGTATCTACCAAGAGATCTCATAACTGGCACATAGGACTCAAGTTTTATCACTCAACACTTATCTATCAAATACAAACAATGAGCTCACATTAGTGTTTTTATTTATGGCTCAAGCTCATACTTATCCAAACCTAATCTTATAATTATTTCTATCTCAATTTGAGAGATGCTGGTTACAAAGTATAATGTAGTGGGGTGAAGCTATATAAAACATAAAGCAATAAAAATTTGGGCTGTACTGTAAAGACTTTTTAGTAAGAAAAATATAGATAGATACTGTTATAGCAAAATAATAAATTTTTTAATGAAAATATTTTCTTAACCTTACCTTTTACTTTTAAATTATTCGATGTAAAATATACAACCAATAAATGTATACATTTTAAAACAAATAAAATTAATTATGAAAACTGAAATTTTTTTTTATACATAACCTTACAAGAAATATCATACTGTATAACGAGCTTGTATATAATCTTGTTGAAATTGTCATACTGTATAACTAGTTTGGATGTAGAAAAATGAGTGTCCAAAATGCACAAATAATATTGTAAATCATTAAAAACTTTTTTTGTGGGTTCTTATGAAATAAATGATTTTTCTAGCAGCTACTAAAAAGTGTTGACCTTGAACAAAAAGGATAGAAATAAAAAAAGGTATACCATAAAAATTATATAGCAATAATTCTGGCAAAAGCAGATTGACAATGGAAGGATTCAAAAAATAATAGCAAATAAAAGAATTATAAGAGATAAATCTTTGATGTTGAAGGAAATATTTTAAAAAACTTAATTGAAAGTATATATAATATATGAGTGCATTTTATATATAACACATGAATCATTTATATATCAGCTTTGCAAATATATATATAGACCGGTATATGTTTCCATACCTCTTACCACCTTTTTGCACCTTGTAATTTTTGGGTGCCAATAAGCTGGGTATTAAAAATAATTTTTTTCTAGTAAACAATTTGCTTGAGCTCAGAAACAAATTAATTCAGCATAACTTATTTGTTGCACTTTTCTAAAAAAAATAAATTATTTTTTAAACAGAAGTCATGATGAATTTTATGTCAACCGTGATAAATTGGTCAAATTTGACATTTGTTTTTTAATTCAAAACATAAATTGAACATTTAGATCTATTCAAGTTCATTATAAAAATGCAACTTTTCTTGTTTAAAAAATGTTCATTAATTATTATTGACAGTAAACAACACTAATGTTGAACAAGTGTAAATTAAATCTAACATCAAAATGAAACTGATTCTCATTTTCACTTTGAGATGGAAAAAAACATGAAAATTACACCTGAGCAAGGCATGGGGTACGACTTATTATTAAAACAATCATGAGGTCTGTGACGGCATTGAAATGCTGTGTGCCTCTCAACCAAAAGATAGCAGGTTTGAATTTGTCCCCCATGCACACCTGTAATCTTTATCCAACACCACTACCTTCCCCAGAGTATATAAGGATTACATGTATGACAGGTTAATAAACAATAAAATTATGCAAATATCTTGGTATCAACATCACAATTATCTTTAACAGTAAAAAAAATAACATGATTTGCGGAAAACATTGTAGCAGTTTATAATAAAGTATGATAAAAATAAAAAATTAAATTTACACCTTGTGGCATTAAAAAAATTGCAAAAATATCGCGGGGTTGGGGGGGGGATAAAGATGAATATTCAGCATTTATTTTGTTTAAAAATGTATCTTTGACGCATAATTTCAACACTAGGGGAAAACTGAATTTCCTATTATATTAATTATAAGGTAGATAATGATCAATAGAGCAGTTGAATGAGTTCCTGGGTATGAATTGCAGTGGGCAATTTTTGTATACACCAAGAGACAGCTCATCTTCAACTGCTTAATTATTTACATCAGTGTGTTTCAAAGTTAAAGTTTTCTTTAAAAAATTATGCAGAACTTACGATATTAGTCAACTATTTTTACAAGTAAGCCACATGAAAAAAAAATCACATCCCAGATTTGTAAGCATTTCTCACAACTTCTTCTAGTAATGAAGATTAATAATCTAGGATTTTAATTGTTACCTGAAATGGTTAGAACAGACTTGTCCCATTCTATTTAATGGAAATTGTGAATTAACTTGAATCAGATTTTTGGACTTTGGATATCCATTCATCATTTCAGTCAATAATTATTACACAATTACTGCCATAATTGCATCATTGACTATGTAACAGCTTATCATTTAAACCTAACATTTTTTTTTTATATCTAAGACATATTAACTTAAAATAATCCTTCAAATTTATTGAAAATATTTTTAAAAATTTAGCTGTAAGATTTTTACATTGATTTTTTAAGTTCCCTTAAATAAAAATTTATTTGACACAATTTTGTCATTTTTTACAATAATTTTGAATCATTTTGCTGGCCCTGATGATCAACGACCTGAGTTAAAAACATTTTAACGCCTGTAAACACCGTAAGATAAACAGCCTTGAACACAATGAAATGTGATGCTATTAAATTGCCATTCACATTAACCAAACTGACGTCTTTGATAATAAATCAACTTTCTTTACAGGAAGACGGTCCTCCTCCTCCTCCATTTTTTCACCAGGATGAATATTTTATTTCTTGTACAATCAACATGATTTACATGTTATTTGTAATTTTTAAGGAAGCAAAAAAAAAACAGGTCTACATTGCTGTAAGCTTCAAAACAGACAAGAATGCGCAGGAATTAGAAAAATGAAGATTACTGAATGCTGCTAGCCTGAAGCTCTTTAAATCAGATCAGAAATAAAAAAATTTTAAATGCCAGAAATGCAGATAATGAAGTTAAATTTCATTTATCAAAAGTAAAGAGGCTACTGGTATATTATTAGCTGAAATAAAAGTTGGGGTATAAAGGTTTTATGTCGATAAACATCCTACTTTCCCTTCAGCAAGATACATTTTGATGAGCATTTTAAAAATACTTTTCCTCACTTGAATTTAACTTGAAAAAATAGATATTCCGACAAAAACTTTTTTTTTTTTTTAACCTTTTTTTTTCAGTTGATTTTTACTAAACGTGGCATTATGAATATGTAGCCTATATTTTTTTTATTTCAGAAAATAAATTTATACTTGAAAACAAGAAGGCACAAAATTTTTGCGTGGGTTTTAAAAATTAAAGTGTGGTTTGTACATGGTGACATAAATTAGGTTTGGTTTAAAAAAATATTTACATTTTAAAAGTTAAATAAAATCTTCTTTGGAGTATAGGGTTTCAACATTTTTAACATAAGCAAATGTTGTCAAGAAATACTTGGAAAAAAAATTTATCAAAGCATACAAAAAAATAATGAACATTTTCACAAACATGATGTACATTGATAATAATTTTAACATCTTAATTTTCACCATCACAAATTTTTTACCACATTCTAAAAAATTGAAAATTTACTTTGCAATCAATAAAATTCTTTTGTTACCTCATTCAAAATAATAACTATGAATGAAAAACATGTAATTATGAAAGTGCTTGACATACAAGTGCAGCAGTACTGTAAGTCACATGGCTTGAAATTTATGATTAGTGGGTCATTGTTCATTGGTAACTGGTTTGATATTATGTCTTTGCATGTACGACAGGAACTGCTGTGGAATCTCTTCTAGAACTTCTTTAGCTAGCCTTTCGTGTACTGTAGCCCAATCTTCTTGACTGCGCCCTAGAAAGTTGCGGATAGGAACAAACTGAAAAGATTTGAAAAAAATATGAGCTAATAGTGTTTACATGTCTTAACTGTATCATTACATAATCATTGACAATACTATATCATTCCATTACTAAATCATTATATTAATGTATCATTACATTACTGTATCATTACATCACTATCATTACAAAATTACAGTATCTTTACAGTACCCTATCCTTACATTACTATATCATTACATTACCATGTCATTACATAGCTGTATCATTAAAGCCATTCAAACATTTATGTTTAAGATATATCAACGAGTCTCATTTTATTAAAAGCCATTCTTACCTGGACAATATCTCTTTCTGCAGTTTTCCCTTTAGATGTCAACCTGACATCATCACCATCTAAAACTTCCATTGCTGAAAGAATGAAGACAAAGTTTGAGTTAACAATTTTATGACTATGCAAACATAAGCTTTCCATTTCCATCACTGACAAAGTTTTTTTGAACTCATTTCTAACTCTATGTTGTTTCTTGTTTTATCTTGTCTGCTGTAGAAGATTTCTACCCCAAACATTCTCCTGTGATTGTCCTGTCTTTTCATATCAAGCCTTCACATACCTTGTTCCACCACTTCCTTCACATACCTTGTTCCACCACTTCCTTCACATACCTTGTTCCACCACTTCCTTCACATACCTTGTTCCACCACTTCCTTCACATACCTTGTTCCACTACTTCCTTCACATACCTTGTTCCACCACTTCCTTCACATACCTTGTTCCACTACTTCCTTCACATACCTTGTTCCACCACTTCCTTCACATACCTTGTTCCACCACTTCCTTCACATACCTTGTTCCACCACTTCCTTCACATACCTTGTTCCACCACTTCCTTCACATACCTTGTTCCACTACTTCCTTCACAGGGCTGGAGCGAAGCCCAACATATATTGTCCTTTATATATTTATTTTATCTTTAATGAGCATTTTAAAAAAAAAACTATATTATTCTTAAAGTAGTTAAAGATATTGAAATTGTGTAAGAAAAGTTTAGTCGTATTTTTCCATGCCAACTCTTTTAACCCAGTAATCTCACTTTTCCATGCGCTGGGTTAAGTTAAAAAATAAAAACTTGTGACTCAAAGAAAATGGTAAGAAACTTAAGATTATTGTGTAAGATGACACTGGTTGCTATGTATAAAATGTTTTTACCTTCAAAGTCATAGCACTGGTTGCTTTGTATAAAATGCTTTACTTTCAAAGTCATAGCACTGGTTGCAATGTATAAAATGTTTTACCTTCAAAGTCATAGCACTGGTTGCTATATATTAAACGGTTAACCTAAGTCAATGCACTGGTTGCTATATATAAAATGTTTTAATTTCAAAGTCATTAACACTGGTTGCTTTGTATAAAATGTTTTACCTTCAAAGTCATAACACTGGTTCCTACATATAAACTGTTTTACTTTCAAAGTCATAACACTGGTTCCTACGTATAAACTGTTTTACTTTCAAAGTCATAGCACTGGTTGCTATGCATAAAATGTTTTACTTTCAAAGTCATTAACACTGGCTGCTATGCATAAAATGTTTTACTTTCAAAGTCATTAACACGGGCTGCCATGTATAAAATGTTTTACCCTCAAAGTCATTAACACTGGCTGCCATGTATAAAATGTTTTACCCTCAAAGTCATTAACACTGGCTGCCATGTATAAAATGTTTTACCCTCAAAGTCATTAACACTGGCTGCCATGTATAAAATGTTTTACCCTCAAAGTCATTAACACTGGCTGCCATGTATAAAATGTTTTACCCTCAAAGTCATTAACACTGGCTGCCATGTATAAAATGTTTTACCCTCAAAGTCATTAACACTGGCTGCCATGTATAAAATGTTTTACTTTCAAAGTCATTAACACTGGCTGCTATGTATAAAATGTTTTACCCTAAAAGTCATTAACACTGGCTGCCATGTATAAAATGTTTTACTTTCAAAGTCATTAACACTGGCTGCTATGCATAAAATGTTTTACTTTCAAAGTCATTAACACTGGCTGCCATGTATAAAATGTTTTACTTTCAAAGTCATTAACACGGGCTGCCATGTATAAAATGTTTTACCCTCAAAGTCATTAACACTGGCTGCCATGTATAAAATGTTTTACCCTCAAAGTCATTAACACTGGCTGCCATGTATAAAATGTTTTACCCTCAAAGTCATTAACACTGGCTGCCATGTATAAAATGTTTTACTTTCAAAGTCATTAACACTGGCTGCCATGTATAAAATGTTTTACCTTCAAAGTCAGCATCTCCTACACCAATGATGATTATTGACATTGGAAGACTTGCTGCCTGAGAAAATGATAGTTGGATGTTTAATGCATTGATCTTTAAAAGGATAACTGGGTGAATGGTCTAGATCAGAGCTTCATGTGCCATTAGAAGATGCTAGTTGTGTCGTGGCATGATGGCTCAAGAGCAGGAAAAACAAATGTTTCATTGTGGGGAACATAAGATAAAAGTGTGTTGATAAAAATAGGGGCGGCGATGAGATTATTACCAAGCTGTCTAAATATTGCAGTTGTGTCTCAGAATGGGTGCACATTTAATTTGTCGATTGGCATGATACCAAGTAAACAATCAAAGGAAAATCAATATATTGAGCAACAGTCTATAAGTAAAAATTCCTGCATGCTCTTAATAGTTTGAGAAGCAATGCCCTAGATATAGGTTTTTATAAATGCAAATTTTGCAATTAATCCATTAATAATTTATTTTTTTTCAAATTTGTTGTCCTCCAAGTAAAATCCAACTGAAAACTGCAAAAATACCGAACACCATCTCACAACATAACTATATACTGGATCATTAATTAACTATACACTGGATCATTAACTATACACTTGATCATTATCTAAACATTGGCTTTTAACAAAAATAAATTAAATTTTCAGCTGAAATTTAAACTAGAGCTTTTGCATTTAGTGTTGCCTACAAAATTAACCCCCAGGCCTAGCAAAAGAAGCTGGAATAAAAATAATTGTTCATCTCCAAGCAAGTTTGTTTGTATGCTCCTGATTGAAAATCCTGACAAAGGCCCTTTCCAATAAGAACAACAGATGCACCAATCTTTGAAGCCCATTTTGAAGAATGTCATCTTTCAAAACATTCAGCCATTCAATCTAAGACTTTTTTTTTAAACCCCCATAACAAATACAAAGTTAGTTGAAGTATTTTTAAAAAAGACACATCTTACATTAACAATGGCCTCCTTTGTCTGGGGCATGTCTGTAATTATTCCATCCGTAATTATCAGAAGAATGAAGTAGTTCCTGCCATCTTGACCAGCTGCTGCAAATCTGTCAAACCAAATAAACCAACCTTTTCCACTTAATTTTTTGCTTTGTTAAATGTGCAAATCTAGAAAATACCAATTTTATCTTTTTTCAATGCACATGTTTTTTGTGTCTATATTTCTATATGTTAAATAAGGTTTCTTAAATAAGATCTTCCCAGGGTTAAGAAATTGAGCCATAGCTCTGAGTAATCTTTTTGAGCTGGACCGGAGCTAGACGTTTTCTTTTATACATGCTTCTAAAGCTCAAGCAGATTTTGAACTTCATGGGGAAGAAGTGGCAACCAAATTATATCATAAGAATTTTAATTTAATATTATTTTCTGATTTCCAGGGATTTTTTCAATGACAAAGAAAACAAAGGGAGCAGAAATGATTGGGATTTAAGAATGAGAACGAAGAGAACATTTAAATCTTGAGAAACTATAATGGTGTGATACTGAGAGTATTTTTCATTTTAAAGAAACAGTATGATATACATGAAAGTCTAATGAAAGCATTGGGAATGTTTTTTACAAGTCTATGAGACAAAGGAGAGAGCAGCTACAGTTGTGAAACAGATGTGAGTTTTCCAGAATCAAGAATACTTGTGTAGACCAACGAAATTTTCCCTTCAGTACTCTCCATATTGCTTAATAAATTACAGTGATCGTTTTTACAACTTGAGATACGGCTGTCTTATCTTTGAGAAAAGTGTCGTCTTATCTTTGAGAAAAGTGCAGTCTAATCTTTGAGATACAGCTGTCTAATCTTTGAGATCCGGCTGTCTTATCTTTGAGAAAAGTGTCGTCTTATCTTTGAGAAAAGTGCTGTCTAATCTTTGAGATACAGCTGTCTAATCTTTGAGATACGGCTGTCTAATCTTTGAGATACAGCTGTCTAATCTTTGAGATACAGCTGTCTAATCTTTGAGATACAGCTGTCTAATCTTTGAGATACAGCTGTCTAATCTTTGAGATACAGCTGTCTAATCTTTGAGATACAGCTGTCTAATCTTTGAGATACAGCTGTCTAATCTTTGAGATACAGCTGTCTAATCTTTGAGATACAGCTGTCTAATCTTTGAGATACAGCTGTCTAATCTTTGAGATACAGCTGTCTAATCTTTGAGATACAGCTGTCTAATCTTTGAGATACAGCTGTCTAATCTTTGAGATACAGCTGTCTAATCTTTGAGATACAGCTGTCTAATCTTTGAGATACAGCTGTCTAATCTTTGAGATACAGCTGTCTAATCTTTGAGATACAGCTGTCTAATCTTTGAGATACAGCTGTCTAATCTTTGAGATACAGCTGTCTAATCTTTGAGATACAGCTGTCTAATCTTTGAGATACAGCTGTCTAATCTTTGAGATACAGCTGTCTAATCTTTGAGATACAGCTGTCTAATCTTTGAGATACAGCTGTCTAATCTTTGAGATACAGCTGTCTAATCTTTGAGATACAGCTGTCTAATCTTTGAGATACAGCTGTCTAATCTTTGAGATACAGCTGTCTAATCTTTGAGATACAGCTGTCTAATCTTTGAGATACAGCTGTCTAATCTTTGAGATACAGCTGTCTAATCTTTGAGATACAGCTGTCTAATCTTTGAGATACAGCTGTCTAATCTTTGAGATACAGCTGTCTAATCTTTGAGATACAGCTGTCTAATCTTTGAGATACAGCTGTCTAATCTTTGAGATACAGCTGTCTAATCTTTGAGATACAGCTGTCTAATCTTTGAGATACAGCTGTCTAATCTTTGAGATACAGCTGTCTAATCTTTGAGATACAGCTGTCTAATCTTTGAGATACAGCTGTCTAATCTTTGAGATACAGCTGTCTAATCTTTGAGATACAGCTGTCTAATCTTTGAGATACAGCTGTCTAATCTTTGAGATACAGCTGTCTAATCTTTGAGATACAGCTGTCTAATCTTTGAGATACAGCTGTCTAATCTTTGAGATACGGCTGTCTAATCTTTGAGATACGGCTGTCTAATCTTTGAGATACGGCTGTCTAATCTTTGAGATACGGCTGTCTAATCTTTGAGATACGAGCTCAAGATAGTTCTTGGACTATTTCAGGATCATGGTGATTGTTCATGAAGTAAAGGGAACTTAGTGATGGTTGAAAGCTCAGTTCTACACGTCTGTTTGTTCAGATTACAGATTTAGGGGGATCCACTTTACATTGTATTTCAAACCGGTTGTAAAAACTTGCATTAGGAAACTTAATCCTCTAGTGGTCGGCAAATTCATTAGTCAAAAGAGCGAAAAATCAGCAGCGGGAGGATTACAATGTTTTTGAGAGACAAGTTTCTTGTCAAGAACCATATTTTTTGGAGTCAAAACCGATTTGTGGCTAATTGGCTGAGCCGCACTCAGGTCACTAAAGAGCTGCATGCGGCTCGCAAGCTGCGATTTGCCAAACACTGCTATAGTTAGATTCATTTTGCTGTAAATTGAGTCATAAAGGGTTCAACTAAACAAAAAGAGTTTACTCTATTATAAACTAGTGCCGCTGTGACTCAACCTTGAGATGGGGGTCACCGGGGTTTATTTCTTACATGGTGACAGGGGGGTCTCCATAGCTCATTAAATATTCAGAGGTGGGAGAGGTTGCATGCCTAAGCACTGGTGGTCTTACAGTCAGGTGCACACCAGCATTAAAATAGCATCTTTTAATACTGGGACAATTAGAAAGTTTACCTGGCCACATGGTTAATACAGGGAGCAAAGTTGGTGGGCCCATAAAGTTGCACAGAGTAGAGTGTCCTGTGATAGGCTTCTATTACTCCTTGGATTCCTGGGCAGTATGGATTTGCAGAATTGCCATTCTGAAATTTGAACACAAAAGAGCCAAGATTGAGACTATGAAATGCTCATGGTGTAATAACACAATAGTGCATCCAAAGAAAGCAAAGAAATAGCTGATAGTATAGTCCCTCTGTGAATCTCAATTTCAAAGTCATTAAAATTGTTAGTTTTAGTAAACCATACCATTACAATAAGTGCTGACATTATTCTGCTAAAAACGTTAATTTTAAAAATTATAGTCATGCACAATAATAATTTGCTTTTTCAACAAGCTAAATTGCCCTGATAATAGACCAAAAAAAATATTTAAATTATTCAAATATCCCTTTGAACAATTCTTAAAATGGGATTAAATTTTTTAAAGGTCCCTTTTCAAATTTATATATTTAAATCTTATGACAGCAATTTTATGATAAAGCATGTTTTTACCAAGGCAAATTCATGTGAAACCATTCCATCAGGTGGTAGCCTTGCTCCAAAGCCAAGAGCTGGAAACATTTTCGCACTGAGAAATATATAAATATATAAATTTTACAAAAATTTAAGGTATAATAGAATATTTTGCCTTAAAGAAGTGTGCCTCAGTTGTTTTTTGTGATGTATGGTTAATGAATAAGATTATTCTAGGAATTAAAATGTAAAATTTACAACAATGTATAACATTCAAGTGATAAGAGGATCAATGATGTGAGGAAAAATAATCAGAGCAGTCAGATAAAAAAATTTAAAATACTTATAGTTAATTTAAAATATACCACACTCTAAAATGCTTTGCTTTTGTAGATGAAGGGGTGGGGGGTGGGAGGAGGGGAGGAGGAGGAGGACGAGACAGCATATATGATGTGCTAAGGAAAATTTTGAGATTAAAAATGGTAGGAATATAGGAAAATGTGACTTACACCTTTACCTTAGCACGAAAACAAAACTATTTTAAGATAATTAAACTTTCAAAGATACACTTTAATGTAATCCTGTGTACTTACCTGTCATAGTCTTGGATGATATCCCCGACAGCTTTGATTGAGGTGGCATAAGGGTTTGGCCTGTAAGGATTCATATAGTGGAGGGATGTGGGAGATTTGGGGTCTCCGTTGGATGCTGTGAAGTCTATGGCAAATGTGCAGTGAATTTTCATCCTGTCAAAATTATTATTATCATCAAACTAATTTTTTTTACTTATAAGAAATTTTTTAATAGCACATTGTTAATCAAAGATGAGCACTGTAAACAAGTCATTATTCAGTTTAAAAAAAACTCACCTTCCTTTTTTTTGTTTTAAAAACACATCCTCAAATTCAATCAATTCAACATGCATTTTAACAGCTAACCATCATAATATTAAATTGCATATAACTCACCCTCCTTTATTTATGTAATCTAGAAATGTGTACACTGTTTCAACTCTAAAAGACAAAAGTTTTCCCTGTCAAAAAATTTTTTTTAATGAAATTAGATCATGCAGAGAGTATTATTTTGTTCATTTGTAATTCACAGCTAGACATTAGTTTAGCATGAACATTCTTCATTACCTTAACACTTATATAATACATAATTCGCACAAGGTGTTTATACAATTTACAAATTATAAACAAATAATATTTTTTAAGTTGCTGCACTGACTTTGCATTTTTTTATTTTGCCACAACATCAGTAAAGTTGAGAAACTTTTTGATTTTCTTTACATTTTAAGTATACCAATAAATCTTACATTTTAGAAGCACATTTGTGATTAGAATTTTTTTTTTCAAGAACAAACCAAACAGCAAGGACTTACAGTTCCAGAATTTTTATAACTTTTTCCTTTTTTCTTCTGTTTCTTGGGATTTATGAACTAAAAATAATAAATAATTGAGCTGCATTAATAATTTAGCTACTAAAGTACAAATAATAATTATTGTAGCAGATTCAGTAATATTGCCAAACTAATCAATTCATTTGTGGTTAAAGTTATATATTCATTAAGTTTGAGAGAAATAGGATGACGATATTGTAGCAATTAGAATTTCACTGATCATTCCCTCAAAGACAATGTTAGGAAGACATATTTCTTTGCTCCGTTCCTACATCCAAGTTAAATACTGAACTCTGTCTAAAAGCATAAAAAAGCTCTTACAACTACTGAAAAGAAAATAACAAGGGGAGTGAACCAATATAATATTTTTTCTTTTCAGTGGGGGGATGGCTGGTAATTGCATGTGCGAAGAGAAGAAGAGAGAATGGGTATGCACCCCCAACTCTTTGACAAACATTCACACCTGGATCATACTGGAAACTTTAGTGTCCATTAGAAGACTCATCTAATATGTCTTTTAACAATTGCCTTTTACTGCACTTAATTATTCCTCTAGTTGTGTTTTCCGCTGGTTCCTTAAAATTTAGGCATTGTTGGACTTTGAATGAGTTTCCATGCATTCATACTTATAACGTTTAATTACTGGCAGCCATTCTCGGCACCCTCAGTTTCAAAACTGGTCAGATGTTCTTCACCCATACAGGTATTGGCAGATCGGAAAGACAGGCCTACCTCAAAAACTGTACCATCACCAGGACCATTCGACAGCTCTCGTAATGTAGTAATAAATGAACCAATAAAATCATGTCTGAAATTTAAAATCACCTGTTCATTAACTATTTTATATCTAAGTGATTATTTTGTTGTAGCTTCAAGATCTATCAATGTCAGCGTATTCTTTAACTTACCCATCCAAAAAATGAGATGAGCATTGCCCATAGACAAAGGGTTTAACATCAAATTTAAATTACAATGACGGGACAATTATTAGGATGCTGCCTATAAAAAAATTTTTTTTTACATAAGGTTTTGGTATCTGTTGATAAACTCTTAGATTTTTAAGTCTGCTACACTAACTTATTATTTTTTTTTTAATTGTTGGACAAAGGGGTGCAAACAAGTGGTTTAAACTTTACTTCAGTAGAAGAAAAAAAAATTACATTGTTTGGGATAAAAGCCTTATTCAGTTAACATAATATTTAGAGAATACCTGAAATTACATAAAATACAATATGTCTATGTCAATCTATGTCTATGAGAATTTTTATTTGTGCTAAAAAAAAAGTATGCTAGGTCCAGATCAGATTATTTTCCTAAAAACACATAAACACATATTCGAATCTAAAAATTTTTAGCAGATAAAATTTCCCTTAAAGATTGTTAGCATTTTGAAAAGAGAAAATTGTCCAACTTACCCGCCATCAGCATCCCAGTCATGGCATTCAACTTTAATAGCTCTGTGAAAATGATAAATAGAAAATGAGATGAAGCATATTAAAACTATACATCCAAGCAAATAAAAGCAATAAACTCATAAATAAGATTATCTGATTTCATTTTCGATGCAACCTCTTAATTTGAAACATTTTATAACATAAAAGATTGGAAAAACAAAAAACGTGACTTGTGAGTAAATTCTTCTTCTGTCTGTTAAATATTGTCTTATATTAAAAGTATTTTCAAAGATTGAAATCATATGTGTATTTTATCATGGCCATAAAAATCACTATGCTTAACAGAATGTAAAATATAGCTGTTCATTTTAATTTTTTTAACTGTGTGTCAGAGGCATGGTGGTTATTTGGTCATAAAATATAAGTATTAAAACATAGCTATTAGTTTAATTCATCTGCAAAATGGCCATGTTAACTCCTATTTTGTCATTTTTATAAAAATTCAGTACCCGGTAAGCAGATAAGGGTCTAATGTGAGTAATACTTTTGAAAATGAGGTCAAATATATTTTTTTTTAAAGAAAAGGCCCACTTCTCAAAAGTTAAATGATACTATGATATGAAATAGTTTTATTATTAGTTTAAAAAGAAAATATTTATGTTCAAGTTGTTGAGCACAGATTAGTGTATTACATGCGAGTGTAGAAATGTTGTGAAGATTTGCATGTATTTAGAGACAGCTTAGACTTGATAATATAAAACTTTTGGTCAGGCTATTATAGTCATAGCTCAGACATATGAAAAAGATGTGGGTAAAGCCTAGGTTGGTTGTTATATAATATGAATAATTTTCATGAATAATGCTTATTTAGTTAAAAATAAAAGCAGGGCTGGGAAGTCCTGCACCATTGCATGTGATCGGAATTCCTATACTTTTTTCCACAATGCACTGTATTTGAAATAAATACAGATTTTTTGAGAGGGGTGAGGGGGGTCACACTCTTTTTTTTCACCCCCAAGAACCCCTCTATGTTACAAATAGAGAAACACTGAAAATTAAGATATGTTGCTAGGGATATTCTTTCAAATTAATAAATATCTGCAAATCTACTTCACCTGTCATAATCTCCATTACACAGATCTCTGACTGGGATAGCAAAGGGTCGCCATGTTGGGTTTAAAGTTTTCTTGATAACTTCTGTTCTGTGCACTACTGTGAAGCTAGGGACCGAAAAACATGTAATGTTTATACATCTACGCTACTTTTTTAAAACAGTTATTCTATTTGGCAAGAATCTAATAAGAAATATTTCCTTCCTTTTTTCAAAATTGACACACATAATTAAAATTACAAATTAAACTTAAATTAATAATATAATATACTGAATACTCACTAATATCAAAAACTTATTTATTTGTCTAGATATTATACTAATACCATAATACTATGCAGGAGGTATTTTTGTGTGTCTCAGAATAATATGTATCTGTTTTTATTTCATTTATGTATTTTATTTTAATATTATGATTATGCCTCTTTGCTATATTTATGTACAGCGCGGTGAGCCCAGCCCTAGGCCGGGGTACCGCGCTATATAAGACCACTTATTATTATTATTATCTAAAAGAAAACAACTCTAAATGATGGCAAGGCGACAAAGCCTTTTTAAACTATTTTTCTTCACCCAATCCATTAATCTATAAAACATGTAGGCAACACTTCCAAGCTTATTGAAGCAAACAAATAGCTTTACAGTCACAAACAGCTGGACAAAAGATTCTGTCTCAACTGTGAAGTTAAAGGAGCATGGCAGGTTAGCACACATGGAAAGGGCAAATATGTCAATCAACAGTAGTTTCTTGATAAGCCTTATGACTCTCTAGTCAAAATGTTATGCTTTGTCATGATTGTACCAGCGCATCCACGTGAACCACAGGAACATAAAATTACAACTATGGATGCTTGCTCTCCAGCTGAGCCTACAGCATCTGACTAATTTCTAGAGTAAGCAATGGTCAGTATTAGCATTGGTGTTAAGTTTAATGTGTAACTAAATATATCATAATTTCTTGATAGGTGTCATTAGGGTCTCCTTCCAGAACAAGCTGATGCTCTTTGTTAGATCCAGGCTGTTAAGTTTAGTCAATGTTTCTTGATTATTTCATGGTTATTTGTGGTGGTTTTTTCTGTTGCTTTTTTTTTTTAATTTTTTTTTTTGAAGAGCTTGATTGTTAAATAAATAAAGCTCATAAAAATGTGTTATTTATATGTTGTGATCACCTAAGATGTTGAGTAACGAGGATTACAATTGAGTTATACCACATGAAGTCTGGTACCCTTCAGCCTGAAATGAATGCTAAAGAAGTTTAACAAGCTAATTCATACAGATGTTACATATAGACTAATTTTACATCTTTCTCTGTGATTAATAGATGCTAAAGTTGCAAAGATTACCTGCATCATATTTCAGTTTTTATAAATTAAAAAAAGGCATGAGATATTGAATCTGTATGATGCAAAAGTATAGTAAAAAAAAAAGGGAGTGATTCTTTTTTTAATTGTGAGTAGATCTTGTTTGGATTGAAGAGCAATGCTAGGACATTAAAAACTGCTTGAAGAAAAACAATAGCAAAAAGGCATATGGTGCCAGTTGGTGAAAAAAACTAACCAATGCAAAGCAAGGGGATAGTACTATCATACAGGATAAAAATGGTAAATGTTTGACAGAAGAAAATGATTTCCTAAAAAGATGGACTGAATCCTGCTCAGAGCTGTATAATGAAAATACAAAGATAGACCCAGAGATCCTTAATGTCCCTCCAGCAACAAACAATGTTAACTACCCTATTCTCCACGCAGAAGTAGAAGCAGCAGTCCAAGCACTCCAAATAGGAAAGGCAGCAGGAGTGGATAATATCCCTGCCCAGTTGGTGAAACAAGAAGGAGAAGCAATGATAAGTTCCCTATTCAATATTTGTAACAGAATATGGCTGACAGGGGAATGGCCCAAATCATGGACCCAATCGCTCATCATCACCCTCCCCAAGAAAGGTAACCTACATCTATGCCAAAACTATTGCACCATTAGCCTAATAAGCCATCCAAGCAACGTCATGTTGAAGGTCATATTGAACAGACTAAGACCATATGCCGACAAAATCATTGCTGAAGAACAGATGGGCTTCAGGCAAGGATGTGACACTACTGAGCAGATCCTAAACCTCTGAATACTATGTGAGAACTATGCTCTCAACACCAACAAAACCTGTACCACATCTTTGTGGATTTCAAGAAGGCATTTGACAGAGTTTGGCATGCTGCTTTATGGGCCACCATGAGGCACTACAAAATCAACACAAACCTAATCAGAATGATATGCAGCGTCTATGATAAGGCCACAAGTAGCAATAACATCGGAGAATGGTTCAAGACCAGGGTTGGAGTACGACAAGGCTGCTTGCTGTTCAACATCTTGTTAGAGAGAATTATGTCAGATGCTCTGGAAGCGCATGAAGGGACAGTCAACATTGGTGGCAGAACAATCACCAACCTACGCTTTGCGGATGACCTAGATTGACTGGCTGGGAACGAAGAAGAGCTAGCCAACCTAGTAAAAGCCTCTGGACAAGACTTCATCGTCCTTTGGCATGCAAATCAGTGCAGAATAGACAAAATTGATGAAGAATAACACCACCTGCATAGCCACTGAAATTAAGGTCGGGGAGGAAAGATTCAGGCAGTTTCAAATACCCAGGAGCAATAGTCTTGGAAGAAGGCTTCAAGCCTGAATTGATGTCCAGGATTTCCCAGACCACAACAACGCTAAAGAGGCTCAAGAAAATATGGAACGACAAAAATTTAGCCCCCATCACCAAAATCAGGCTGATGCGCTCATTAGTCCTCTCCATTTTCTTGTATGCCTGTGAGTCCTGGACATTAACATAAGAACTTGAAAGCAAAATAAAGGCAATGGAGATGAGATTTTTCAGAAACATTCTTGGCAACTGCTATAGAGACCATATCTCCAATGAGCAAGTGAAAGAAAGGATTCATCAGGCAATTGGGCAGCACGATGACCACCTGGTGACAAGGAAACAAGGGCTCATCATGCAGGGCACAACAAGAGGAGGGAGAGGAAGACAAAGAAAATGATGGGAAGATAACATCAAAGAGTGGATGGGACTAAAACTAAGCCATGCTGTGTGAAGTGCAGAAAACAGAGAGGAAAGGAGGGGATAGTTTTCATGTCATCCGTGGACTAAGGGAGATGATGATGATGATGATGAGATCCTGTTAACTATCAATTATTTTTTATGGGCAAAATAACATACATTCAGCAATTTGGTTTCAACAATATTTTTATAGGAAAATGGTTTTTGTTTTACTTTAAAAAATTTTTGCAGCAATAATATGTGATCAAAATCAAATTTAAATGCAGATATAATATAAGCTGAAAAAAAAATGTGGAAAATTAAGTAGATACTGCAATGCAAAATTTAAAAAAAAACAACTGTGCAGACAAAAAAAAATGTAGTTAACTTAAATTTGTATTTATTTCTAGCAGATAATTTGGCACTTGTGGATCTTCAACTCATGTGGAACTCTGCAGAACAAATCATCAGCTAAGTAAAAAGATCTTTTGCATTTGTTAAAAGTAATTTATTTATATTGGAGAGATACCCAATCCTCAGTTGACAGAAATCCATCATATGTTACAGAAAGTGTACAATTTACTAGAGCTTCAAATGTACTTTGGCCCACTGAATTTAGCCAAATGAACTGTGCAGTGGTTTACCGAATGGGCTACACTCCAGAACATTGCTTTCATCATCTACATGACGAATGAGCTACACTCCAGAACATTGCTTTCATCATCTACATGACGAATGAGCTACACTCCAGAACATTGCTTTCATCATCTACATGACGAATGAGCTACACTCCAGAACATTGCTTTCATCATCTACATGACGAATGAGCTACACTCCAGAACATTGATTTCATCATCTACATGAATTGGAAGTACATTATTCAAGTTTATAAGCATGATGCTGGGGGGGGGGGGTAACAATTAACCAATTCATAAACTTGTAGAACGTTTTTTGAATTTCAAATTATCACTGTAGCATCAAAGTGAACTTGATAAAATTATAACAGTAAATTTCACTTGGAGACAAACCTGCCATCTTCATGTGATCGATAGAATGTTAGGAAAGGGTCCGACTTCCCAAAAAAATCTTTCTTGTCAAGTTTTTGAGCACTGAATTGCATGGTTGCATGTTCCTGTTTTTATGATAGAAAAAAAAATGCTGGGAAGGCATATTCATAACATATATCATTTTTAAAAAAATTACTTAATTGTGTTTTTGCCTTATACACATCTGAAAATATCTCAAACAAAGTTTAAGTCTTCTATTTTCAAGGCAAGATGCATCTAAGCATATTGCATCAGCTGAGCTTTATCTGCATTTTTGTTGAGCCATAAGCTTCATGGGCAGTTTTTTATGAACAAACCACAAATTACACACTTAAGATATATTACCTTACAGCTGTTCATCTCTTCTGCACCAACTGAGGAGAAGTTTTATTTCTTTATTGCTTTTATTTTATAAAACAATTTTAAATATTCATAATTTATTTTCACATTAAAAAAATAAAAGGAAAATAAATAAAATAAATTATTCACATGAATAATTTCTTCATCACAGCCTGACATTAAGTGTCTGTAACTGCTATAATGTAGGCCTATATCTCTAAGACCTGTAGTTTATAGTTTACTTCTGAATAACCCGCTACATTCATAAAAATTTTCACCTACTTATAATCTGTCCACTGTCTTTCTTTGGACCACTGTGGGAGGGAGAGAGAGAGCGAGAGGGGGGAGGAGGGGGGAGTTTATTAAATACAAAGAACATTTTTTTTAAAAATAAACACTGAGAAATAGTTTCAGAAGAATAAGATAAGATAAGATTATTTTATTTCATTTACAGATATGGAAATGTTTTTTTTTTATTACAATGTACATAATAATTTTCAGCAGAGATAAATATTCTTACAAAGATACACGTCTTTTAGAACAATTTACAAACAAGACATCAAGAATCTCAACCACGTAAATTTAATTACTTTAAAATATTTTTTTTTTAAACTAACATTAGTTGTTTGGTCAACTTGTTGGATGAGACAACTTCTCCAAGAGTGCACTCGGTTCGTCCCAAAAAATCCTAAAGAAAAACAGCCATTATAAATAATCTTTTTAACATAATGCATCTGTGTAATTATAAAGCCTTCGAATGGTATTCCAAAATAAAGATGCAACATACTATAAATTTAAAATAATTTTATTTACATTACCCATAAGGTAAATAGAAATTAAAAATTGGTCATACGTTCTTTTTCATTGCGTAACTTTTGTCTATTTAAATTTTCTGTTCTTACCAATAAATCGTAACAGTATAACAATAAAAACTGAGGTTGTTTCAAAATGTCTGTTGCCTGGTGTAGCCTTAGACTATTTTTTTTTACTAGACTCCACCAAAATTGCTTATCCAAATATTCCATAATCTTAAGACTCTCAGTTTGCAAGAGTTTAAATAAATTGATACTATGTCAAGAAGATCATACAAAATAATGCTCACGTGCTTAGACAAATCAGAGCTTGATGAATCAACATCATAGCTGTTGAAAGAAGTTGAACTGCTAGCATATAAAATATCACAGCATACAGCTCAACATTAATAAATAAGAATTGACTCCAATGCAATTTATACACTGAAAAATTGGATTGTGAAAAGTGTTTTTTTTTTTGTATACTTTCTTTCTACTTGTATTTCCATCTTGTGGATATGTGGGTGGAGCGTTACTTTTTTGTTTTGTATAATTTCTTTCTACTTGTATTTCCATCTTGTGGATATGTGGGTGGAGTGTTATTTTTTTTTGTTTGTATACAACAGACCTTTTTTCTCATTTGATCATTTTCTTGTAAAGGGGTAAACCTGAAAGGTGTAGATTGCATTGTTGCAATAAGTTGTGTCAACATCGCGTCAACACCTAGGTCGGCGTAGGAGGGTTGAAACTGTAGCTCAAATTATTGTGTTTGACAGCGTCTCCTGCGCTGAGTGAACAGGTAGGTGGTTGAGTTCAGATCTAATTTTTAAAAACTTTCTCTCAACTCGCATTCCCATCTTGTGTGTGGATGAAGCATTATTTTTTTTTTTACACACGTGACATTTTTAGATTTCTTGTGCAGTGTTCACATGGTGGACGGCTGGAAAACTGGGTCGACGGATGTGGGTTGACACTGTCACTCAAATTATTGTTGTTAATTGTGTCTGCTTTACGGTTGAGTGAACGAGTGGATGGGTGAGCTCAATCCACTTTTTAGCTTTATGCCTAGGTTAAGTCACTTTAACCAAGATTTTGCAAGCATTTCATGCTTAAAAAAAGTAAATAATGCTACTTTTGTCGATAATTTAAAGATTACAATTTTAATACTAAAAGGTAGAATTTTTTTTTTTTTATAATTTAATTTTTTAAGAAAGACTTTCTATCAAAGATGAGTTAAAACGCATTAAAAAGTAGAAAATAATTTAAAATTTCGTACACAAAGAAAGTCTGTGCAGAAAATGTTTTAAAAAATTGATAAAAATTAAACTTATTTAAGTTTCGATTCAATTCAATTCGAATCCTTTGACTACATGGAGAGCTAATCTAAACTTCTGCACAGTCTTTCTTTGCATAATGCATTTGAGAATTTTAAATTATTTTCTACTTTTTATTGCTTTTTAACTCATCTTTGATAGAAAGTATTTCTTTAAAAGTTTTCTTTTATATATATTTTTTAAATTTTAAATTTTAACCCAACTTTTGAAATAATGAAAAGAATTTAATTAAAATTAAGTGATATGTCAAATCTTGTATCATTGAATATGGCCGAACCTGAGGCATCTAAGTCCAATTGAACTGTTTTACACATGGTTAGAATTTTATTTGTAAAACATAATTAAAAACAAATAAAAATTCAGATGCTTCACATGTAATTCACCAGATACGATAAATTCATATTAAGCATATTTACTTAAGAGAGTAGATGAATGAGGATTTAAAATTTATTGATCCTATTATCCTCATCACGCAATCTTAACCGAACCCCACCCCCTCTTGATGACATCATATTGGATGACCTTCACCACCAGTGAATACATTATTTCTTCAAAAATATATCCATTAACATGCACATTTTGTATTCCATATTGTAAGTTGCACTTAATGGCTTAATGTCATATCAAACTTACACTTCAAACTTGAGCTTCTGTGACTGTTCAAAGTAGTATTGCATAACAAACTTTTTCACAAAGTCAGGGTTAAGGTTGTTCCATATTATTTCTGTCCTTCCAAACTTAAATAAATAAAAATATAAAGTTTCACGGATAAATGCAAGGAAATCTTTCTTTATTACTTCAACCAAGTCTGTTAAAACTGTAAAATAGAGTAGTTGATGAACCATGTAAATTCTTTGGTCTCAAGCGTTAGTAAGATCAAAGTCAGTCACATTTTTTTAAAATTTAAAGCTAATGAGGGTAACAAAGCATGGGAAAACCTAAAATAAAGGAAGCAACAATACATCATTGTTTTGTTGCTTCCTTTTTTTTCAGGTTTTCTCATACTTTGTTTCACTCATTTCCTTTTTTCTAACCTGAATGCAGTCTCTCCCCCTTATTACCATAATTTAAAGCTGACAAGCTTTGCTATTGCAGCAGGGCATTGATTGTTGATGAGAGAACATACATTTTAAACGTAATTGTTTTGAATAATGAATAATGTCCCCATATAAGAAATTTTAAAAATTTGTTATGGAGGGAAGGGAGTGGTATAGAAAGGTGAAAATAGTTGCATTAACATAGATATTCCAGACAAACTGTAGTAAGCAATTTCATATCTCCAATTTATACTTATAGTAGGTAAGTGGGTAGCTAATTTAGATAATGTGCCATATTTTTGGATGAAAAAAAAAAACATATTTTAAGAAAAGGCACCCTAAAATAATTTCAAATCATGCTTATGTGACTGTATATATATATATCTCCATGAAAATACAACTGGGTACTTCAATTTTAATTCACAGCAAAAATTATTATTATTCATAATTCCAAAAAACATGTTCTTTTAAGAAAAAAACGTTTCACTCAACGCAAAAATTATAGTACATTCTACATTATTTCACATTTCCATTAAAATACTTCACACTTCCAATAAAACAAATGTTCTTTTGCATTTAAACATGTTTACTTCTTTTAAAATCCTCCGCTACTGTGGTGGCCAAATTTGAACAATATCGTCTAGAATGGCGTTTAATACATTCAAACCATTTGCATTAACACGTCGACGCAAAATGAACCCACACATATAAGAATCGAGCATATATCTGTGATTGCCATTTTTTCTGTTTTTTGCCAATTGCCACGTATGTTTGATGCGTTAAGTATTGGCATTCCATTAACTTTGTGGTTGTTAGCACATCGTCTGACAGCATGTTTAATACCATGTCCATGTTGTTGTAGAAACAAGAGACAACTGACTTCATTGTGAACTAATGCAGAAATTGTCAAAGAATTCATGGTGTCTACACAAGCAGTTGTATTTATTAATACAGATATAATAACTGCATAGACATAGAATAGCAGCAATGATAATTTTTGCGGTGAATTAAAATTGAAGTACCTACAAATGACTGCAATGAAAAAATGCACTAGAGTGACAGCCATTTACAAGTAAAATGAGAATAAACAATATAGTAGTGAAGCAGATTCATTGGCTTTTATTTTGCAACACTCATCATTGAAAAAAAAAACATTATTTTATGCTACAATAATCCAGGTGAATTAGTTATAGCCATCAACAACATTACTCAATCATTTCAAATAGTGTCTTATTAGGTCAAATGCACTTATATATCTGAGAGAGTTTTCCATCTTAATTTAATTTTTTTTATTTGTTAAGATGGAACTTATACTGCAAATAATATTACCTCTTTCCATCCTCTACTTGAGAAATCCTGTACAAATAGCACAACCACTGAAACAGTCAACATTGTTATTTCTTCATAAAATACTATTACAAATATTTTTGATTTATTGTTCCAAATAAAGACCACACTTATTAACATAATGTAATTTTAAACTAGTAGTGCAGCCTACAATCGGAATATTGCAAAAAATAATAAAACATAGGGGCCTAGTGTGAATGATATCAAATATATGAGGCATAACTACTTTCATTGGTCCCACTATTTCCCTATTATTAATAATTATTTATTGAGGAAAGAAACCATTTACTAATCTTAAATTTTTACAATAAAAATGATAATTTCAGTGTTTTATTTTAAATTAAATTTTCCTTTATTTTATACACATTCTTCTCTAGGGTTATTTTCCTTGAAAGGGCCCCCCTCCCCTTAAGCTGCCTGAAACAAACCGTGTTGGCTTGGCATATAACTCGAGAGTTCACTATGAATATTAGTAATGCAAAAATTTATAGTTAAAAAATTGTTTGAACATTTTTGACTAGTCAATAAAAAATATTGATAACGAACAATTTACCATTTAAATATTATCATAATAATAATCACAATTTCCAAAGATCAAATTATCAAATGCAGAGATTGTTCAAAATTTTTAAGAATCAACATTTTGCAATTTTTTTAATTGTTTTAATTTCCCATATTAATTTTGCTACCTAGAGAAATTCAAAACCGCGGCCTAGCTCAGATAGATTGGAAGCGACTGATTCTTTTCTCCCCCCACCCTGTGTAGAAGGACGCCCCTGCATGATGTGCCAAAAAACCCATGTCTGATTTTTTTCTTACCTATTTAAGCTTATTTAATCAAGTTTGGATTTTTTAAAGTTTTATGTAATTATTCAACTAATAATACATCTATTCATCAGGGGTTGACAAAATTTTGTAATATCATGTAAAGAAATAATTTTTGAAATACCTCAAAGTCTACTTTATAAATGCAGTTTTAGTCATTTTATTTTTGGTGGTCTTTTGCGTACCATTAAAAATTTATTTGTTTGCCGTGTCTGGCATGCATGCTTTAGGTCGTTGACCGATGCTATACATGATTAAAAATAAAATTAACTTACTTGGATCAGACTTTGAGAACACATCAGAATCAACAAGCTTCCTAAAAACAACAAAGACCAAATAAACCTAATTTATATTTATCATTTGGGGCAAACCATAAATGACCTCATGATAATGATTGATTGATTACTTGTATAGAGCATGTGTCCATGCTATTTTAGCATGCTCAAAGTGCTCTGATGTCATAAAATCTATTTTTTTATGTCTTTAAATGTCTCTTAAATGATTTTTTATAATTTTTAATTCCCTTCAAAGACTGAGGAAAACTGTTCCATAATTTAGGCGCTATAGCTTCAAAAGAGCGCACTCCAAAGACTTCTTTTTGTGTCCATCCCCACTGGAACCTCTCAGTAGGGACTGTGATGACAAGCCCACGATCTTTAAGGATACATGTTAGCATCTAGGGGTGGGGGCATGAATTTTTTTTACAATGCATTAATTCTAAATTTTGTGACAAATTAATTTGTGACCATGTGGGACGGGGATCCAAAATCTGTCAAAATAGTGTGACGTCATTTATGGATAAACCCTTAAATATTTAATGTTTATATATATATCTATATATTAATTGTAATCTGTCATGTATCCAAAATGTAATATTCTTACTTCAAAAATTAATTTTTATTTTATTGCTCTTTGTTACTCACAAAAGCATGTGGTTAACATTGACAAAAGGCTTCTTGTTCATGTTTGGTGCAATATGAATGAGCCTATTTTTTTACTCCCCCAGAACATGTTGAATTATGAAATATGGTGAAAGTATGGTTCTCAGTAAACAGAACAGGAAGATTTAATGCATATCAGTATCAGGGGGAGAAAATATAGTGTGTCAATTTTTATGTGGATGATAATATCTTTAAATCCAATAATAATAAAGTCTTGAAAAAGAGATGCTACATTTTCTTTTAAAAAACAAATACTTTTTCTATGAATTAAGAAAATATTATATTTCAAGGGCTTTGACAAACCATTGGTACATTTACATAAGTATATCCATACCTAACAAAAAAAAACACAAATAACCATCCCATAATACATGTGAAAATGTAATCTTTAAAATAGAGGCATATTTTTTTCCTTTAAAGTTCATTAGCATGAACAAAGATGGGTTAAGAGTCTCTTTCAAAATATGAAATATATTTTAGTTTCCAATTGCGAAAAGTAAAGGTCACGAAAAAGTGGGTGTAAATTTTTTTGAGATTACTAACAGATCATTGAAATTTGTTTAAAACACTTAAGACGTGAAAATGGGTTAAGAGATTTTTCTTTAGAAAAAAGAATTATGTGTTTTTCCATTTTCCGACAATATAGATAAAATTCCGTTAATGTAAAAGAAATTTAAAAAATGGTATATAGATATAACTATATGTTTTGTTGTAAATTTAAGAACATGTTTTTACAATTTTTAAAGAATAAAAATTGTAGTTCGTGGGCGTGCAAGGTTAAATATTTCTCAAAACTAAAAGATATTAGAAACATTAACATTTTCATAGTAATCATAGATTAGATGCTTCTTTTTAAAATAACTTTTTCCTTAAAGTAGTTTAAAATACATTTCAAGGACGTGGAATATTATCATAGTTTTGTTGTTTTTATTTATTATTTATGAGAACACAAACATCAAAACCTGTTTCAGTTATTTACATAAAAATTTGATTATTAGGTGCTGAGACTTCACAATAGCAGGTACAAAGTATCGCAAAATGCCTACCATTTCATTATTATCCAGGTAAAATCGGGTCATATTAGTCAATAATAATTTTAGAAGTTTATAATAAACACTACTAAGTTAACTAAGTGATCAAAAAGGAAAAAGATTACACTTACACTTGTCATGGCTATGTATAAGTATAACTATGCAGATGCAGGACTATCGACCATCTATGGCCTATGGAAACTTGACTAAAAGTTTTCAGTAAAACTTAAATTGAAGTTCACTAATTAGTATGCCGCACTATGCTGCATGCCTATACTAAATGTCTATGTTATTATGTCACCTTTGTCATTTCACTCATGTCTATGACTATGTAAAGTAAAGTTACACTTAAGTGAAGTATGTATAATCGTATAATATAGTATAAAAAGTATTTTATCAGATCAGCATCAAATTAATGCCTTAAAGCCTTAAAGATATTTTTTTTAAATCCGATTGTGATTTATACCTGCAAGAAACTGAGACTTCAACTAATGTAGCAGGTGCAACACCAGTTCCTGGTTGGAAAGCGCCTGTCGCCATTTTGTTTGTTATGGTAAACACGAATTATCTATTCTCAACACTGTAGCATGTATGGAGGTCTGCCAACAACTAAATGATTTATTGTGAATGGAGATAGTATAATAATATCGGTGAATCTTTCTAAAATATCTCCAGATTAGAAAAATGATTTAATAAGAAAAACTCGCACACTAAATTAGCAAAAAGATGTTTGCTCTAAAAAATAATTAAATTAAAAAATATGTTTTCATTAAATAAGTTAAAACCACACTTTTAATTTTATTGAAATGCCCGCCCCTTAGAGTTTCTTCTCGGACACTTTTTTAGCTGTTGACTTAGCCGAAGAGTCAAACTGGTAACAACTACAATGAGTTTTGGGGGGGGGGGGTAGAGAGGGACTCGACTGGTAGGAAAGGATAGGCCGGAAACAAAGAAATTAAAAGATGAAAAGAAAAGGTTGTTGAAATTTGGAAAAATTTTT
>CAXITT010000042.1:1305456-1412293 GCA_964033795.1 Lymnaea stagnalis
TATATATATATATATATATATATATATATATATATATAAATATATATATATATATATATAGAGAGAGAGAGAGAGGAGAGAGAGAGGAGAGAGAGAGAGAGAGAGAGAGAGAGAGAGAGAGAGAGAGAAGCAGTTGGTCTTTACGTAAAATCGTTCAGTTGAAAGTCTACTCATCCAGATACGATTCTCATTCATTACAAGAAGGAAAATTAACATATTAAAAATGGGAAAACTTCAAACAAAAAGTATCTACGCCATACACGGTGATTAAATGTATGAAATAAAAGAACAGAATGGGCAACGTTGAATTTAACTTTCAAGTTATTTAAGTTGTCAGCTTAAGATGAAAGTGGGATGTTATACTTAGGGACAAGACCCATACTGTTACAAATTTTTTTTCCTTCGACAGGGAGATCATAAATTAATGTAACACTTTTGAGGCTGGAGCAACCCTCCCACACTGCCATTCCTTTTTGATCTGCGCGAACTTTAAGGAACGGGCAAGACAGGTAAGCGAGCCCCATTCCTGAATTTTGACATTGTTGCAAACGTCTACACAAGTGTTTGCCTTTTTTAACTATCGGAAATTACACAGATCAAGCGCATTTCTTTTCATAATTATTTTATTAAATGGTGTTGAAATTATAATTATTAAAAAAAGAAAAGAGGTCACCAAGAAGTTTAGAAAAGAGGCCAAATTTGAGGAATCTGAGCTTGAGAAGACTAATATAGCAAACCTGAAGTTTTGGCGCCCCAGGCAGTTTAAAATTTTGCCACCCCTTTCTCCTACAAATTTTCAGGTTGATATTAACTGTAAATAATTTAAACGGCGCTGCTAGAGTAGACAGATTTTAACAGGCACAAAAATTAAAATATGTCTTTTTCTGCAAAGTATACAAATTTGCTTGAAAATTAAATGGATTTTATTGTATATGCGTAACATTGACAAGAAAAAAACTCTACTTCGAATATGCAGTGACTGTACAATTGATTTTAATAGCTATTACATACTACTCGTCAAAAAATACTGCATGCAATGCGTGAACTTCCCATCTACTAAAGTTACTTGACAAAACATGCATTCAAGAAACGCACTTTATATGCATCCCCATAATTGCGCCTCCCCCCCCCCCCCACACACACAGGTGCGCAATCGCACACTTTTTTTTTCACGTCCCTGAACTATACTATATTTTAATATCTCACCCCTTTTTATACCAAATACTGCATGCAATGCGTGAACTTCCCATCTACTAAAGTTACTTGACAAAACATGCATTCAAGAAACGCACTTTATATGCATCCCAATAATTGCTCCTCCCCCCCCCCCCACACACACAGGTGCGCAATCGCACACTTTTTTTTTCACGTCCCTGAACTATACTATATTTTAATATCTCACCCCTTTTTATACCTCAGATGCATAACACCATATTTAAATGAAGGCTGCTTCCGTAAAATATCATGAAACAGACGCACATGTGGTATTTTTAAGAATCTCATTTAGCGCAGTATCGGTAATTTTAATTAGTTAAATCGGCGCCATTTGGTAGCGTTAGCGACAATAGAGAATTATATAAAAGTAAAGAATTATGTTTTGATGATTGATATTAATCTACTATTTCTACAAAAATGTTTTTGTTTTTTCCTTTTTTGTGTGGCTCCTTGTGGCTATTTGGATGGAAATATAGGAGTGAAAACGTCATTTTAAATAAACAGCTAAGTCGAAGATGTGAGCCTTTCCTGGTTATTAAATAGGTTTTAATAAATTTTAGTTTAGAAAAAAACATCTTTCTCCAGTTGCAACGCAACGCTGGCTGGAATTGTCAGCGAAATTCGAAGAGAAATGGCTATATTTAGAAATGTATTCAGACATTGTTAAGGCTTTTAAAGTATAAGAGCGTTCAGTGGTGCTTTCTCGCATGGCAGCCTAAGTAAACTAGAAATATTTCTGTAATAATTCAAATGAATCTGTTTCAATATACATGAGGCTGTGATTCACAGTGGAAATTTCAGATCACAACGAATCACCTAGAAACATCTCATTGTCCTTAAGATTAATAATTAAGTTTGAATTTTTTTTTAGGAAAATATAATATTAAGCAATCTTTATGCAAACAGTAAACATTACAGCGTCACAAATGCCTGTGAGTGAACCGTAGTATTTTATGTAAATTTCTCCAACACATTATAAACCCAAGACGTTCAAAATGGCGAAAAATCCACATATACATTATGGAATTTTTGTTTGTATGTTCATAAAAAATTCTTTAAAAAAGGGCTATACGCAGAATTAAACAAACTGTAAGAAATATTTTTATGTACAATAAGGGGCGTAGCTAAGGTTAGTGCCTACCGGGGCGTGCCAATATTTTGATCACCTTTACCACGAAAAAGAAGTGCAGTTGACCGAAAATGCCGCCCCTCCATGTGAAGAAGAAAGTACCACAGGGAGGGGGGCGCGCGCTCCCTCCGCCCCTTTCCTAACCCACTGAACACAACATAAACTCGTGTATTTTCATTATTGTTTTGTGATTTTTATACATATACGTGTAAATGTATGCTCGTTCTGATTGTTTTATAATTTCTTCTTATTTTTAATCTTTATATGTCTTCTTCTTTCAAATTACTGTTCATGCTAATCATTCTGGCTGCAATCATTGCTCGAAATAGCACCAATTTTCCTTTGGTCCCAAGGTTTTATGATATTCACAGGTTCTGATTCTGATTCTTCAGAAATTGAGTAGAGACCCAAAAATTACTGAGGAATATCAACAGAAGATTGAAACTTAACTAGAATTATCCAAAAGGGAATCAGCCAGCAATGGGAAAAGATGGTGCAAATAGTTAAAAGTGTAACATAGGAAACGATTGGATTTAAAGTGGCAGTGAAAAGAACAGGATGGTATGACGCAGAATGCAAAGAACTTATAGAACAAAGAAATAAAGCTCGGCTAAGGGAGACAAGAAGTATACAATAATATAATGAAGCAAGAAGGGTAGCCAGCAAAATTTGCAGAATGAAGAAACGTGTTTGGGAAAAATAAAAAATAATAGAGATAGAAGAATTGGCAAAAGAAAGAGATGTGAGGGGAATGTACCTGAAGATGAAGCAGGCTTCAATGGCTTTCAAGCAAGATCCCACATGTGTGAAATTACGGATGGAGAATTGATCACAGAGAGCATTAGAGTACTAGAGAGAATGGCTCAGGTGTAGGAACTAATTAGGATTACGTTCCGCCACAAGGAGGACCGGACCCGTTGGTCAACCAACCAACATTAAATAAAATAAAAGATGTAATCTCCACCATGAAAAATAGGAAAGCCCCAGGAATAGACCTTATTTCTGCAGAACTGATAAAGCTAGGTGGTAACGAACTGCACAGACAAATACATGAACTTACATCCAGAATCTGTCAGGAGGAAGAAATGCCAATTGAATGGAACACGGCACTCATAATCTCAATTCACAAAAAAGGTATCTAAGCTAATCTGCTCGAATTATAGAGGAATCTCCATTCTTAATGTAATGTACAAATTCCTCACAAAACTTATAGTGAGAAGACTGGAAAAGTATAGAGAACAGATCCTAGGGCACTATCAATGCGGATTCCGGCAGAATATGTCAACCACGGATCATATTTTTACTATAAGATGTCTCCTGCAGAAATTTTACGAATATAACATCGACATACACCAACTATATGTGGATTATAAAACAGCATACAATAGCGTAAACAGGAATTACTTATGCAACGCTCTACAAGAACTTGGAGTCCCTAACAAGCTTACTCGGCTCATACATAATGACAATGGCCAACTCCAAAAGTAGAATCAAGGTGCTGGGAGAATACTCTAGGGAGTTCCCAGTTAATCGGGGCCTCAGACAAGGAGACTCATTATCATTTATCCTGTTTAACATCACGCTAGAAAAGGTTATTAGAAGCATACACGTGAGCACCAGTGGAACCATAACAAACTACTTCCAGAGAGGTATTACAGAACAAAAACCTTCAGAAACCTTATATAGCCAACCATTGCAGTACCTGGCATATGCAGACGATATAGCGCTACTGGGTAGAAACCGTAATGACATAATTAAAGCATTCAGGGAACTTGAAAATGCCTCAGTCAAAGCTGGTCTTGATATAAATGAACCGAAGACAAAATATATGATAATGTCAATAAACTCCCATGCTGATGATAACATCAATATAAACAACCACAAATTTAAGAGAGTGGCTACATTCAAATACCTAGGGGCAACTATAAACGAGCACAATGAGATAATAAGAAAGGATAACAGCAGTCAGCCGTTCCTATTTTAGCTTACAAAAACTAATGGGAAGCAAAAACCTCTCAAAGGGAACAAAGAAGACAATATACACCGCGATCATAAGACCAGTAGTAACGTACGCTAGTAAGACTTGGACCCTTACTAGAAAAGCAGAAAACCTGCTCAACACATGGGAGAGGAAAATCCTCCGAAAAATATACGGCCCAGTGATAGAAAATGATATCTGGAGAATTCGTACAAACCAAGAACTTTACCATTTGTACAAAGACCCACCCATAGTCAAAATGATAGAAAAAGGCATACTACGCTGGGCAGGACATGTTGAAAGGATGCCGGAATGCAGAGCAGCCAAAGTTATATACAGGCAGAAGCATAGGGGCAGACGACTCATCGGTCGCCCAAGGCTGAGATGGATTGATGATGTGGAGAAGGATATACACCAGTTGGGGGTTCGCGCATGAAGGCGAAAAGCCATGGATCGCTTCGAATGGAAGAATGTGGTGGAGCAGGCCAGGGCCCTACTTGGGCTGTAGCGCCACTGATGATGATGATTCTGATAGACTACGTTACTGCAACCAAGTACTGGCATATGTGCAACGGTCTGGGAAACGATGCGGCTATCTTGACCGCTCCTAGCGGGTGCCAGGGCAGCCTTGAAACTCTTGATTGATGACCAGTCCACGGCGGCATCGTCCAGTTGATTCCAAGCAATTATTGTTCGTGGGAAGAATGATTGTTTATATTGAACTGTGTTACACCGAGGCACAGTGAAGCATTTATCATTGTTCCGGTGTAACTGCTCATGGAGTTGTCAGAGGTGAAGTCAGTGTTTATTGAGCGTTTGGCTCTGATTAAGCGATCTGGCTTCTGCGGGGTTAGATACGTGTTAGCTGGAATGGCCGGCACTAGCCCCGTGACCTCTTTATAGAGAAATGTTTACGGAGCTTTTCTCGTCCGTCATTGAGGGAGGGGATGTCAAATCTTTTTTAAGATGTCAATGACGCAGCCAGGAGTGTTGGATTTGTAGTCACTTGCGATGAAGCGCACTGCGTTGCGTTGTATTCGCTCCATTTTGTCCACGTCTTGCTTTAGGTATGGGTCCCAGATTATCGTACCATATTCTAGAAGTGGACGGACGAGTGCGAGATAGGCATTTCGTTTGCAGGATGGTGGGCAGTGGCGCAAATTTCTTCGAATGAAACCAAGCGTGGAGTTGGCTTTTTTAAAATTTTGTTTATATGGCGTGACCATTTTAGATTATTCGGGAATAGAATTCCAAGGTATGGATTATTTGATACTTGTTGGAGAATTGTCTTGTTTAGAGAGTACATTTAGGTTCAAGTTTTTTATTCTTGACATGCGCATTGTGTAGGATTTGGTTTCGTTAAATTTCATGCCCTATTTTTCCGCTCATTTCATAAGGCATTTCAAATCTGCTTGGAGGAGGTTGTGGCCATCGTAGCCATTTATCTCTCTGTAGACAAGACATTCATCTGCGACTAGCCTCACTTGAGATTTTACAGTATCAGGGAGGTCTTTTATAGGACAGAGAAATAGAAGGGAGCCCAGCACTGTACCCTGAGGAACTCCTGAGTCTACGGTTTTCCAATGATGTGAGGGATCTGTGGATCAAGATCAAGACGACGACGCCTTTTGTTGCGCGTTCCTCTGTGCCGGTAAAATACTACAAATGATCACATTATTTTCTTTACAGAACTGAACGTTCTTATTTTTAGAAATGAAAACAAAACAAAAAACAAAAACAAAACAAAAAAAAAAAACAAAAAAAAAAAAAAAAAAAAAAAAAAAAAAAAAATTAATAAATGGGAGAGTTTATATTTTTTAAAAATACATCAAGACAGTCTGATCTGCGTCTCCCAACATTAAAAAAAAAAAAAAAAAGAAAAAAAGAAAGGTAACAGTTCGGATCTGTAAAAAAAAAAAAAAAAAAAAAAAAAAAAAAAAATAAAAAAAGGGAGAAGTTAACTTTTTCTAAAATAAAACAAAAAAATCTAATCTGCCTCTACCAAAAATAAAAAAAAAAAAAAAAAAAAAGAAAAAAAGAAAGGTAACAGTTCGGATCTGTGCTTTAAAAAAATATTTTAGATCATAACATCATTTAGTGAATTCCATGAAACTCATTAATTTACTTTATATAGTTCAAGGCGATTTTTTGTTCGACCTTTTAAAATGAACCCTTTAGCGTCCAGAGTGATCACGATTTGACGAACTCTTTTGGCTCCCGGGGCCTTCACCTCTGTCATCATTCTCCAGGCACGGTCCTGAATACTTTAGTCTACTAGAAGATTTGAAGCAAAACAATGCACAATTTGAGAAAATAAGATGTCACTTTCAATAGTATCAAATTATCTTGTGAACAGTGGCGTAAGAAATGTGGGGCGGAGGCATGGGCGCCCGCAGGTAGGGGCATGGGGGGCACTTGCCCCCCCTGGATTGATTGGATAACATTTTTTTAGACAAAAATTGACAAAAAATGTATTAAAGTAAAGAGAAAATAAAGAGAAAGTAACTAAGCTGATGTCATGTCCGTTCGTTCACCATACAAATACGCTACATTAAATTAAAACTATATTAAAACATTACTAAAAATTTTTTGCCCAAACCCCTTGGAAAGTTAATCGATTTTTTTGCCCCCCCCCCCTAGAAAGTTTTCTGCGGGCGCCCATGGGCGGAGGGGGGTGATCCGCCCCGTGCGGCAACTTTATTAATTATTTGGACGGACGGCATTTTCGGCCAACAGTAGATTTTTTTTAGTGGAAGGGGTGCGGCAAAAATCTGGGCCAGCCCTGGGTGAAACTAAACTTAGCTATTCCACTGCCACTAAATGCATTTAACATATTAAACTAACGTCTGGCGTCCACCATCCTTGTCTTATGAGGTACAGTGACCTAGGAATGGGTGCTGAGGGTCGGTCCGCCCCTGGCGGCACTTTTTTCTTTATATGAGGGTTTGCATTTTTGCAAACTGCAGCGGTTTTTTTTTTTTTGTATGTGGAAGAGGACTGCTAAGCCTTGGCCTGCCCCAGGTGGCACTAACCCTAGAGACGCCACTGGTAATGGGCAACCGTTCCATTGAAATTAGCTGCTGCGCACGCATAACGGCATGGGGCAAAGGCATAAGAGGGGTACAAATACAAGATAACGTTTTGTTATCATCTGATTTTTAACAAATCGAAAATTCTTTACCAATTAATTATGCATATGTTATTTTAATATTTGAAAATAGTTCACAGTAATCTTATGCATTGGTTTGATTATTTCAATAAATGCTAAACTAACATTAAATTTGGCCCTGCAATTAAAACGAAAGATTTCCGATTATATCCGAAAATAATAATTATTATTCACGGTAGGTTCCAACATCCGGGTCTGTCAATGGCTGGTCACGTGATTCTATGATCGCCGGCGAACTGTCACACGTGTGTATATTTGTCAATTTGAAGACAAATTAGAAATTATATTCCCAAAGAACTTTATGTACCTTTGCAAATTACAACACCGAAGTCTGCGTGAGTGATTGTAGTTCAAGGCTTTGTAGGTAACAGCCTAAAAATGGGCATTAAAGATTTTCAGGAGTTCTTGGAAACTGAGTGTTCCAGTGCTTGTGTCTCAGTTGACTTGTTGAAAATCTCACGAGCCTTTGTTCCTAAACGGCGGTCTATTGCACGAGTTGGGCAGGTGGGAACAAGCGGACGGTTCTGTGTTGTTGTTGATGCAGAAAGTTGTTTAGATAGATTATATGGTGGGTACTTCTCTGACTGGGTTTGTGGTGGACAATGGAATCGCATGACTTCGTTTCTTGCAAACCTGGTGCAAGCTTGCCACAGTGCCAACATGGAACTGGTTGTGTTTTTCAATGGAGCCTTAGAAAATCAAAAAATCAACGAATGGATGTCACAGCAGCTAACTCAGCGGGACAAAGTCCGTTATGTATTAAGACATATTGCAAACAAAGGAACACCCCCTCCCAAAGTGTGGTGGAACCAGCCAGTCTATCTAAAAGAATCACTAAAAATGGCCCTGAGACAGCTAGGAGTAACAATTGCTTGTTCAATGGATGATCATCATCAAGAAGTAATCAGGTTTTGTCGTGAACATAGTCTGCAGGGCATTATTGCCCAAGAATCCATTTATACAATCTTTGATCCACCTAGATACTTTTCATCAAATAATCTGAAACTCACTTACAAAGGCTCATTGGAAACCAAAGAATACATCATGGATGAAATTGCAAAGTGTATGAACTTGAATCCAAATAGATTTTGCATTTTTGCAGCACTTTTAGGTAAGAATAATATTGAACTAGACCTACATAAAAGACAGTGTCTAGGCCTGTTATATATATATAGATAATGCATAGCCAATGCATGTTTCAGTTTCAACATTAAAATTTAGGCGTTAGAGTATGACTAGACCTAGGCCTAGACATTTGTAATTTGTTGTATGGGCTATATATTATTAATTATTCTATATACACCAGGGTGGCCAGCTATAAACATGGGATGATTGGTTATGTTAGTAAAATCAAATACGAAGTGTCTACACGTCCGTCGTGCCAGACAAATAGTGCGGGAGATATACGTCTGGCGGGCATGTCACGTGACCGCCGGACTAGTAAGCGTTATTATTCCGGCAGGTCATGTGACAAGTGGTCGCCGGCAAAATAGTTGCATTGCATTTGATGTTCAGATCCCTAGGTAATAAATAAATGCTGAACATGTTAATATATTCAAATGCTCTGAGATTCATAAAATGTTTGACTGAATATTAAACTAGTCGGCCTATATACTAACTAGTATTACTATTACTAGTCTATTTGATTCGACTCTTCAAAGAAAAATTTAAACAAAATTTAAAATATGAACAAAATAAAATAAGACCAGTAGACTTCAATAGACCTATGTCAATAAAGTTTATTTCAGGATTAGTATTTAGTATTGCATGAGAAGTGGGCTAGGCTACCACTATATCTGCCCTATATTAAGATGTAGGGTATATTTCTTTGTCAACTATCGGCCTCCCGGCCTTAAACTTTATTATTTATCACCCTCGCTATTATTTTTTTAGCATTCGTTTTTTTTATTACTGTAATTCCCTCTCGGCATTGCTTCCTTCCAGTATGCATTATTACTTAACCCCCACTTCGTTTTGGTAATATACCCAAGTATTTTTTCTATTATTTGTTTGCAAGGTACTCGGTAAATTACTTGGTATAGAAATAGATTTTAAAATTAACAATAGTTTTGAGTCATTCGCGGTCACGTGACAAGGCTGACAGACAAATATCTCGCACCACTTTGTTATGGCGGTCATGTGATTTGGTCGCCGGACAAATATCTAAAGTATTCTTCCGGCAGTTATGTGGCATGGTTGCCGGACAGATAGTGCGGGAGATATGTGTCCGGCCGCCAGACGTGTAGACACTGCCAATAAAAGATTTTTTTGTATAGATAATAATCTACATTTAGGCAGGTTAAGACAAGATAATCTGTAGCCAAATCCTACTTATCGTTATTTCAAGGCCTTAAACTATATTATTAGATATAGTAGAGACATCGAAGACAACGGACCTATCAATTCCACTCCAACTGCTCAGCAAGATCATGAGTGGTCTGGGAGTTTTTCCACAAATCTAAGTGGGAGGGTCCCTGAAACTGTTTTTTAGGTTTAGGTTTAACTTTTGCTTAAATCATTTATTTGTATTTAGGTATTTTTAATTTTATTTTCTTCTAGTTTATTTGATGTAAATTGATTAGATAAAGAGCCTTCATTTAAAATGGAGTTGCGTCCCCTTGCTTGGGCGCAGGGAGTAGACAAGGCTGAATAGGCTTTGACTGTAAAGGGTTAAGAAACCGGGTTGAAAATATATACACTCCGGTAATTTTTCAGTTAAAATAATTAAAAAGTACATTTTTTGTTTATTGGTTTTAAATTTGCTACCAGCATTCAGCAGTGAATGGATCGAGAAATATGATTGGTTAGGGACCATCTATAATTAGGCCTATTTTACGTTTGCCCTGAGAAGGGAAGACAGTGGTGGTGTTTTAGATCTTAGATGTATGGGTATGCTGAAGGGGGGGGGGGTCCTGAATATTTAAGTCTATAAAATAACACCACCAAATTTTCTTAATGATTGTGCTAGTGTTGATGGTCCTATTGTTGCTTTGTGTGTTTTCATAATTAACTCACTAGACATGGCAACAGTAATATAAGCGTAGTCGCCTTAGTTAATTTTAGTCAACCCTCGCTTTTGTTTTCTTGGGTGCTATAAGACATAATTAGTTCA
Source organism: Lymnaea stagnalis (assembly GCA_964033795.1). NCBI lineage: Eukaryota > Metazoa > Mollusca > Gastropoda > Lymnaeidae > Lymnaea > Lymnaea stagnalis. Next base: position 1,316,060 of record CAXITT010000042.1, read on the forward strand.
TTGACTCCATATGGTATAAACCGCTGTGAGTACAGAAACGAAGAATGCATTCTCAACTGTTCAGTGCAGCAAGTTGGAGAGACATTTTAAAGGATGAGAGGGATTTGAAATCCATTTTTAGAACGCACAAACCAACTGTACGATTAATAATAGCTCAGTCCAACAGTCCTCTTCCTTTCACCCATTTACAGCTTGTGAGAGCTATCAGCCTATAATTATAAAATATTGGCGGGAAATAGGCTTAATGGGTATTAATTGTTTTATTTTCTGACTACAGATTGCAATATAACGTTGGTCATCTACTTTCAGAAATGACCCTTTTTGACACCAGCTTAACACGATCACACTAGACACATGAAGAGAGTAGTTATTGTTTACATTGTATATACTGTATGTTTATTTATTTACTAGTAAGATGCTGTATTGTAAGATTTTGCAACAATGTTTAAGCGTTTAGAAGTTCAAAAGTAAACAGGTTTGCATTAGACCTAATAAATGGCAACTGAAGACAAAGTAAATCAACAAAAACCCATTTCCCATTCATTGCCCTGATCCCTACTAAGGTTAAGCCAGCCTAAGTCTAAAGGGTCATCCATAAATGAAGTCACATCAAGAGGGTTTGTGCTCATGAATTTATGAGGATGTTTTAATTTTGTAAGTGTTTCTAAAATTTGTGATGGGGGTGGGAGGGTTGTGTAAAAATAGCAGAAATATGAAGAGATGATAAACTGAGTAAAATAAAGTGCAGCCAATTTTATAAGGGATTAAAAAACTTAAAAAGTTTTATGCATTTCAAAAGGTTAATGCAAATTCATTGCAAGTAACTCTTATTGCTTTCTTTGTTTAGGAAATCACATCCTTACAGATGAAGATCTTGTTCCATTTAGAGAGCTAATGCCTACTTCAGACACTGGCAAACCAAAGGTTAGTAATCTGCAATATAAATCTTAAACTTGAGAAATTATGATATACAGAGTATTTTTTAAGGAGATGAGGCATTAATTAATTTTTCATACTCTCAACCCTCAAAGACTAATAAAGCAGAAAAATCATACAATACATATAACTTCGTAATTTGACTGTACCAGTAAATAACAATTTATGGTAAATATAATTTTACCCAAATAAACATTTTGGTGCGAATCCTTTTATAATGTACACAAACATTGTATTTAAATTGAATAAAACTTAACCATTTATAAATAGGTCAAACAAATCAGCCATTCTGGGGATCAAAACAAACAACATTCCCTGTAACCAGGTCATTTTAAAATCAACTTAGCCTACAAGGCAATGAAAATCTAAAGAGACATTTACGGGTTAAAATTTTGTTACAAGGTTCTGGCCATGTTAATTATTGCTTCGATTTGAAACTTTACAATAATTCTAAATTTAGAGGATGAGGATCACAATGATTCAACCCATTAAAAATATGTCACCAGACTAAGATGGAACCCAATTTCTGTTTTAAGGATAAGGCAAACCGAGAGACATTGCTTAATATTTATTACTATGAATTTTAATTTTCAGCAACTTTCATTGTGTTATTCATATTGCTTTGCAGCAAGATCATAACTTTCTATTTTAACTCATCATTTTACCCTGTCCTAAGACAGTAATTATGCCTATAAAAATTATTAAATGGTATATTAACCTTTCCAGGAAATAGTGGCACAAGGTAAGTTAAAGCTTGAAATGAAAATAAAGGACAATCACCGGATAACTTTTCAAGTAGAAACCTTCTTCAGAAGACAAGACAAAACAAGAAACAACATAGAATTAGAAAAAAATTGAAAATTGAAACCTAAGTGAGGAGCTCTCTGTGTTGCAGAAGTAAATTGTAGTAGTAACGGAAGGGCTCTATTAGAGACAGAAGTTATATTGTCCAAAACATTTGTACTCTCACAGAGCACTTCAGTTTCTGCCATAATCATAATATTGCAATCCAACTGGGCAAAATTTCACTTTATTAAATATCTTCATTCTATAGTTAGATAAGTTCAACATTAGTTATCCTTTTAGTTAAGACTTACAGGCCTCCATTTTATTTTTTATTTATTTTTTTCTCCTAGTGTGTTTCTAAATTTTCTACTTTAAATAATGAGTGGGCATTTCGTTAAACCTGGGATTCTCTTTAAATGAACATGAAATGATGAAAAATGTTTCCGGACCTCTGAAGTTTATTGATGAGGTTTGAGTCCTGATTTTGTTCTTTTCTATTGCTCATTTGTCTGCAACAATATTTAAAACTATTAAAATAAATTCTTAATAACAGAAGTGCTCTATTAGAGACAGAAGCTAGTTTTCCATAACCAAAACAATGGTATTATCACAACAATTCCATTTTTTCTATTTCCTTCTCCGACACAAAGAGCTCCTGAAACTTAAGTTTTTAATTAAATTTTAATACTTTGTTGTTCTATGTTTTGTCTGTCTGCTGAAGAAGACTTTCTAGCCGAAACATCTTCGTGATTGACCTGTCTTTTCTTTCATTTCAAGCCTTATCATTCCTATTCCACTACTTCTTCATCTACTTCTTTCACACAGCTGCAGTCCCTCATATATTAACAATTCAAATTTCTTTTTTTAAGAGAAATAGAGAAAAGGTTGATGCTGAATTAATAAAGGCTACATGTGATTATGTTAGGAATTTACCTGCTGTTGACAACTTAGAAGTTGTTGGAGCTGATGCTTTCAAGTAAGGACTACATGTCTTGGGACTATTATACAGTATGGCAAAGCCATAATTTATTATTTCTATTACCCATTGTATGTACATATTTGTGTAAAGGGCTCTACTGGTTTGAAATTTTCTGTCGGGTACTAGTTCCCAGTATTTCATAGTTTTTTCCTAATTCAGATACAAATTTTTATAACCTGGATATTTTCCAATTGAAAAGCTTTTTAGTTTTACTTTGAGGGTTTTACTGATTTGGATTATTTTGATTTTTTTAGTGAAAAAATATAATACCTGCAAAAATATCTAAATTTAACTGAATCACTATAAAATGTGCTTTAACTCTTTCCCTGCGGAACAAAGCACACTGCGTTCATCCTCCGTTCTCAAAAGCACGGACAAACGCTCTGAATTGTTTCAATATCATGTTTGTTATTTGCTATTTCTCGGTTAAACTTTTAAAGAGCTATTTTAAAATAAGACTTTCACATAGAAGAGTGGTACTTCGTTGTTTACAAGCAAAACCAAGGTTTATTTGTTGTCATTTGAAGCATTATTTTAATGATTTTCTTTGCTATTTTTTTCTACTATTGCTATGGCTATTCTAGGCCCTAGTAGGTGAGTACGTTTCCTAGACGATTAACATCTCAAAGAGCTTTGGAATTGTTTTATACTATTTATTTTGATAGTGAAGATAATTTATATTTAGATCCAGCAGATGATTCCGATAGTAGTAGTTTTAGAGGATTTGAGTTACAGAAGTGAAGTATGCGTACATCATAGGAATTGGAGAAAAATGGTTTAGCAAATAATGATTTCACATTTTATGATTCTTTTCTGTAACTTATTTAATTTAAACTAAAGAAATAAGTTAACAAACAAATTCTTTTGAATTATCTTTCATTTGATACCAAGTTTAGTCTTATGAATAAAAACATAATATTTTAAATATTTTTTTAATAAACCCAATCTCTCACTCTTTTTTTGCTCTTAAAAAAATAATGTACATTTTTTCGATAAATTATTTTCCGCAGTGAAAGAGTTGAAAAGGCCATTGATTATCTAAATAGGCATTATTTTTTAAGGTGTGGTTTCTGGTAAAATTTAGTAAAAGTTTCATTTATAGTATCTCAGAACATATAAATAATTAAACATTATTGAATACTTATTTATTAGTGCAAAATATTTCATTTTGGTTAGATTATGGATTTTGATTTCCATCTCAATCACCGCTTCCAGACAATTAATACTTGATTCAAAGCTTTAATCACTTCAATTATGAAGCATAAATAGTGAAAGACAGTTTTAATTTGTGTGTTTTTGTGATACTGTAAAAGTGGATTTATTGATAGCTGATTTAATTTTTTTAAATGTTTCAACCGTTAAAAGAGATACTAAATGAAATATATTTTATACAGTACCTACCCGTAACTTTACAGATTGGCCAAAACAAATAAAGCTGATTTAGTGGAAAGGTTCAAACAGAGTGTACATTACTTTGTGCAGGGGACTCAAGATGGTTTTTTTAACCGTTTCCAGCAGCCAAGAGGTAAGACCTAGAAGTGCATGGTATGTCTTTTTAAAATTAATTCAACCTATAAAAACTTAAGAATATCTTCTTAACCCATTTGAAATCTATACGACTTTTAATTCACATTACAGTGTCGAATTTTGCTGTATATTTGTATAATTCTTTTTTTTTTTAAATATTGGTGTTGCCAGTGTGGTGAAACTTTTATAAATTCAACCAAGTTATCATGGTGCAGACAATTTGTATTTTTTTTTTTCATTGGAAACTGAATTTGTAAAGCATGTTCTTAAACTTTATTCAATTCTTAAAAGGTTAATATTCTTTAATTAAGGTACTGGCATTTCAATGTAAAATTATAAAGTCTATCAAAACTCAGTGTAGCATTATCTGGAATTCCAAAATCTTGAGAACAAGGTAGAAGACGTAAGCTTTTCCAAATAGTTTTATTAAACAATACATCTGTTAAATATCAGAATAAAATATATTTTTGAAAATTTCAAGCTGTATTTAAAATTTTTATTTATGTTTAGTCTCTTTATATAATTGAATTAACAGGTTTACTAAAAATAATATGAAACAAGAAATGATGAAAAGAATCCGGACCACTGAAATAAATGCTGAATTTTGAGTCCTGATCTTGTTTTCAAATCTAGATTTCTATATTTATTCATCTTGAAACATCTAAAAATATTACATAAAATGCTTAATTTCTCTTACATTACATTTATATTTACTCGATTATTACTATTCTTTAGATTTAATACCTTAATTTAACAAAGGAAAAGCACATTTTCATTTATTTTTTTTTATTTTTAACCCAGTCCCTGCTACTGGACCCACTGTATATGGCAATTCACCACTTTTGCCAAATGTTAATCAGGTATGCCACATTGTTTTGAATAGCTATTATCCTGTAAATAATTGTTTTATTTTAAAAGGTATTATCCGTGTTTTCAAAATTGATAAATGAATGTAACCAAGTACTGATGAACTTTTTAAAAAAAAACTTTTTTATTTTTTTAAATTTTAATCTAAATTTAAGACATTTATGGAATTTTAAAATTTGCTTGGTCATTTAAAAATTAACACTGACTTCACGGTACACTTCACTCATGTGATTTCTTTTGTTTAACTCGCTAGGTTCCAGCCTATGTAGATCCACGAACTCAAGGTACAATGCTTAAACTATAACCCTTTTAAAAAAAACTTTTAGCAGATTATTTTTATAATTTAACTCTATATTTACCAATCAAAATTGATTTCCATACAACTTATTTTTTACAATTATATTGGTGCTAGTTACGCTTTAAAAATAACTTTATTATGCTAATATTTAAAAAAAAATTCAAAGCAATAGAAGTTGCAAATGTTGGCCAAGCTAGGAATTGAACAAATGTAAAACGCACAGCATTAAAGTACTCCACAAATACAATATTACAAGTGACATGATTATTACTCCATTTATTAATTTTTAATTGTAAGTCTTCTCTGTTTTAACAAGATTTTGCAATTTTATAAATGTTTCTTATTTTTATGGTTTTTAGGAAATGCCATGGGAGATGCTCAGAATAAGGTATGCTGATGGTGGATCAGTTGTTACTTTTCTTTTTCTCCTATCTTAAAAGTTTGTAGAAAATGGTAGAATTTTAGCTATGTTTAAATTCTTATATTTAATGTAAAGAGAACTTTATTGAAAGCTAAATATTTTTAGCTATATATTTATGTTCAAAAATTAATATAAATTTAGCTTTTATTGGCATGCCATTAACAACCTAGAAAGGAAAACTGCATTTAGTATCTATATATTTGTCAATTTGTTTATATTTAAGCGAAACCTTGGGCTGCCTCAAGTTACTAATGAGATTCTCCGTGTAGCAATAGACAGACATCAGAAAGGTCTGATGCATCCCCACATCTACCAAGTTTTAACTCAGGTAAAAAAAAATAATTTTTTTGTGCTTGTCTTGCCTTTTAAACTATAGTAAATATAATTAGGGCACAATCACAAGCTCCCATTTAGCTCAGACTTTTCTAGACCAACTAAATTGGATTGATATTCAATCCCTTGATCAGGGATTTCAACAATCCACTCCCCAAGTTTCTTCTTCTTTCGCCTCTTCGGCCTTAAGGAACAGCAGCCGATCTTCGACATTTGTGACGCCGCTTACAAGAGTCCTCCAGGCATCACGATCCTGAGCCAATCTCTCCAGCTTCCCCCAAGTGTGGCCAAGTTTGTTGGTATCTTCTTCCACTTCACGGCGCCAAGTGTTCCTCAGCCTGCTTCTTTTCCGTTTTCCTTGAGGGTTCCAGTTCAGGGCTTGTCTAGTTATGCTGGAGGCAGGTTTTCTGAGTGTATGACCGATCCATGTCCATCTTCTCTGGAGGATCTTTTGTTCTACCGGTTTCTGCTTTGTCCGCTGCCACAGTTTCTGGTTCCTGATTCTGTCAGGCCAGTGAATCCCGAGAATCCTTCTTAGGAAGTTACTGATGGACTAGATTCTCTTTATATTCACAGCAGTGGTTCTCCATGTCTCTGCACCATATAGTAGAACAGATTTCACCATGGTGTTGCTGCCAGTGCCTTTTCAACCCATATTTTGACATCAGCACCCGGCCTACCTTGCTTGTCCACGATGCTAGATGCTACCAAGATAGACAAAGCTCTCCACCTCTTCGAGCCTGATGGGTGCTGTATTGGTGGCATCGACCTTGAGAACTTAGCTCTTCACTTTGTGTATATTAAGACCAATACATGCAGAAGTGGCTGCAATAGTTCTGGTTTTCTCCTTCATCTGTTGTTGGGTATGGTAGAGAAGGGCAAGATCATCAGCAAAATCGAGGTCGTGAAGCTGGTCCCACAAGGTCCATTGTATACCATTCCGCTTTTGCTGTGTGTATGTTTTCATCACCCAGTCAATGGCCAATAGAAACAGGAAAGGTAAAAGCAAACACCTTGCCTCACACCGGCCTTCACCTAGAAAGCACCTGTTGTCTGTGGACAACTCGGCAGGTCATTCCTTCATAGGAGTTCCTGATTAAGTCCGTAATTTTCCGCGACACCCCATAATGTCTCAACAGTCTCCAGAGAGATTGCCTATCCCCACTGTCCAAGGCTTTCTCGTAGTCAACGAAGTTGATGTAGAGAGGCGAGTTCCATTCTTGTGATTGCTCTAGGATAATGCGTAGTGTTGCAATTTGGTCTTTACAGGATCTGTTGGTACGGAAGCCAGCTTGTTGGTCTCGCAGCAAGGGTCAACAGCAAACCTGTTTACGCTTACGATTTTGGCGTACAATGTACGATTCTTAGATGTCTTTTACGATTGTACGCCAAGACCCTCCAAAACTACGATTTTCAGAGACCCGGGGATTTAAAAAAATTAATAAATTTTCGGTTTTGGACGTTTTAGCCCTCTCTAATGAAGTAGGTATTCTAAATGAGCTGGCGAAATTTACGCTGCGGGGATAAAAAAAATTTTTTTTTGGTTGGGTCGCGCCATCTCGTTGCGATAATGTATCGTTATACCTGTGCGTTCAGTAACAACTGATCTAGAAAGTAGAAAAGTAGTTCTTTAATATTATGTATTTTTTGGAGCTGTAAACTGTAAATTAATGCTAAATAACGTTGATTTTAACACAAAAATTGCGTTTTCTATGTGAAAAAATCACTTTACGGCCCTCAAAAATATATATTTAGAAAGGTCATCCAATTTACTATAAAATTGTTATAATTCCACGAACGCCCCTTATACGATATCAGTGCGCAAACGCTTGGAACCAAGTCAACGCCGTCTGCTAAAAAAAGGTCCAAGTCGACCCCGCCACGGCAAACTCCGATCGGTCAAAGCAGAATGCGATGACAAATTTTATCTACGATCTTCTTAAATTTAGTGCCTTTTCATGGATTTTAAACTGAAATAGGTAAGTTAAAACATTATTGTTTCGTTTGGGAATGTTTAAATTATATAGAAAGCTTATTATTTCATATATTTGTTAATTTAGTGTGGGCTTATCGATAACTAATGCGTGTTTCTTACGCCTAGTGAAAAATGAAGATCAAGCTTTATTTGAAAATCATCTGTATTTATTTTACGATAGCGGAGAAAAAAAAGGAAACTATAATTAGTTCAATGAAATGTTTAAATATTTAATGATGTTTATTTTGTAGCTATGCAATTTGTTTGGAAACTGCAGTAAATCATTGAACTCGGATAATATAGTCGATTCGAGCGAAGCATTCATGTTGGGTCGAAGCATTATTGTCGCGAGGGTGAACGGGATGCTTTAATTTTAGTGGAGTTCATTTTTAAACTAGAAATTCGATAACTAATCCATTTTATCAATTAAGTTATATGGTATGATCCATTAGAAAGTGTTGCAACGTTAATTATTATTCTTTTTCTAAGTTATAAAGCTAGTTTATGGAGTTCATTTTTAAACTAGAAATTCGATAACTAATCCATTTTATCAATTAAGTTATATGGTATGATCCATTAGAAAGTGTTGCAACGTTAATTATTATTCTTTTTCTAAGTTATAAAGCTAGTTTTAAAAATTAGTTACCGGTACCTAGTGTTTCACCCCCTTTCGTAAATGTCCGATTCCAAAATTAACCTTACTCAAAACTTTGCTTTGCTTTACTATTGTTATAAATGATATACGGTGTATCATAGTGTATGCATATTTATTTGGAAAATAGGAGGCAGATAAAATCTTGTAAACTTTTGTGTTTTAATTTTATCATTTCATATTTCAGTGGATGAAACTGAAAACATCTTAAGACCTTGAGACAGATACCATTACAAAAGAACGAGATGACTCGGACCACTTCCAAAACAGAATGTCAGTATTGTCATCAGTCATCAGTACAGGTTAGTAGTACCGCTTGTAATACTTGTAATATTAGTTTTATGTGCATTTTGTTATTATACTGATAGTAATGACATGATCATAAATGCTAAGTTGATGGCTATTACTAATAACTTTTAAAAATACATATATAATATTAACGTTTTTTCAGGTGCTGGAAATTATAAATTTTCAGTGCAAAAATACTATACAAAAATAATATTTCTTGAGCAGAATTTTGTTTCCTAAACTTCAGCCTGTTGCTTTATTATTAAAAAGATTAACATTTTCTACAATACTGTGTAAAATTTGTTAAGATATCTTGCCTCGTTAATTTTTTATGAATTTTTAAAAATCGATGAAATTCTTAGCTTTTGTGTACATGCCTTGCTGAAATAATTTATGTAAATTCTTTTTTTGGTTTCACCATATGCCTGATGATTTCACACTGTTGTGCTTTAAATTACCTTTTACTTGACTCCTGCATATTTACAATAGCTTGATTAATTGATTTTTTATGATTTTTTGAAAATGAACTAAAATTAGGTATTCTAAATGAAAATTTCATAATGAAATTAAATAAAATTGAACTATTCCCCTAAATAGAGCTTGGCTTCATGAGAACAGAACCACAAAATTTAACTCTCTATCTCCAAAATTAAAAAAGTTATTCATTTTTTAAAAATCAAGAACAGGCTCAATTTTTAGACGCCAGGAAAGTGTAGTTTTGACACCCACTATCTTCTAAAATAACTAAGTTAGAACTTTCAAATCTCTTGCACATATAACCAGTTATACATATAACAAACTCAATTTTTTTCAGGGTTGTCACGAAAATATAAATACAATTTTTATTCATTCAAAATTGAGCCGAAGCTCAATTTTACAAAATATTAAAAGGGAGACAAAAAGTCAATTTTAGTTCATTTTCAAAAAATCATAAAAAATCAATTAATCAAGCTATTGTAAATATGCAGGAGTCAAGTAAAAGGTAATTTAAAGCACAACAGTGTGAAATCATCAGGCATATGGTGAAACCAAAAAAAGAATTTACATAAATTATTTCAGCAAGGCATGTACACAAAAGCTAAGAATTTCATCGATTTTTAAAAATTCATAAAAAATTAACGAGGCAAGATATCTTAACAAATTTTACACAGTATTGTAGAAAATGTTAATCTTTTTAATAATAAAGCAACAGGCTGAAGTTTAGGAAACAAAATTCTGCTCAAGAAATATTATTTTTGTATAGTATTTTTGCACTGAAAATTTATAATTTCCAGCACCTGAAAAAACGTTAATATTATATATGTATTTTTAAAAGTTATCGAAAATTTGTGGGAAAAATTATTAACTATGAATTAGTATTGAAAGTCAATTTGATGCCTTTATTTGCATGTCTGTGTGGGTCTTGAGACACTTCCCTACACTGGTTTAATGACTAATTTCCGTACACCAACAACCTGTGAAGAGAATATTTTATTTTATTTGCATTAATTAAATTGTATTTATAATATTATTGTTAGTAATAGCCATCAACTTAGCATTTATGATCATGTCATTACTATCAGTATAATAACAAAATGCACATAAAACTAATATTACAAGTATTACAAGCGGTACTACTAACCTGTACTGATGACTGATGACAATACTGACATTCTGTTTTGGAAGTGGTCCGAGTCATCTCGTTCTTTTGTAATGGTATCTGTCTCAAGGTCTTAAGATGTTTTCAGTTTCATCCACTGAAATATGAAATGATAAAATTAAAACACAAAAGTTTACAAGATTTTATCTGCCTCCTATTTTCCAAATAAATATGCATACACTATGATACACCGTATATCATTTATAACAATAGTAAAGCAAAGCAAAGTTTTGAGTAAGGTTAATTTTGGAATCGGACATTTACGAAAGGGGGTGAAACACTAGGTACCGGTAACTAATTTTTAAAACTAGCTTTATAACTTAGAAAAAGAATAATAATTAACGTTGCAACACTTTCTAATGGATCATACCATATAACTTAATTGATAAAATGGATTAGTTATCGAATTTCTAGTTTAAAAATGAACTCCACTAAAATTAAAGCATCCCGTTCACCCTCGCGACAATAATGCTTCGACCCAACATGAATGCTTCGCTCGAATCGACTATATTATCCGAGTTCAATGATTTACTGCAGTTTCCAAACAAATTGCATAGCTACAAAATAAACATCATTAAATATTTAAACATTTCATTGAACTAATTATAGTTTCCTTTTTTTTCTCCGCTATCGTAAAATAAATACAGATGATTTTCAAATAAAGCTTGATCTTCATTTTTCACTAGGCGTAAGAAACACGCATTAGTTATCGATAAGCCCACACTAAATTAACAAATATATGAAATAATAAGCTTTCTATATAATTTAAACATTCCCAAACGAAACAATAATGTTTTAACTTACCTATTTCAGTTTAAAATCCATGAAAAGGCACTAAATTTAAGAAGATCGTAGATAAAATTTGTCATCGCATTCTGCTTTGACCGATCGGAGTTTGCCGTGGCGGGGTCGACTTGGACCTTTTTTTAGCAGACGGCGTTGACTTGGTTCCAAGCGTTTGCGCACTGATATCGTATAAGGGGCGTTCGTGGAATTATAACAATTTTATAGTAAATTGGATGACCTTTCTAAATATATATTTTTGAGGGCCGTAAAGTGATTTTTTCACATAGAAAACGCAATTTTTGTGTTAAAATCAACGTTATTTAGCATTAATTTACAGTTTACAGCTCCAAAAAATACATAATATTAAAGAACTACTTTTCTACTTTCTAGATCAGTTGTTACTGAACGCACAGGTATAACGATACATTATCGCAACGAGATGGCGCGACCCAACCAAAAAAAAAATTTTTTTCTCCCCGCAGCGTAAATTTCGCCAGCTCATTTAGAATACCTACTAAAATTGACTTTTTGTCTCCCTTTTAATATTTTGTAAAATTGGGCTTCGGCTCAATTTTGAATGAATAAAAATTGTATTTATATTTTCGTGACAACCCTGAAAAAAATTGAGTTTGTTATATGTATAACTGGTTGTATGTGCAAGAGATTTGAAAGTTCTAACTTCGTTATTTTAGAAGATAGTGGGTGTCAAAACTACACTTTCCTGGCGTCTAAAAATTGAGCCTGTTCTTGATTTTTAAAAAATGAATAACTTTTTTAATTTTGGAGATAGAGAGTTAAATTTTGTGGTTCTGTTCTCATGAAGCCAAGCTCTATTTAGGGGAATAGTTCAATTTTATTTAATTTCATTATGAAATTTTCATTTAGAATACCTAAGTGAAGATCTGGCAGTGAATATGAACGAGAAAAACGATTGGTTGTATTTTTTTTTTAAAGTTGGGACCATCCTTATTATATTTCGAAAGCACTCATGGGGAGGTGGGGTTGTTGATTACGGAAATTGTGGCATACGAGACACGCATGGGTAGGGGATTGGTGGGAGTGTCAAAGGTTATAAATAAATAACCGCGACGCATCGTATTGATGGATTTGATGGTGATTGTCGTATTGCTGCTTTGTGTGTCACAGTCACAGGGAACTAGCTAGCTGCGTCAAAAGTAATATTTAAACTTGTCGCCCTAGCGACAACTTCACTCACCATCGCCTTTGACTGCTACCAAGCGTGTGGCGTAGTTTTGTTACATAATTATTTTGTTCCTCAGAACCGCGGCGATTGTAAAAATAGAGATGGAGCGTTGGATTTTGGCATACTGGTATTTTCTAAGATCCAGTCAGCGACATTTACAAAATACTTTTATAACTCGCAAATCAGCTCTAAGCCTTCAACGATTTTAATACAACAGTTTGGTATCACTACCAGGGTTTCTTTCAGCTATATCTCGGGGGGGGGGGGGGGGGTTCTGGGCGATCTGAGTGCTGCTCTGTCAGCCGGCCACAAACGGGTTTGACTCCCAAAAACATGGTTCTTGGCAGGTTCTTGAAAAAAAAATTTGTCTCTCAAACAAATTTTAATTGCCCTGCTGGTGTTTTTATTTTGTTGCTCTTTTGACTTATGAGTTTGCCCACTAAAGCGTGTTAGCGGAACAAATCAAGCTCCTTTTGGGTAGGCGACGGCACAGTTTTTTTCCCCGTAATGAGGGTGGGGGGTGGTTGGAAACAATTATGTCACAGCACGGAAAGACGTGTTGGCACCATATTACTGCTATAGTGATTTCTTTATTAAAACACAAAGCATTAGTATACGATAACTGCGAAACATTGTGATGATGTTTTATAGCCTTAATAATAATAATTAATAATGGGCCTAATTGGAATTCATGACCTTCACATATTATCAGGTGACAGTTGGCTCCATAAGAGACTGTCAGGATAATCATTGAAGAAATCATGCATAAATGTAGGTGCATTCTGGGCCCCTTCCCATCAAAGCTGCCATGCGCATCTTCAGCGTGTACGTAGTAGTTGGATAGCTTTACGTTGACAAGGTGGGGAGGGAGGTTATGAATATTTTTTACATTTTATTTTGCCTACCGAGTATGTTATATATGGATGTCCCATTGTCCAAACAGCCCTGGCATACGAAGTGGGGTTACATAGACGGATGTGCACATTGCGGTATTTTAATGTCACTAACTTCGTTACCGTAGTTCAGTATGAACAATACATTAGGATATGGCATCAACAAAATGAAAAGCATGCGAAACCGATGATGAAGAAGTAACTTCAACTTAACATCAGATTTAGTAAAAGAAAGTTTATTAGCTGATATCCCATCTTGAATATCAGACAAAATTGACTGGGTTGCGTTCTTCAAATAAGGGTCCGTCATACGCAAACAGCACAGTCGGACTTTTCATTAGCAATCAATCGGAGATAAAAGAAGTGGTGTTGATTTGAGAGATTGTGTGCATGGAGCCGGTCTAAGTATTTCAATTTATATACTCAACACCGCCAAATTTTCGTAATGACAGTTCGGGTGTGCGTGTGGGGGGGGGGGGGGGTCCTCGGCACAAGGTATGTGCGTTATTTAAAAGGGGGGGTGTCCTCGGCACAAGGTATGTGCGTTATTTAAAAAATTCTGCAACATTCATCCCGAAACTCTGAAAGTCCAAAAATAACATTTATATCTCGAATGGTTTAAAATACCAGCCAATGTGTAGTAGGAATTATAGTCGTGATGTTGTAAAGGGGGTATTTTCACAAATCAACTGGCTAGCTATACTCAATAGTAGAAGAATTACAGTACGGTGTTAAGTTTACCGAATGTTTTTTTTGGGCTACGCCAGTGGTTCTAAAATATTTGTTTTCCGGCGCCTGTGCAATATTAGGTTTTCACCAGGCGCCTTGTGTGACATTCTAACAAGTGCATTTGGACATAGCGAATTCCAAAATAAAACAAAGGGTGGGATAAAAATAAATATAACACATATGTAGGTCACTGAGCGCCATCTGTAGCTACAAACAGTAGATACTCAACTGGGTAACTGGACCGAAAGATGTCACATTGGATTAAAAGTGAAAATAAAATTATGAAATTTTAAAAATATTTTGCAACGCGCCTGCGAGGAAGCCGCAGCAGCCCATTTAGAAAATTTTCACCCCCCATTTAAAAGGACAATTTATTGCGCCCTTAATCTTGTGTAAATGTTTTTTTATAGTTGAATTGATTGTTTAAGTTCCTTTCTATAGACGATTTTGACGTGGTTGCTCTACATTATATTCTCATGGTCCTGCCCAAAGGCAGCGAACACCCAGGGCGATGTAGTCCGATGTAGTCCGATGTAGCATATATTCTGTGAACCACTGGGCTGGACGAATCACCAGTGGTGAAAACCCGTGTCACATTTTGTTTACTGTAACATAACATGTAATGGACTTTGCCAATTTTTTATTATTGTAATTGAGGGAAAAGAGGGGGGGGTCGTAAAAACTTCTGCGTGCAATGGAAAGGGGGGGAGTTACATAATTAGACTTTATTGCGTTACTGTAGTTTTATTTATTTACTATTGAGATATTGTATTGTACGATTTTGAGACCAGATTGTATGATTTTAGGGGTTTGAGGGTAAACAGGTCTGCAACAGCGTCTTTCATTTTGTTGAGTAGTACGCGGTTGAAAACCTTGCCTGGGATGGACAGTAAGGTGATCCCTCTATAGCTGGAGCAGGAGCTTAAGTCCCCCTTCTTTTGGGATTTTAATGAGGTATCCCTCCTTCCACTCAGAAGGTGCCTGTTCTTCCTCCCAGATCTTCATGAGCAGAGGGTTTAGCATCTCTACACTAGTGTTCACGCCAGTCTTCAGTGTCTCTGCTGGGATGCCATCCGGTCCTGCATCCTTGCCATTTCTAAGTTGTTTGATGGCAATAAGGATCTCTTCTTTGGTGGGTGTGTTGCAGTCAATAACCAGGTCTCTGTCAGCTGGCTGGATATCTGCTGGGTTACTTGGCTCTGGCCGATTAAGCAGTTCCTCGAAGTGCTCTTTTCATCTGCTTCTCTGTTGCTCCTCATTTGGTATGTTCTTACCATCTTTGTCCTTCACTGGTCTCTCTGGCTTCCTGAACTTCCTGGACAAATTCTTGATGGTAGCGAACAATTCCCGCATATTCCCCTGGTATGTTGCTTCTTCTGCTTCTTTGGCAAGCATTGCTACAAATTTCCTTTTTCCATCTTAGTGCTTTTCTTTACTGTCCTATTTGCCTCTGAGTACTCTTTTTGTGGAACCTAGCTTTCTGCCCTCATGTACGGCTGTTGTTAATTTCTGCCTTCTTCCCTTTTCTCTCTTCTATCACCTTCAATGTCTCTGCTGTTGTCCATTCTTTGTGTGTGTATGTTTCCTGTTTCCCAACACTTCCTGACATGTTGATTTGACTGCTTTCTTCACTCCCTGGCACTTTCCATCAATCGTCTTGTCTCCTAGCAGTTCGAGTAGGACTTGGAGCTTGTTGGATAGAGTGATCTTGAACTCTTCCTGTTTGGCCTTATCTTTCAGGAGGGGGATGTTGTAGTGCAAGCCATATGTTGTCTGCTCAGTGTAATGCCTTTTCAGTTTTAGTCTCGGGCCACTAGGAGGTGGTGGTTTGAGGCAATGTCAGCCCCTGTTCTGACACGTACATCTTGGAGAAATCGCCTGAATTTTTCCCCAATACACACATGATCAATTTGGTTCATCGTTTGGAGGTCCGGTGAAACCCATGTGGCCTTGTGTATCCTCCTGTAATGGAAGAAGCTCCCGCCTATGACTAGATTTGTTGTGGCACATAGGTCAGCAAATCTTTCTTTGTTGTCATTCATCTCTCCTATCCCCTGTCGTCCCATGGCTTCTTCGTAACCTGTGTTGTCACTGCCGATCTTGGCATTGAGGTCTCCCATGAGAGTGACAATGTTGCGCCTAGGGCGACCCTGGACAATGGTCAGTAATCTGTTATAGAATTCATCTTTGTCCTCCTCCTCACTTTCGATTGTTGGTGCGTAGCATTGGATAGCATCTAAATTGATTCTGTGTTTTTTTGGTCTGAAAAGTTGCTGTGAGGATTCTAGGTCCATGCACCTCCCATCCAATGAGTGCTCCTCGGGCTGTCCTATATATCATCAGGGCCACACCCAGAGTGTGTGGTGCATTGTCGTCCTCGTGACCTGAGAATAACAGCATCTCTTCTGAGACTTATCTCTTCTGTCCGCAACCGGTCCATCTTGCTTCACTGATTCCTAGTGTGGGGAAGTTATAGTTCCTCATCTCAGTGGCTACTTGTGCAGTCTTTCCTGTCTCATTCATGGTGCTTACATTCCATGTTCCAATGGCGGTGGTGGTGGTGGTCCTGGTGGAGATGATGGTCGTTGGCTTAAAAGTTTCCAGATTTTGGCTTTCACTACTTGGCGTCATGCATTCCTCAGCTGGGAATCTATCCTCTCTCAGGACGGGCATGTCTTTTGTTGCTCTTGTCTGCGTTTTTGTATCAAAGGATTTTTACGTGGCAGAGTTGTAAGCCCTGCGCACAACCATCTGGGGGGCTCACCATTGCCCTTCACAACTCTCCGGAGAGCTGCCCTTAATTTTGGGAAGGGTACCCTAGCCTTTGTGGTTTTGCCCACTTCCTGCAAGACAGCAGGCTCTGATTTTGGTCCTCCCTGGGTATTTGATTTCCCCAGTACCTACCATATCTGGTGGGCATTACCCTATCCGCCACCTGGGGAGGCACTCCACACAAGACTCCCCAAGTTCAGGCCACAAAAATTTCAAAAAACTTGAATACACATTTTTGCACACATACTTTACACCTCACATGTCATGCAATAGTAACTAATATCTGCAACTCTTTATCGGGCTACATGCACACCTTCCTTTATTGGTGGCATTGGTGCAACATGAAATTTGATAAATAATTATTCAATACCATAAATATTTCTTATTACCTTCAAATTATTTCCAACTCATAATTTGAAAAAGTTCATGCACAAAATCAGCAAAATCAACAATTGCATTGTTTCTTATAACATTTGACAGCCAAAAGATAGGCAAACATCTGTCACTTTATGCATACTTTGGTTTATAATGTTTAAATAATCTCCAGATGCATCTTAAATAACTGATTGATTTTTACTAAGAATCACTTAGATTGCATTTTATTCAATATTCATAGTCACCTAGTCAAATTCTCATTTATTATCAAATAATTTTTTTGTTATATGTAGGGAGAGGTCAAGCTACCAGTAATCTTAGAGGATGATACCACACGAGAACTGCCTTCCTATATTGATTTGTACAGACCACTGAGACAAGCTATCTATTCAGTACTGCTCAATCTCAATAAGCAAAAGATAGTACATGAGATTCAAAATAAAGAGAAGGGTAAGTTATCTTTTTTATAGTGCCACATTGCCTTCCCCATTATATTATTGCCATTCAACTAGACAAAATATCACTTTATTTCATTTAAACTCCAGTTATCCTTTTAGCAATGACTTGCAGACCTCCATTTGGTTGAATATTTTATTACTTAGATTTGTCTTCTGCTTTTAATTTATAATTAATTATTGGACAGTTCTTTAAACCTGAAATTCTTTTTAAAAACATACTTTCTTCTGGCATTTCCATCTTGTTTTTATGTCCTGTGTAATTTTGTTTTTTACACACTTGACCCTCTCGCTTGGTTGATTCTTCTTCGTGCCGACCTGTACTGTAAGGTTGCATCTGAGTTGATGACACAGAGTTACTGCTCCTGAATGCTTGCTCGAGGGAGGGTGTTGGATTTTATTGGGGTTGTGAGTGATGGGGGAAATTAAAATTAACGGTAATTAAAAAAAACAACCCTACCCCCTTGTTTACAATAACCATCTGCCCAAACTAGGATTTTGGGATGTGGAAGGGGGAAGGTTTTGGGGCAGGTCATTTCTGTATTTAGATTTTGATTAATGGCCAGCAAGCAATCGTTCAATTGTTATTTTGAGTTTTATGCCAAATTATTATTTTTAGTGTCATGGCTGGGTAAAGAACTAAGTCACTATACCATGGATTTTGTAAGCATTCCGTTATAAGAAAAAAATAAAACTTTTTCTGTGGATGATATATAGATACTAAAAAGGTGAAATAAAAAATGTTAAAAACTAGTTTGAAGACAATTTAAGATGCACTAAAAAAGTAGAAAATAATTTTCTTAAAATTAATTGCGCAAAGATAGTCTGTGCATGAAATTGGAATCCTTCAGCTTCATAGAGTGCCTTCCTACCCATCTGCACATACTTGCTTTGTGTAATGAATTTTAAGAATATTATTTTCTACTTTTTAGTGTGTCTTCCAAAGAAACTCTTTGTATAAAGTTTGTTATTATTTTTTTAAATGAACATGAAATGATGAAAAATGTTTCCGGACCTCTGAAGTTATAACTATTGATGAGGTTTGAGTCCTGATTTTGTTCATTTCTATTGCTCATTTGACTAACTAAATTTTAAATGCTAAGTAATAAAAAAAAAATGGCTATGAAGAATATCATAATACTTACATGTTATATTTTATGTTGCTTTCATTAGTAGAATCTATATTTTCAAGAAATTTTAATGACAATAAAATTGAAAAAAATAGTTTCCTCACATTTTATATTTCTGTTTTGAAGAAAGTTAAAGACATTAACTCTTTGTCTCCGCAATTAATTTTCACGTTCGGATGGAATTATTTATTTTGCATTTTTTGAACTACTCTTGTTGCTGTTCATAAGTTGAAATCGACAAGGACCATCGAGTCATCCGTTTAGGTGGGAGTGTGGGTTATGGTGAGCTCATATGTGGCTTGCTAGTCCGATCCATGCTTGGATTAATCTCTGGCACTGCGGGCAGGGGATAGTTGCTGCAGTTGGTATCTGTTATTGCTCTTTCGGGCTAGCCTGCGTGTCTCAGTTGTAGTTATCCTACTGGCTTCATGAGATTGCACTACTATGTTATCTCTAAACCATCAAGTTTGATTTTCATCAGAAAATGTTAAGTTTGGTATGGAATGCATGCTCTTTACAGACAATACAGACTAAGGTTTAAATTTTATTATATAAATGAGATTATGATTTATGGAAAATAAAAATTTTAAATTAAAAAAAAAAAATCAACAAATGTTATCAAAAGGCTTATTCCAAGTCACACAAAGAGAAATTTATAATTCAAAGTGTAAAAAAAAAATTTTATGACCTATATCCAGAAGTGCATCACAAATAATAAAGATCACGTTTTTAAAAAAGGAAACACCAGAGCACATTATCCATTGTCACAGAATATATCTGAAAAACACTATTTCCACTGGAAACAATCTGTTGCTATTAGAAAATATTTGCACTGTATCCTTGTGTGTATTAGCATTTATTATGGTAAATGGAAAATTTACCATAAATTTGTCATATCTTTTCATCTGGATTTAGCTATGGCAAGCCCGAAAACTATCCATATGGGTGAGAATCACATCCAGCATAAATGTATACGGTACAGTTCGCCCTGTTCTACAATGTTTGCACACTGTCCTTTTTGGAGCTATTAGGCACATTTTTTGCTCAGATAGGTCTCTCAATGGCACAGGGATGTTCACAGCCTGGTCGGAAACTTCCAAATTTTTCTTCCTGGAATAATGGTCGCAGCATATTCTGTTTATTTGTCAGCAAGTTGTATTTTGAATTTCTGAGGGTTATTTTTTAGATTTTCTCTGATCTCTTCTGGCCTTGTGTGCTTATAAAAGGCTACATTTTACACATTTCTTGTAGCATGCAGAGAATTGTTCTCTGAAACATTGTGACATACCAATGTATGCATCCCATTAACCAAAAGTCACAAACAAATGGACGAGAGTTCATCCCCATCATTGTTGTTACTGCTAGAAATTTGTTGGTCTCATAACTATTGACAGGTTGCCAGTCACTAAAAATAGATCTCTTGCATGTTAGAGTGTTGACTTTAATTCTATAGGAAGCATACTCATTTATTGAGAGTACAAGCTTGTGAATAATGTGTGTCTAGCAAAGTAAAAAAAACAGTCAAGGTTTACCAGCTCCAAATTTACATCTACATTATTCAAAAGTACAAATCTGAAATTGCACTCAGATTTAGTGCTAAGATCAGCAGATTTCCTATTAGAATCTACATTATTTATAGTAGAAACAGTATTAGCTCTTCTAGAGGGCACTTTAAAACAGGTTTTAATGCCTCTGTCCGAAAACCTCATTTAAAATCAACGATGGGAGCGTTGATCTGGAGAGAAAGTTAATGCAAACTTCTCACCAGTTAAAAAAAAAAGTTTCAGTCACATTTTATTGACACATAATCATGGTAAAATTAGCCAGTTTTACATTTAACCTGGTTATTTTTAAAATAGGCCTGTTAAAAATTTAATGTGTGCATGACTCAATTTCTTTTATGTGCACATTTATCTTGAGAGGAAAGACCAGCAACTTGAAAGTAAATTTGGTCACAGTTTAAGATTTACACTCTTTCTGCAGTTAATCTTCCACTACCTGATTTCTCTGCACAAGTAAAGGAATGGGTGGTCCGTCGAGGCTCTGGTCGGCCAACTTATGAAGTTGTTACAGCTCGTCCTGTAGAGTGGAAAACACCTAGTGTACAACGTATGTGGCTAGGTCAACAAGATGGTGATAAGGACCGCAGACTTCGTGCTTTTCTTACAATCATGATGAGTGACACTAGTCTGATGCTGAACACCAACTATGTACCACAACATCTTCTAGTCATGTGTTCTGTGTTGAGGTTTTTAAAATAACTTTTACTTTTAGTGATTAAAAAGAATTTTGTTATCAATTTCTTCTTCAAAAATATTCAAAATGCCAATATTGAATATACTAACAAAATAATAATTTGTGAGGAAAATTAAGGCAAAATGAGAGCATGCGTGTCATTAATTGTTAAATGAGTAATAAAATTTAGTATTGGATGAAGTATTTTGACCTCCTGGCATTCATGTTTCCTTGTCTCTTATAACAGGTATATGATGCAATATGGTCGCATTTTACAGAGACAAGAACTTGATGCTTTCCTTGCAATGGCAGTCTCTCCTCTGTTGCATGATGTTCAGACCATGCAAGATCTTAAAGTAACTTAATTTTTAATATGTAATTCCAAAGTATATAAAAATATTTTTAAAAGTTATGTTAATATTTATTTTAATTTATTTTTAAGAAGTTTGTTTAAACATAAATAAAATGTGCTTGATGCAGAAATTTAGTTTTGATTTTAAAAGTATAGTAATAGGATTGAGTTATTTCAGTAAAATTAAATTAATCCTTACTATATTGAGTTGCTGCTAATAAAAAATAACCTAAATAAGGCTTGGTATTTAATTGTATTTCGCAAAATTTTATGTTTTTATTTTCCCATTCTCTTAAAGCTTCCTAACATTATTCCACGAGGCAGTCAGTTGGCTTCTTTGTTTATGTCTGGTATTGAAACAGCCACTATGGCTAATGACGTCTGTGGTGCTCCTATACCCTGGACAATGATCTGCCCATGGCTTTATATGGATGGCAAGCTTTTCCATTTCAAGCTTCTGAAAGCAAATAACAACACCCCTCTTATTGATATCTGTGATGGTCAAGTAAGATAAATTTCTGAACATGATACTAAATATTAGATAGTTAAGGCCATAAGAATTCTAATTTTATTTTAACAAGAAGTGATGATTGTTTCCGAAAACCTCTGAAATATAAACTGATGAGGTTTGAGTCCTGAACTTGTAAATTTGAGCATGCTATGTTTGTATTTAACATTTTTCTACTGTGGATTTCTCATCTCTCAAGATGCCTCTAGAGTTAGCTTGTTTTTCTATCCTGGAATTTACAAAATTAGACCTTCCAAATAAAAAAAAATAAGAAAAGATTATTTTATTGATACAAATGGAAAATTGTTTTATTACATTGTGCAGATTCATTTTCAGCACATAAAAACGAAAATAAAGCCTGCTGTATGCTTCTGCACAATTAAGTTTACTTTCAAGCTTAGATTTTCAGATTAGTGACTAGATTTTCAATGCTGTATCAGTAGAGATATCAACATAATATAGCACACCATCAAGGTCAATATGGAAAAAAAATCTAGTTCTACAATTCTATTATGTTCATGTTCACTCAAATTTTTCCTGATTGGTTTTTACATTTTTCTTACTTCATTTAATGTTTCTTATAAGCTTTGATTCAACAAGAAATATTTTTTTTAAAACTAGCCCTTATTTAAAACATGATTAGTCTAAATGTGAGGCTTTATTTTGAGAAATGAAAGATTTTCAATGTTTCTCAACAGATGGAGCAAGTGTTGAGAGTTGAACGCATGAGACAGGCAATCCTGGAAAATCTGAGAGTTGATTTTGCTAAGCCACTCTTGCCTGGGTTCTTCTATCCTTATCCTGGCCAGCCATACGCAGGAAATCCTCTGCCATATGGTCCTGCAGTGACTTCCAGAGGTCGTGGAGGTCCAATGGCTGGGCTGGCAAGTCGCCAAGTGGGAAGGGGACGTGGGATTCTAGGTAATTACGGTAATACAATTTTCATTACATCTTGGTATTGTACATCATGCATGATTAGATGCTTTAACAGTTACTTTTATTTCATGTGCATATATTATTTTATGATCAGTATGGTCCTCAGTTACAGAATAAGAAGGAAAAAAGATGTTTTTTTTGTAAATCCTGTCAAAGTCTTTTAACATGATGGCAGTTAAGATCATACATCACTATTCATTTATAAATATAAAATGTCGTTGCACATGAAGATGATAATGGCAAAGTTGGAATTGAGTAGTAGCCTTAACTTAGCTTTATTTTGTTTAAAAAAGTGAGGAGAAGAGTTGCTCAATCCATCAGCCTCTGTCCCTGCCTATTTGATCCAATGGCAAACTTTTTAGTCAGGATGCAGTTGCTGACCAGCAAGATATTAATGTGTGTGCTTCAATGTTCTCTTCACGCCTTCTACATCATAAGAGTTTTAGAATTTTCATTTTTTCCATGTCATAAGGCCTATGGAACTCCATCTCCGGGTTTGATTTCAGAGTTTGCCTTCTCCTTGATGAGTTGCCATCGAAGGTTAACAAGTCCCATCCACCCAGGGTGCTGATGTTTTTCTTGTCAATGTATTTTCTGGGGATTTAACTCCAGTCAACTAGCTTGAAATTGACTCAGTTTAGACTGCTTGTGCACACAACACACAATGAATGGTTTAAACAAAGAAATATTTTAAAAATAAGCTGATATGAAAAAGTGCTTTTTTGCTTTGTAACCTTGAAGTACCAGTATTCAGACCTGCCAACCCTTCCGATTTTTCGGAATTATACGGATTTTTTACAGCTCATTCCGACTTTCCGTCACACCCCTTAAAATTCTGATATTTTTCACCCGTTAAAAAAATCCGAAAGTCACCCAAAAAAAATGTTGGGTACGACAAGAAGTGATGCATTTGTTTTTATGAAGTGTCTACAAGTCCGGCGACCGGATGAATAAGGGAATAAATTTTCGAGATATTCGCCCGGTCACTATATATTTGACCAAATCACATGACCAGTGTAAGAAAGTTGTGCGAGAAATTATGCGCGTGATGCTTGTCTGTCAACTTCGTCATAATGAATCATTGGTTAAAAGTGACAATGTTTTTTGTAAAGCGTGACATGCCCGCCGGATGAATATCTCCTACACTATTTGTCCGATCGCCTAACATGTAGACACTGCCTTTATCGAAGCAAACCGCGATCTCCAAATCATTCTTCAATCATCGTCCGATCGTGATTCATCCTTTTACAAGCCTAAAAAATAATTTCAGACTTCTTTTTTTTTTTTGTTTTTTTTTTTTTTTTTAAGCTTTCCTTAATTAAATTTTTGTTTTAATAAAAATACTGTAACCCAAAAAAACCATACAAATGCAAATAAAAATAAAAATAAATCTTTTTTTTTTTTGTTTTGTTTTTTTTGTTAAAGCTTTCCTTAATTAAATCTTGGTATTAATAAACATACTGTAACCCAAAAAAACCATACAACTGCAACTAAAAGTAAAAGTAATCCATGTCTTATTAAAAGTTTCTTTGCTAAGGAATCCGATCGTTTTAATGCCAGAGTCAAAGAAATGTTTCCAGACTCGCAGATTGGTAGAAGATTGTGAAGAAAAATTATAATGAAACGAGGGCAAGCATAAACGTTCATACTCTTTCTAACTTGCTACTTGTAACCAAAATCAATTGCAATGCTAACCTTCAGTTCTCTAAAGAGCTGTTGGACTAGTGCAAAAAGGCCACTAGGGATATGCTGGAAGACTGAACTCTTAGCTGCCTGTGTTCAATTGTAAATAAAATGAATCTTCTTTCCTCTTTCCTGTACTGTATATAAACATTTCCAGTAATGTTTTTCTCATGTTCTGTGGACTCTTCAAAGACAATGGAAGTAACTTAATATTTCTTTATTTACTTAAAAAAAGGCTTGTGCATTAGTTTATAGATTTTAAAAGCAATGCCGCCCCCGCGTGGCCCCCTGGGTGTTAGCGACCCTCCTTCCCCCCTGAATGCAACCCCCTACAGATTTTTTTTTCTTGGCAGGTCTGAGTATTGTTATTAAAAAAATGTGCCCTTTATAATAATTATATAATAATTTCATTTATTTTTTGTTCCTTCCCAAAGCTCTTGTTGAGCAACCTACATCAAATTCCACTAGAACGCGTCCTAAAACACTTACAGTGCCAAGAAGACTTCCGGGGGGTATAAATAATGCTAACCCATTAGATCTTGACATAATTTTCACCTTTAAATTTTCTTAATCATATTATTCTTGGCAGTTTGAAGAAATTTAGTAAACTGACAAAAAAATAATTTTTTTTAAAATTGTTTTTAAATATTATTTTAATGTTGTATAATTCTCTTTGCTCACCCAAAGAGCCATGTTTTCACTGTAATTTAAAAATTAACTAAACATTTGTAAAATAAGTTGGTTATATTTTGTTCTAATATTATTATTTTTTGTTTAAACTCATAGTAAGTGAGTTTACTGCATTCTAAAACACCTTTCAGTACTGACATATTATGTAACATTTACACCACCAACAGTTCTGATGATAAATTATTATAAAAAAAGGTAGAAATTATTTCTTGGAAAATTAAATCAAATCGTTTTAGTACCTTTTCAAACCTTCAGTTATTTTAAAAATCTATCTAAAACATTTTTGTGTGATTATTTATGTTTTTTTTCCCCCTATAGACTTAATAGAATATGGGAGGGCTTTTCATATTTTGGAAATAAACTGCTACTGTTAATCTTTTAATCTTTGGAGAAAATATTCTTTCATAGCATTCACGTTTACCATCTTCCTTTACAAAAGTACTGAAAGGCAGTAGCCAGGGTACCTTGGTGCTGTAACTATTAAGAGCTAATTCAATGATCCTTTAAAAAAATTTCTGAGTCACATTTTGATCCCATTTATTTTTATGACATTTGTTAGTTTAAATTCTCCTCTACCTGTTGACATGAGGAGTAACATTTCAATGGCCTCAACAGCATACAAAGAGACATTATTTATAAAAAAAAATACTGGATAACAAGTTTTTGCAATTATAATTAATGTACCCGATACCTTTAATGGAAAAAATAACTGTATAGAAAATTGGAACAAGTATTTACCATGTTAAAGTTAGTATATTAATTTTAAAAATATACTTTTTATTCTTGTTCTAAAAGTATTAAGACAGAATATAATACATTTTACACATTATTGACTTTTTATTTAATAAATTTATTTTGAAAGTTGGACATGCTTATCTTTCATTTATAAATTATTTTTTAGGTTTAGTAAAAAGACTGATTGGGGAAAAAAACAGCCATACTTACAATGTATTCAATCTTTTATAGGAAGATCACCTATTGAGGCTCAAGGAGGACAGCTTGAAATAGCTGGAGTAGTAGTTGGACAATGGGGTCCAAACATGTCAGGGCGTAGAGGTCGAGGTAGCCAGCTGCCTCCTCAAGTCATGTCTGTTGGGCAGAGAGGAAGGTATTGGCATTAAGAATATTTTAAACATAAAGTTATTTAATATAAAAGGTTCCTATTCCATTGCCATCAAATGGCCACACCTGGACTTTGGTCTTTGTTATTAAAAATTAGTTAAATTTTATTTTAAAAATTAGTTTGATATTCAGCTTTGATAATTTCAAGAAGCACTATGATAGCTCTTCAGTTTATTGTTATATTTCCATAGAGGACTGTACAATGGCAGAGGTGGATTTCTACCTCCCAGGGGAGGACTAATTAGAGGTAGACTAGCATCTCCTCTATATAGTAGCAGAGGAACCTACAGACCAGCAGTAAGTAGAGCTGTCTTAGAGAACATAGTTATAAACTCTTTCTTCATAGCTCTGTTTACAATTACAGTTAAAGATTATCACTTTTTTTTATTGTCACGTTTTCCCTCTAAATTTTTGTTTAGGTGCTAAAACATAGGGTTCCCAGGCAGTCATGGAAGTCAGGAAATAGTTGGGAAGTCATTAAATAATTTTCCCTGTTGTGAGAGAGAGAGAGCTGTGAAAATGGTCATTCTAGTAAGGAAATTGTCCAGTAGTCTGGAATTTTTTATTTAAAAAAAAAAAAGAAAACAATTGGATTCCATGAAGAAATGGATGCTAATTGCTGACATCTTTATTTATATCATTTGCTAATAAAGATAGTATTTCTCTCATAAAGCCTTGTTTTCTTTAAATTAATTTAACAATTTTATAAATTTAAACCTCTAAATTTCTGATTGTATTTTTATAAGTGGCATAATTAATACAATGGATGGTATAATTGCTTGAAATTTTTATATATTCTGTAAAATGGATACCATTGTATTGATAGATCTAACAAAGATTTTAACTTAGGTCCAATACTTATTTTTTGCTTCTACCTGTTGGTGGTATGTATACATTTTTGTCAAAATTTATTACGCATCAAAACCTAATATTTTGGCCATAAATCAGTGCAAACATTAACTGATCAAATAATTGGTATGAAATATTAGATCTTCAATGAATCCAATGATATATAACATGTTATTATCATCATTCTTCATTGAACAACCAGCCCAATTGTAAAGGTACCTAATGAGGGAGGAACAATAGCTCTAGTTGAACAGATAGTTCTAGCTTGACACACAGCTAGCATAAATAAGTCAATGTGAAGGCTTAAATGACAGTAATAGTACCACCATTATGACATGGAATTATGGAATTGACATGGACATATTTAAAAAATCATAAATTGGCCTGGATAATTTTTTGCAAAATAATTATTTATAATTTCAAATCAAATCCACACTAAATTTGTGTTATTAGTTAGTATATAAGAAATTTACCAGGGGAGTGAAGAAAGAAAACAAATGTAATAATTTTTTTAAAAATTTAAAAATACAAGTAATTGGCAAAATATATTTAATTAGCTGCTGACATCTACATTATGGACCATACTTTGAAAAAAATAAATTTTATATAGCTGACACCCTGACCTGACCCATATTTGACAAAATAAGAGTGGGGGGGTTCCTTGAAATTTTGACAGTTGTTGACAAAGGGATGGGAGAGGTGAAAATTTGCCCCAAGAAAGATAATTTACATGATTTTCTATGATAGACTATCAGATTAAGGAAACTTGAAGAGCCTAGATAAAGTAACTCACGTGTTTAAAATTTTATTCACAGTACTATACCAGAGGCCGAGGCTCACCAGCAAAACGCCCAGTTCGAATCGTTGCTAGACCAGGAAGGGGAAGAACTGTGAAGTCATCATCCAAAGGACGAGGTGTAACTGTTGATGTTTCCTCTACGTAAGTTCTATATCTTTATAAAAGAAATACCTTTGCAGATTAAACTACGTTAGAATGGGCTTAAGAGTAAATACTACATAACTTGCTACCATTGTTACATTTGACATGTGCATGAAATTTTTTTTTTTATTATTCACTTTGTTATGAAATTAATTTCAAAATACTTTTTTGCTAGAGGTTTATAAATAATAATATTGATTAAAGTTGTATGTTTCGGACCCTTTACAATTATTTAAACACATTATTTTCTCATTAAACATACTTTTTCAATAATTTTTTCTTTGTCATAGGATGAGGTCAAAAAACAATGAGCAGGATTTTGATGAAGTTGATGAGGAAATAAATGGAGGATACAGTGGGGCTTCAGATGAGGAAGATGAAAATGGCACAGCTACAGTCAGTATCAAAGGTTAAAATGTTCTGTTTAAAAGAAATATTGGTCAGATTTGTACATTTATACTTTGTCAATAATGATGGATTATTATTAGGCAGGGATATTTTTTAATTATAAAAATCAGTCATTTGTTTTGCTTTTTTTACATATAGTATCAAGAAAATTTTCAGTATCCCTAAAAAATAATATCAAACTGTTTGGATATTTGAATAATTTCAACAAAAATATGTGGTTCTTTTTTTCTCATATTCAAGTTAAATTGCCTAATAACTGGGTAGGGCATTATTCAATTTAATTTAGATGTACATGTCATTAGAATTTGATAAATTTAAATGTTAAGGTACATGTGCGTGTATGAAAAGCTGAGAGAATTGAAATAATCCCATTGAGTTAAATGAAAATTGAAATGTTTTTTAAATTTTTTTTTGTACATTTTGTATTTAAAAATAATGTATGGAAAATATTTAAACATGTACAAAATAAATGGAAAAAAATTGTAAAAAAAAAAACTTTTGTTACAAATAGTTTCATGTACAAATGTGTCATTAATATTCTCTGTCAATTGGCCAAAACAGATATTATCCATTGTTGTGATTTAACCTCTTAGCTGAGTTTATAGTCAACACCATGATTATTACTGATTTTTTTAGGTTATTATTATATATATATTTTTTTAAATTGCAAAATATTTATTTAATTTTTGTTTAGCTAAGAAACATCACTGAAGCATATTTTTTTTTCTTTCAGCTTTGTGAAAAGTTGCATTTCTTTAAATTTTCATACTAAGGAGTGAAAAATCAATTATAAGAGTTACATTAATTTGCAGGCATTGAGGTGTTAAAATGCTTGGCTTTCATATAAAAAAACATTGTTTTCAGTATTTAAATGATAAATATGATGTATGTTTGTAATATATTGCCATCATGTTTTAATATTTCTTTGCTTATATGATTCAATATTCTCACCAGATCCATATTATTAATACTTTATTTTCTTCACTCAATGGGATTCTATCAATCCATTGTTAGTTTCATGTTATTCTTTTAAAAAATGTTGAACACCAAACTACCCCATTTGTATCTTATATTAAAAAATAGGGGATTTTAGAAAGTAGTTTTATTTAGTAAGACACAAACGTTAAAAAGGATACAACTGTTGGACCTCCTTTTTTAAGCTATCTTCTGTCAAAGAATCTCCAGTCTTACCAAAGTAGATATGAACCATTGGAGAGGAAAAGGTAGAAATAAATAATTTCAGCAAATTCTTGCATTGTGTCGCACATATAAAATCGTACAACGATCAAAAGTGTGACCTATGAACAGTAAAAAAAATAAAATATAATTTAATCACAACATATGAATATTATAAAATTTGAGGTCTTTCTTTTTTAAAAAAAGAAGCTTATCATTTATCTTGTTCCTGAGTTAAAGAACAAATTATGATTTGTATATTTAAAGCATAAATTATTTCCCTTAACAAATATGATGACTAGCTTTCTAAAAACATTTTAGTTTTATCCAAAAATAAAGTTGTATCCAAATTTATTAAGAACTGCAATTTTTTAAAATAAAATTGATCAGGTTATTTAATAACAGACTTGAGCTTGAGGTGAATATTCCTCAGATTCCTATAATATGAAGATCATTGTAAAAGTTTTCAAATGAGAAATATTTATTTAAGGTCTCTTTTGTAATTGTACAAAATAATAATTTTACTTAGTCTTCAATTTAAGAGGCGGTCTATTGGGGAACATGACCACCAATATTTTCCTTTTTGCTTTATGAATGTTCACACTATATATATTTTTGAATGAATTTTACAAAGAAATGTATTATTTGTACATTTCCTGATGATCTTTTTTGTACAAGCCTAATTGGATATTGGTATTTTAATTTGTGAATGCCTCTGCTTGCTTTGTGTGTGTACGAGCCATTGGCAAAGGCAAGAAAGTTGTTCATCAAGCTTCCATAACATGCATTAATTAATCCTGTTGTAACATCATAATTGTGCTTTTACCATTGTCTCGTACAAATGTGTGATGAGGTGTAAATTTCCAGCAAATTGAGTTAAAAGGAAGGATTAAGCTTAAACCTATTAACGTAGGTGGAGTATAAATATTTGTTGGAGTAATGTTTTAAACTTTTTTAAAAAATCGGAATGAATAATATAAGAAAAAGTCCACAGGGACTGACTTGTGAAGCAAAATAAAGTGGAGCGAGGACAAAATCTGGTGATTGTGATCAGTGTTTGTTTGAATTGCTCTTTTGGGGTTTAAGATTTCTCCCCACATCAAACTAATTGTTCAGAAAAATTTAAATTTTCTAGTATATGATTAAGATGATTTTTTTAAAAAATAATGCATTTTTTCTTTATAAGTTATCTAAATTTGAGTATTTGGTTATAAAATAAATGTTCTTACCTAAATCTGCCACCACTTTTTTTTCCAAGTCTAAGAATAGGTCACAGTTTTTTGATTAATCAACTTCCACTAAAGTTAAATTTTAATGTTAATCTTTATTATATATTTGAACATTGACTTTAGAATAAAATGACAAGCTACAAATCTAGCTCATACAAATTTAATTTATTTTTAAAAATAAATACGTTATTCTCTTAGTAATAGTAAAAGGAAGAATTCTATTTATAAATTAAAGCTGGAAAACTGTTTTGCAGAAATCAATATTTAATGCCACATAATTATATTAATCACTTTTGCAACATACTAGGCTCACACTTTATTTATATATAGGATTTCTCTATAAAGAAGTCATCGCCCAGATAGCAGATCCTGCTAATACTATCTTTAAAAAAAACAATCTGCAATGATGGGCTTAACCATTTTTTTTTTTTTTTTTTTGGTGTGGAATTGTATATATACATATTTTGCAGATTGCATTAAATTAAGTAGTAGTATGACAGAAAAATATTTGTCTTTTTTCAGTGAATAAGCTTATGAAATTTTGACTTTTACTACATTTCAAGAATGTACAGTAACACTGTACGTTATCTCTTAAAATTTATCAGACTTCAACTTTAATAAAAAGAGCAGTTGCACATGTGACATCACAGTAATTTTAACTAAAGTAGTTGTTTTTTGTAATAATTAAAAGTACTAAATAACGAATTAAACAATTTTGTTAACTTAAGTTGCACTGCAAAAAAATAAGGAAAAAAATGTATCATTTTGTTTCTTGATTGAAACTTTCATTTTTCAAATTTTTTTTCTTTTCAAAATGTTGTATTTTCTATTGGTGACACTAATATCCTCTTGACAAAGTAAATTTCAAAAATTAAAAAATTATTTTTGATTACACACTCCTCTTTTGAAAAAAAAAATGTTTTTTAACTCATATTAAAAAGGAATTGTCTTAACAGGTTTTTATAAAACTTTCATTCAGAATTTACATTAGACAAGGCTACCTGGATACTGTCACATATTTTAATTATAATTTAAAATTATGCAAAAGAAACTTGGTTTGTGTTTTCACTTATAGAAAGTCGAGCATACATATTTGAGAAATTTACCACATAACAGATAAAATCATATTATACATTTGAGTTAAACCCACATATTTTCAAATTGACTTTTTAAAAAAAATCAATCATCTGCATGTTATATATTTTTAGGAGCAAAAGCTCACACTTTAAAACAAAAAAGAGTGGGTTGGTTCTGTGAGAACCATTAAGCAACAAGATTTAGTGACGAAATTTTTTAAAATTAAATTGATTTTGAGTTTCTGCTTTATCCCCCATTTTCCTTTACAAGTAAATACTGCATGTTACAGTGTGAAATAGTTATTTTACATTTCATATATTTGCACTTTATTGTATAATTGATGTTTAATTAAGTCTTTTTAAAAACAATCTGATGAAATTCCTGATCATAGAAATTATGATGCCCAGTTAAGTTAGTGAACAATTTTTTAATAATTTTTTTTAAAAATTAACTAAAATTTGCTATGGATGAACATGAAAAAGAAATTACTCAGATATCCTTGTTTTAAAATATTTAAATCAAACTTGTGGAGCCAGGTTTTAAAGATTGCCTCTCTTTTGGGATTTTTACTTTATCTGTATCATACATTTTCTACCACTTATTTTACAGTGATTTTTTTTTTTTTACAGAATATATTAAACTCCTAGAAGTACTCTGTAACTTTAAAAAAAAGTAATTTGTCAATGGGTCATAAATTTGTGTTCAGGCTTTTCAGATACATTTAAAATATTTAAATTAGATACTATTGTGGAGATTTTAATGTTAACTTTTTATTTGTTTGCAATAACCTTCTGACTTTAAGCTTTTCAATTATAAATTGAGTCTTTGTGTGATGACCAATGCTTTTAGTAAAAAGAAATGGAGCTGTAAACACTAAATGACATCATGCACTGTGAGCTGAAAGAAGCAGTTTTTACTTTTTTAGTTCAGTAAATATTGATTCTTTCCCCTCCCTGTGGATGACAATGCTCAATGTTGGACACAATGGGATAGCTTAAGACAATTTTAAAGGGTTTAAATATCTTGTTTAAATATTAACTCTTGAAAGAATTGTCCTTTGATCAGACTTTTTTTGATAACCAACTGTGGGATAAAATATTTGTTACCATAAATTATTATGTGGTCTACAGTTGTCAGTTGCATAGTCTTAAAAGTAGGCAATCAATGATTTTAACCGACTCCAATCCTCTGTAAAAGTTTCATACCAATTAAGCTATAATCACAAGCTTTACCATCTGAAATGTAATCCTTAAAAATGTAATCATTTGTAGGAAAAACAATGAATAAGTTTAAGTACTTCAAGGGGGCAGGCTTATTCCATGAGGTCTACAAAAATTGATTTGCTTATTTTAATAGCATGACTAAACTTGTTGAAAATATAGTTATGTCCTGACACAGAATAAATTGCTTTGAACTTGAACACGATGAAGCTATTAGGAAGCTTATTGTCATTGTGGTTTATTTTTAAGCCTATCCTGTCACCACTGAGATGGATCCATCTTTGTTTACAGAGATTTTAGTGAATGTTAATCCATGTTCTCTGAGTGTTAATGGGATTCCTTGGTTTAAGAAAAAGGTTTTACAATGCTATAAAGAAACCTGAGGAAATAAATTTAATTCTTTCAAGGTATAACATGCTCAAATATTACTAAAATAACTAGACCACTATTTTATAAGACAGTTATAATACTATTACTAGCTGAAACTGCAATCACTGATTTTGGCATTTCTCTAGGGTTTTCTTGTATTTAAAGCAGGAAACCCTCAGTTGGCGGGAATGTGCGCTTATTAAGTATCATAAACATAATTGGTATAACATAGAATGTGAAGGGATAGCTTTATGTATTATACTCTTTGGAATTTTTCCATGTTTCTACAAATATTAGGTCCTTAAGAAATTGTTTATTTATTTTACCAAGAAATCATGATGCAATTGGATGTTATTTTGAAGATATTACATTTTTTTTTTTTTGCCAAGACTGATCTAAAAAGAAAAATTTTAATTCTGCATTCGGATTTTTCAAATTCCTGATTTATTAACACTTATTAACTTATTAATTCTTCTGATCAAATATATTTTAATATTATCCCTTTTTTTTCCCTATGAATTTTACTAGTAATTCTTATTCCTTTTTTATATATTCAATTTTTTTTACTTTGAAGTGCATTATTTCTGACCAATTTAGATTTCGGCATGGTATGATTTTAATAGGTAATAAGACCCACCACAACTGAGGGTTCGTTTCAAGTGAATTTTAAAATTCCGTGATGCATTTTTAGAGAAAGTATCTCAAACATAATTTGTTTGCAGAAGTAGTATTATTTTTCAAACTAAAGTAAACACTGTTAAAATTATTCTGTCCACATTGTACTGACAATTTTTTTCCTTGGCATGCGATACTTCCATTGTATTGTAGTCAATTATTTTAGATTCTGTGTCTTTAATTCTTGTAAAAACTGCAACAATAGTGTTTTACAACTAATAATAATTCTAAAGCTTGTCTCAGCTATGAGATGTTTTTAAAAAAGAACATGATGGAACATATATCTAGTTTCTTATTTTCAACTTCTTTGTGTTAAGATTGCATTTAAATAAATTGAGAAAAATATCTACAATTATTTGCCTTTAACAGGTCACTTTTATTACCAGGCACTTTTTGTTGTTCAAAATATAGATTCTCACTGCTCTTGTTAACAGTTGGTGGTTATTTTTAACCTAAATAAAGAGTAGTGGACATAAAATATTGTCTTTTAAAAGAAAATCAGGCTAGATCTATTTTGTTAAAAAGTAAAATAGTTCTTTGCATGAGTTGTTAAGCATAGATAAAAACTCAAAAGGGTTAAATATCAACTGATACAAGCTCTAGAAATGTTTATTGTCCTAAATTTTTTATTACAATTATACAAGAATCTCTTTAAATAATACTTATAAAAATTGGTTGGGAGGGCAAATGAGTTAACAACTTATCTTAAATATGTAAGAATTAATCATATTACAATATTAACTTTTGCAATGACTTAATCTGTTAGTCTTTTAAAAACACTATTGTTCTGTTATGTATTAGTATTATTTCTTTGTGGTGAGTAGTCCAATGCATCTAAAGGAAACCCTTTAAAAATTTTAGAGGTTAGAAAGTTGTCCTTTGCTGGTGTATGTAATGAGATGGTTATATGATTAATAAATGTTGTAATGGAAAACTTTGTCTTTGATCTTATTTTAATATGAACATGTCATTTAAAAAATATTAATTGGTAATAATTGGGCCTGTCCAAATTACCAGTACGGCAACTGGGCCTGTCCAAATTACCAGTATGGCAACTGGGCCTGTCTTGATAGATCTTCAAAATGACTTGAAGTTTTGCTTCCTACCAGAATCTGGGTTGGGGGAAAAGCTTTAAACATTTATTTTTTATAAGAGCTCTTGGGGCATGCACCATTTTCAACACTAATTGTATAAGTATAACAATTATTAAATACACTACAGGAGTGTGGAATATAATACTTATGGCTGTACTATAACCATAAATTTACAAAAATTATTATATTTTAATTTTATCAATGAAAAGCTAAAATAATTTTTAGTTTTTGTGTGGAATAAAATATTGGTAAAATAGCTGATTATTCTGACCCAACCCTAAACCTACACTAACCCATAATTTATTTTTCTAATCATTCATTTTGGAGAGATCCTTCTATGTGTGCTGAGGTTATGTGATTTCCAAATAGTTTTATTCATTGTGGGTAAATTGATATTGATTTACAGTCACTCTTAAATTTATCAATTATCCTTTATAAGTCCTAAGATACCTAATGAGCTATAGATAAAGTATTTACACCTGGAGTAGTGAGGTAGAAAAGGATCTGTACGATTTGGAAAAAGATAATTTGCAAGAGATCAGAAAGTTAGGAAGGATATTGCTAGTATCCTATGCTCCATACTCCATGGGAATTGAGAGGGGAAAGAAGAATAAGAGAGCGCTGAGAGGTGATTTTTTCAAAGTTGGCTGCTGTCTTTGGTAACAGTGTTTTTACTGTGACTTTAACTCTTACCAAAGTGTGGGACTCAATTAATGAACCTAGCTGTGAAGCAGACAACCTGCCATTGCTCCACATGGCCACCATTTATTAGAAGTTTTAAAAAAGTAGTCATATTTATATTTGACAATTGAACTCACACAAAATTAATTTAAATCAAACATATGGGGATTAACACACAAAACTTATTAAACTTTCAATCACACATAATATAGTTAAAAATAACTAAGTAAAAAGAACCTGTATATGTTTAAAATAATATATATATATCACTTAACTAGCAACTATTCTAATCACTGTTAACTAGAACTCATCACTTAACTAGCAACTATTCACTTAAATAATC
This sequence comes from Lymnaea stagnalis, assembly GCA_964033795.1. Lineage (NCBI taxonomy): Eukaryota > Metazoa > Mollusca > Gastropoda > Lymnaeidae > Lymnaea > Lymnaea stagnalis. Next base: position 1,352,692 of record CAXITT010000042.1, read on the forward strand.
ACTGTTAACTAGAACTCATCACTTAGGTATTGATTTTTTTTTCACAACCGAGACCCTCATCTTGTGACTTATGTGAATGAACAATAACGAATGATAGAAATTTTTGTTGAAGTTGAAGCAAGTCGATTTTTTTTAAAAATGAGTTATGGTCCTTGGGCTATTGTTAATCAACCTCTATCTATCATTGCACAAAAATGGAAGCTTTTTAATGTGCCTATTTTGCAGGAAGTACAAAATAACAAGGTACTTTAAATTGGCGTTTTGCCGTTTAAATTGAGTTCTGCATCTTCCGCCAATCATAGGGTTTATGTACCGGTACCACTAAGATACGGTTTGTTTACATTCCAAATGGCAGACACCTCGGCAGCAAGTGTTTTTTTTTTTTTTTTAAACTGGTTGTCGAGCGAATATGATACTGATTGTACAGACTGATATTACCCATTGCCATGCGACAGTTCGTCTGACATGGGGATCGATGTGAGTAAGGGGTCTCAAGCTCAAATTATCCGGGGGCCATAGAGAGGTAGAGTGTGAGTGAGATTGGGCCGGATCAAGTATCCCATAAAGTGCGATTGCAAATTCAATAAAGTACAATGTGCTCAACGTTTATTAATAACAAATAAAAACATGAAGGCTTCACTTTCTTCCTCCTACTCTTTGTTTTCAGAGACCTGTCAGCGCTTCGTCTTACACAGCTGAGCAACATTTGGCTCGAGTGAGGAAGCAACGGAGTCCCTCAGTAGGCCTACAGCTTGAATATGCTCATCAGTAAGTTTGGCACTGAACTTTGACGTTAAAGTTCATAATGGAAAGGAGCTTTCACACAGATAGAGGGACATGATCCGCTTGAACAGCCTGGAAATCTCAGGGAAGGTGGAGGGCAATTCGCTCATAAATTGTCCATGCTTTTCTGTTTTTTCATTCACCTTCCTGAACTTAGCCTTGAGTTCAGAATTTCACTGAAGATCAATCAGCTCCATTTAAGTGCAAAAAGCGCCGGGGGGGGGGGAATCTTCCACATTGAAAGAGAACGGGTCAGCAAAAATGGGAAAAGTGGCTCTGTGTGTTTTGAAGACGGAAAACGTGATCAAATTCTTCCTATGGCTTTGCAATGGCATCAGTACACTTACTACAGAATTGTGTGCCCGAGTCCATCAGTACTTTGCATCATATTGGGACATGGCAGAGGTTTCTCTAAGAACCATAACACAAGTTTTGTGCAGAATGCCCTGACATTGTCATAGGTAACATTGACAAGATGCCCCCTGGTCTTTTAACTTTTTGTTGAGTACATTCAGCTCCTGTGTAATGTCAACAAGAAAATCAAAGTTCATGAGCCATTTGGGATCATTTAGTACAGGAACAACCACCCCATCCTTCCCCATGAAGGTTTTGAAGTCTAAAACGTGTTCAAACAGTAGGCAGGGGCAGGAAATATTTATGAATTATTGATGGGGAGGAAGATGCTATTGTAGGGAGAAGGAATACTGATTTTTTTAATCGTAGAAAATACCTTTTAGACTTACCCTGTTTTGAAAGTGACCAAGCTGACAGGCTCGGAAATTCCCTCAGTCGTAAATACCAGAGTACTAGAGTCTAGAAACATTTTTAATAGAGATTCTTTGATACTGTATTAGATTGCAACAATTTACACAATTATGATTGTGCATCACCCACTTAGCCCACATAATTTCTAAAACTTTTCTTAAAAATGCCCTTTGGCCATGTTTGTCTCCTAAAATGCTAAATATTTTTGTTTTTTAACTTTTAGTCCGATTTTAAAACGAGGTTTACCATTATAATCAACGTCCAAATCTATGCAAACATAATAACATCAGAATTAGACTAGTCGGTGAGATTCGACTGAAACAGTCCCGGAGGGTCACATGATAGTGATATGAGAATGGGGAAAACGCGCGGACCGCATTAACACTAAACTTTACTGTCAAGTATGGGGCCGCAAGTCTGAGACACCTGATGACACTGATGTAAGTATTATAAATTGTTATTTTTTGTGTGTGATTTGTTTCAATAAACTTCCTAAATATAAAATATCTATTCTATTAACTACTGGGTCACCGGCGAAATGAAACGAGTTCCGAAAAAAATATTATATATATAATTAACATCTTTTTGAAAGTATCTTTGTAGGGAAGATAGTATAAGGTTTTCTTCTATGTAGTTAAGCTGGTTAAGTTTCATGTTTTAACTTGTTTCCCCTTTCATTTCATTCTAAACCATTCCTCCACTCAGTCTCACTTGCACCATATTATGCTACCTGCATAGACAGCATTCCTCCATCTCAGCCCCACTTACAAATGCTACCTTCATCGACAGCATTCCTCCATCTCAGCCCCACTTACACATGCTACCTGCATAGACAGCATTCCTCCATCTCAGCCCCACTTACAAATGCTACCTTCATCGACAGCATTCCTCCATCAGCTCAGTCTCAGCCTCACTTACACATGCTACCTTCATTGACAGCCTTCCTCCATCATCTGAGCCTCGGCCTCACTTACATAATATGCTACCTTCATTGACAGTTTCATCCATCATCTCAGTCTCACTTACACATGCTACCTTCATTGACAGCCTTCCTCCATCATCTGAGTCTCGGCCTCACTTACATATGCTACCTTCATTGACAGTTTCATCCATCATCTCAGTCTCACTTACACATGCTACCTTCATTGACAGCATTCCTCCATCATCTCAGTCTCACTTACACATGCTACCTTCATTGACAGCATTCCTCCATCATCTCAGTCTCAGCCTCACTCACACATGCTACCTTCATTGACAGTTTTTCCTCCATCAGCTCAGTCTCACTTACCCTTACAATTTAAGCTGTTTGCATTGCATCTAAACAATGTTAGTGAATCTCGGTATGGAACTTGTCAGACATCCGGAAAAGGTTCTTATTACAAATCCATTGCTAACACAGAGTTAAATATTAACTTTCATCTCAGAAAGGACAGATGTGACCTCTATGAAAGTGTTCAAGTGGCTAGAAGGACAGATGTGACCTCTATGAAAGTGTTCAAGTGGCTAGAAGGACAGATGTGACCTCTATGAAAGTGTTCAAGTGGCTAGAAGGACAGATGTGACCTCTATGAAAGTGTTCAAGTGGCTAGAAGGACAGATGTGACCTCTATGAAAGTGTTCAAGTGGCTAGAAGGACAGATGTGACCTCTTTGAAAGTGTTCAAGTGGCTAAAGAACAAAATACCCTAATGGTGCCAGAAAAGTGATGCTACTAATATTGACAACAAAAAAGCAATGCCAGTGGCTGCGTAGAATGGTCTGAATGATAATCTTGTTAATGTTATTAGCTTTGATTTTCAAAATGTCATATCCCTACGTGATATCAGTCCATTTTTTAATAAACAAAATAAAATGTTTACAATTTGACTGGATATTCATCTAAAAATAAACAAGGTTATTGGGTTATATGGCCTGAGAGTTTATCTGGGAGGGAAAGCAATGATAGAGTTTCAGCTTTTATTAAAATTTTGCAAAGAGTAACTGAACCAGGTAGGAACAATTTTAAAAAATTACAGCATGGAGTGACTCATGTGTACCATAGAGTAAAAAATAGCATAATATCATAATATGTAGACAAAGGGCATGCATGGTATGTCCCAAAAATGGTAGCAACTACAGTGCTACCACAGCTGTGGGCATATCTGCAGTTGAAATAATGGTAGGAACAGGCTAGGGATGATTACTATGTTCCCCCCCCCCCCGATAAGCAGGGGAGTAGTGACAACCTCATGCCAATGATTCTATATGCACAGTCACTGAGGAGACTGTTCCTTTCCCAGGCAACTAGTTAGTCCCAGCTACTATATGAACTATTTGTGTAGTAGAAAGCCACTGTAGAAAACCCTAAAATAGAGGGCGTCTGACGCTTCCCTGGGGTGGGCAGGGGGAGAGATTAGGATTTAAATCTACCATCCCAAACCCCTTCAAAAGTCAACCACTGATGTTGGGAGTGCAAGAATTTTGGAAATTCGGTGTTCCTGGTCCCTCATGTGTTCAAGGTGTTGATAATATGCATGGTGTTCCTGGTCACTCTAGTCTTCAAGTTGTTGATAATATGCATGTTGTTCCTGGTCACTCTTGTGTTCAAGGTGTTGATAATATGCATGTTGTTCCTGGTCACTCTTGTGTTCAAGGTGTTGATAATATGCATGGTGTTCCTGGTCACTCTAGTGTTCAAGTTGTTGATAATATGCATGGTGTTCCTGGTCACTCTTGTGTTCAAGGTGTTGATAATATGCATGGTGTTCCTGGTCACTCTAGTGTTCAAGTTGTTGATAATATGCATGGTGTTCCTGGTCACTCTTGTGTTCAAGGTGTTGATAATATGCATGGTGTTCCTGGTCACTCTAGTGTTCAAGTTGTTGATAATATGCATGGTGTTCCTGGTCACTCTAGTGTTCAAGTTGTTGATAATTTGCATAGTGTTCCTGGTCACTCTTGTGTTCATAGTGTTGATAATATGCATTCACAAATTAAGAAAACCCTTAAAGCAAATGAAGTGTTTAGAGTCCTTAACACTGTGAATAATACAAAACCTTATACAAGCATACAGATGAGGCTAAATGCCTTCAAAGCCTCCATAACATGTGTTGATCAGCTTCAAAATCAGAGTATACCACAATTCCAAGTATCTTTACTGAACTGTACAAATGAGCTATTGGTTGGTTGTAGATCTAGCCACAAGGACATAGTATTTGAGAGCATCAATATATAAAAAAGTCTAAAAGCACAAGAAGTTGTGTTTCAATTAAAACCAACTATTTTTGCCTGAGCCAAAGAGAGTAATGTCATATAGTAATATAAAGAAATCAGACTTTAGATACATGCTTTAATTCATACCTGAGGTGGACAGTAACATACTATAGTAACATGCTTATGTTACTTGTATAGAAGTTGTTTTTGAATGGAAATAATGCATAAAGTTATAGAAGAATTTGTGTTTAAAACCTATTATTGTCTAATGAAAGTAGTCATGTTGATAATAATAAATTAATAATATAAAAAACTATACAAAGAAATATTGTCTGTTTTTGCTTTAAAAATAATTGTTAAATGTTTTGTCTTCGAAAAGAACAACAACTTTAATAAAAATTCTTTTAGTTTATCGAAACCAAACAACAAATCTTCCAACTCGAAGATCTCGGTTTGACCAAAATGTCACATAGAACATTGTTATTCTAGGGCAACTAGTCTGTTTACAAAAAAATCCTAGATCCCAGTGAATTAATTAAAAAAACCCAAAAAAAACCACCCCTTTATGCAAGCAATGCTGGAGTAAGGCCTTTTGATGCCTTAAGCACTTTAAAGATTTCGGTGCCCCCTACCATCTAAATAATCAATAAACATAATCTGTGAAATGCAACTTCACTGTTCTCAACAAAGCTTACATTATAGATAGAATATAATTTTTACATTTTTTAATTCCCAATTTTTTTTATTTTTTTTTTAAAACGTGCTCCTACATTTTTTGTAGCAATGCCTTTGATTACATTCTATAAACTAATTTTCCTTAATTCATCTACTTCTATGCCTTCAGGAGATAAAGCATTAAGCCTGGCTCTACTCTATACCTGTGTGACCAAGACAATATAATACAATTTATTTGAAAAAAGATTTAAATCTTCACATTTTTTATGTGAGACCGGTCCAGCACAATTTTTATAAATTAAAAGAGCAGGAATTCCTTTTGGCAAATGCTAAAATTTAGTTTTGTACTTTTCTACAGCTAAACAGAAGAGATGCTGGTGGAAATGCAATATCCTCTGGGCAGCGGCTTAGCTAGATTTGATGCCTTTCGGGGTGAGCCAAGCTTTGTGCCCCTTATATATATCGGTAAGGCGAAAAAGTGCCACTCATGGCTGACCATTGCACCTCTTCCTAAGCCACTGCCTCTGGTTAAGCAGTATAAGAGTGTTGGACTGCGATTAAGCTTTAAAGTAGGTCAATCAGTCAACATTTCACTGACTTGAAAATTAATTTAAGTTTGAGATGATGATAAGGTGAATTTATGTGTACAACATTTAGTATTCAACATATCTCCAATTTTATAGGTACTAAAATATTTAGCCGTTGAGTTTTAATATTTTTTTTCATTTCTTTTTTTCGGTGTATATTTTGTGGTTCCCCTTTCTCTTGATACCCTTTGCACATATAGCATCAAGATTATATTGCTGGTTCATCCAGGCCTGAATGCATGGGTTACCAACTCCAAAATAGGGTGGTTGCAAGGGGTTTTCTGTGGAGTGGCTAGCGAAAATAACAACATAAAAATATTGATTTTAAAGCAATTTTTAATGACTGAAACGTAAAAAGCTATATTTTTATGTGGTTTTCTTTTGCTATTTACCCTATTAAAAATGAAAGTATTGTTGAAGTGTTTATTATATAAATCATTTACAGTAAATGACTAACTTCATATATTTAAGTCGAAATAGTTTTAAAATGTTTAATGAAACATATTTCACATAGCAATGAATTTTTTACTTTGATAAAAAAATTTTTTAAATATATGAAACGATGTATTTGAAAAATCTGTGAATGTTACAATAATTCTTATAAATAAAACTGAATACCGGTACACAAAATAAATCTGACTCTCACATCAAGTAAGACCTTGACCCCACTTTTTTTTCCGGGGTCCTCCACCCCCTTTCTTCTGGATATAATAAGCATGCAACTAAGCAGACACACTGCACAGGTTGACTGAACTGGAGCTGATACAGGGCTAGATTTATGCTTCAGGAAAACTTCAGAGTTTAACTATTCTAATATAATAAAACTGAATCTACCCAGTTTCATGTTTATTAGATAGCTTCTTTCAACATTTAGATTTTTAAAATTCACTTAATGTTAACAGAAAATAAATAAGCACTATACAAATAATATAGCTGTGACTTCTTAAATTCAGGTAATTTAAATTAATAGCAGGCTCAATATTACATGATATTTTGTTCATCAAAGCAGGTAAAGTTTGTCCTTTACACTTCAATTATAATCCCGCTTTTCAATGCCATGAAATGGTTTTAATGGTAAAGGGTGTTTCCCCGAGTAGCATTATCACATGACTCATTTCTTTGCTTGGCATTTCCTGCTCTTGTGATCATTACAAAGTGAGGCTTATGTGTCCATGAATATGATTAATACATAGACTATTAAATTTTGCATTCTGGAAAATAAAGAAAGTAAAAATTAACTTGGTGGAGAAAATTAAAATGATTAATTATAAAAATTAAGTTGCACCATTTTTTTTCAACACATAACTTAGTAACATATTATAGTATTATTACCGGTATTAACAACACAGCATAACATTACAATTAACACAATTTATCCAAAAAGTTTAGTGTTAAAATTCTAACTGGCTTACAACTATATATAAACTCATTTTTTTGGGGATTGGACGGCATTTCAAATTTAATAATAGGGATTACTACTACTGGTAAAAAACATTTCAATTACGTCTTATTTCTGTATTAAAGTTGTTTTAAGCATCTTTTTCCGGTTACAGTAATCATTTATTACATGAGGTAATCATATGACAACAAAAAAAGGAGACGATTTTCAAAGAAACTTTAAATAGATTGAACTTACCTCATTTAAGTATACGAAACACTAAAAGATTAACTTCACTATCATCGAGACTGGACTCGCTGACTTTTTCTTCCTTCAAATGCATCATGCATACTGAAAGCTGAAATAAATGTTCAATAAAATGTTCATTTCATTTCTAAATAGTCATCATTCTAGTCATTCACCAATCTTTGAATTGTATAACTTAGGAAGTAGAACTTAAAAACAACAGCATTAACAACCAAGTTCTAACTACTCTTTTTAAATATACCAATATAATCTTCGTCTTTCCTATTGGTACATATTGCGAAACTTAATGTATAGATTTTGAAAAGACAATTTTTTTATAACAATACCTTTGTAAAATACAGTGCTAAAACTAATGTGAGGCAACAGATCTTTAACTTTCTGTACTAGTGTTGACTCATCTTTCATTCGTGCATATCGATTCCATATCAATATTAGGTCATCCCTGTCTCGAATGCTCACACTCACTCCAATAACATCATCATCTGAAAAATAAATTTACAAAACACATTAAGTTGAAAGTAAGATAACAATTAATTATAATTAACAAGGTTTTTGAATGACCATCAAATGGCTTGAAATGCCTTGTTTTTTAATATTCCAAAAACTATTGGATTCATAAATAAAAACTGTGTTCTTTCCCTTTTTCCACTGTGTGCACCTGCAGTAATGCTAATTACAGCAAATAGCAGATGATTTATATCCTGTTAATGAACAGTGAGGCTGTCAAATAAACACATCTTTCTGTTATTCTGATTAGACTCTTGATAGTTAGCAAAGGTAATAGGATGCACAGTTCTCAAACATTATCAAATTGTACTGTATAGACAGGTAATTTCAGTTATAATAGTTTATGATAATGTTCGAAAACAAATAAATAAAGCTTATTTATAGTACCTTGCAAGAGAGGTCACAGGAAATAATACTGCAGGGGAAAAGCATACATTTTTTAAAAAAAAAGACAAGTTGGGAAAACCGCCACAATCAATTAGGAAAATTCAGATACAAAAAACAACTTTGGTCACCGCTGGTTGTAGACTGGGTTACCCCGGAACTCCAAAAATAGTACAAAATCATTTCAGAATAGTAATTTACCATCACAAAATCATACAATGCCCTATGATTCTATGATAATAGTAAATAAAAAACATACAATGTGATGCATACAGGCCCATTGGAAGGCAACACTTTTTTTTCTATATATTGAGGGGCAACATTTTCGGACAACTGCAGTTTTTCCTTTGAAGGGGGTGGCAAAATTATGGGGTCACCCCAGTTGATACTAGCCCTGGCTACGCCATTGCATGTATACAATAACTATTGGCTAACTAAAGGTCACATTCCCAAAGTAGATGCCTGACGAAGATGGGTTTTGGGAGCGGATATTGTGTACACTGTCAAAGTCACCATGGTAAAAGTGTGGGTAGGGGGATACACTTTGGCATACACCTGAATGTAGTTTTGCATCATTCTACACTTAAACAGAGAACAGCTGAAGAAATGCTTTTTCTATTTATCTAGCTGTGCTTATATACATCCTTTAATTTTATTAGTTGCTAAATAGTAAAATTGTTTACAATTCTTATTTAAGGTTACTTATTGCAATCTATTTTTGTTGAAAAGTTCAAAAGAAGGTCTTGTACACCGAATGGTGCATACTGTTATAAAAAAATGTGAGGTATACATATTTTAAATGTGCGTTAATGCCAAGAATGAAAATAATAACATCCTTGAGGCAAACAAAAGTGAATATTGACTTGATGTGTCACTAGGGCAACTATGCTAATATTAACATAATGCTGTATCTAACCAGTTCATTGTGAAAACACAAAGCAACAATATGATGATTATCACCATCGTTACAAGGCGGTGTTATTTTATAGCCTTTAAAATTATTTAGGTACCTCCCTCTACCCTCTCCCATGCACACCTGCACACTAAGTACACTCCACCAGTAAGTCAACCCCCCCCCCCACTCCCCGTCTCAGTGTTTACAATTATTGATGTTGCCGAACAAGTAAAAACACAAAGCAACAATATGATGATTATCACCATCGTTACAAGGCGGTGTTATTTTATAGCCTTTAAAATTATTTAGGTACCTCCCTCTCCCCTCTCCCATGCACACCTGCACACTAAGTACACTCCACCAGTAAGTCAACCCCCCCCCCCACTCCCCGTCTCAGTGTTTACAATTATTGATGTTGCCGAACAAGTCGCATTTCTAGGGCCATTCACCACCTGATGAAGAAGGAAGCCAAAACCAACAATTTAATTTTTTTTTAATGAAAAACTGCTGGAATATATTTTTTTCAACCCGATCTCTTAAAATTGAAACTCTGACAGGTCTTGGCATACAATCCTAACAGAGATCTCAGAGTCGTACGTTGTACACCAAAATCGTACCAGGACTGGTGCTGATCAGTTGGTACAAATTCTGAAGTTTAAGTAAAACCTTTATTTATGTCAACTCTTTTAAGCATATTGTGTATCTATGCTGGGAAATAACCACATCACTAACGGCATCCTCACAATTAGGTGAACTGAATTACAGAGATTTTTTAAAAAAAGGAGTTCAAGAACTTAAAATATTGTAACATAAATGATGAATGGAACATAAAAGACTTTCCTGGGAGGCAAATGGTATCCTGAATTGGGAGTTCCTGTTTTTGTATGGATGAGTTCAATGAAAGAATGTGATGCCAGTATTCTCACAACTATAGAAAAACTAACTGCATTATAATTCTCTAAAAAGGCTTAAAGGATCAATGCATTGTATAAAAGCATCCTGGAACATCTTAGACCGCTCCATGGTAGAAAAGATTCAACAGCATACTTTTTATTGGCGCTCATAGAAAATTAGAAATGGTCAGAGATTTATTAAGAGATATGCAACTGTTTAGACCAGACAGAAAGAGGATAAAATTTCCACATCTAATGACATTGCAATTGCACCTTAAAATATGTTTGGGGAACTTTGGAAAAATAATCCATTTAATTTCAAGTAGATTTTTTGTCCTAAATTTTAAATTCTTAAGACATATTAAATAAAATAGAAAAATTTAATTTAACCTTCTGCCATGCAGTCAGAGAGCTGTTCCCCAATGGCAGCCAGAAGCAGTTGTTTCCATATTTCTTCCTGAGAGTGAGAGGACAAAGTTGAAAAAAATGAAACTGAGATTCAAATGTATTTTTATTTGATGCAAAAATGTTTAACCATAATGATCAAGATGTTTTAACTTCAACTAATCTATGACATCAAATCAATCAACATAATGAAAATGGTTATTAATAAATTTTATTTACTTATACATTTCTCTATCCTTTTTTTTTTTTTTTTCTTTATGTAATTATTTTTTCTTTTTTAGGAATTGATTTTTTTAAAATACATACTTTTTCTTTTTTTTTACACTTGAAAGTCCAACTTAATGGTTATTAATAAATTTTATTTACTTATACATTTCTCTATCCTTTTTTTTTTTTTTTCTTCATGAAATTAGTTGTACGTTTTTAGGAATAGATATCTTCAAAATACATACTGTGTCTTGTTTTTTACACTTGAAAGTCCAACTTCCACCTTCACTGTTTTCCTCATCTTCCCTTGAAGAATTCAAACAAAATAGAATATTAATTTACTTCATTACTTTGCTACATATATTTAGTATTTACACCATTCAATAACCAATCTGTTTATATATGGAGTCAACACTAAAAATTGAAAGAAATAAGTAATATTTTGATAATTCTTGTATGTTACAGTCTGGTTCAATTTTTAAAAATATTTGTATGGGTAGTGTACAATAGAAGGAGTAAAAGATGTCCAAAATATAATCACCTGTAGCACATTAAAAAAACCAATATAATAGAATTTAGTCAATGAAAACAGTCACAAATAAATTAACTTCCCGTCTGAATGCTATCATGTCTTATTACTGTACTTACCAAACAGGCCTGCGTTGCGCCCTCATTAGGTGATAACTGTATCTTATACTCAGCTTGGACGGGTCTGGGATATGGTTGTACACACTCCAAAAGCCCTTTGATAATAAAACATTAAGAATTACAAAAATGATTACAAGATGAACAATCATTAATGAAAATATAAAAAGAACTCTGGACTTTTATTTGGAATTTCATTAAGGTTAGGTTAGCTTTTTCAAAATTTAAAGCTGCAATTTTCAGTCAGTTCTAACTAACATACTTTTATGATTTATAAATTATAGCCTAGAGTTATATAGTACATAGAAATAGAATATGAATATGGGGGATTTAGCTAAATTTTGGTACAGTAGAACATTGGATTACAAGTAAGCTAGGATACAATACAAGCAAATGAGGATACAATCATACATTTTTAATACATTTTAGTATAGGTTTGCGAGCGATGTTTCAAAATTTGAGCACAAATTTTGAATTTTGAGCTGCATGATATTTTTTGTGGACAAGTATGAATGAGTCTATCATGTGAGACATCCTGTTCTGTGCTAATACCAGTGGAATTTTCAAAATAAAACTGCTCTTGGAGTATCACATTGAGACCACGAGACTTAACTTCTTTCATGTAATTAAACGATGTAAAATGACATAAAAAAGGGTAACCAAGTTGCATAAGCATTAATACTAATAGCCATGTTTTGATATTGTTATATATATATATATATTTCTTTATAAATACAAACTTACTAGTTAACTATTCATGACACATAATAAAAATAACCTACTTGGACTGTATCCACTGTGTAGATCTTAGTGAGAGATGATTCATACTCTCTGGCAGTGGTGCCACGGACAGATCTGTCAAAAATAATAAGTTACATATTTAAAATGCTTTTAATTTAAAAACCAGGTGACAAAATGAACAGAAGCTTGTACTAGCTGTACATGATGTACAAATCTAAGTACACTGTGGTCAGCATATTTCAATCCTATCACTTTTCATGCATGTAGGTCCCTTATATTAAATTTGTACCACTCAAAATTTGATAATGATACTTCAAAACTCACATACCAAGCTTAATGTTACCCAGTGAGTCAATTTGACATAAAATAATTTCTTGATGCCTATGTGGCAGGGTTGCCAACTCAACAAAATACAATTTACAAATGTTTCAGTCTTCAGTAAGAATTTATTTACTAATGTGCTATCATTTCAGGCCATTAATGATTAGTCCTAATTGTTTAATAAAAACCAGGCCCGAATATATGGATTGTGTGGTTGATTTTGGGTTAGCAGTAAGGTCGGCGATGTGTACCATGGTATAGGTCACGGAGGTTCCCCCAGGTCAACTTCTGTCTACAGCAGCACCATACTAAAAAGATTTTGATGTTTGTATTCGCATAATTCATGTTTTTGTTTTCTTTTTGAAATCCCCAGAGGACTTCTTTGTTTCTTTTTTTGGTGTTTAAAGTAGGGTGGAGGGGTTTGGGAAGGGGCCCTAGAAAGATCATTCCAAATGCAATTTAACTCATTCCCGACGTTTGCGACTAAATGCGTCCTTTACGGGTTTCTTCGGATGCGTCCAAATGCATCCCGGCGCATAGCGACACACCTCTCTCATATCTATTTAAAAATAGCAATGAAATCTCGCATCCCTCGAGACTTCCGGTGATGGCGTGGTTCAGCGTGATTTTAATTTAGAAACCCGAAGTTTTTATCTTGTTTCATTTTAAAACTATGTGTGCTTTAGTACGGCGCGTCTATATGTAGCATGTGTTCGTCCGAGGTGCCGAAAATCGATTTTTTGGCCATTGTTCGTTATTTTTTCCCCGCTAATGTTATATTTATATTAAACCTTATTCATTCTTTGTTGCATTTGTTCTTAATTCGTTAACATTAAATAATATTTAGCAGCTTAAATAAATATTTTACAAATGTAAATCAATTGCAAACGGAGTTACTTCCCTTTCTCAGGCAAATAAATTAAATACGGAAGTAGCATTACGGGAGGGAATGAGTTAAGCAGTAATCTCTCTTTTGTTACCCAAATTTTAACATGTACGTGTTTTGTTTTTCGACTAATGAAAATACAGCATCTTTGGCGCACGTCTTTTTTTCCACCAGTGTTGGGTATCAGCAAGGAGGTGTTTCTTTTTTCCTTTATTTTGAAACGTGTAAGTTGAATTTTAATACAAAATAATGGAAAATTTCATTTTAATATAGGCCTACTTCATATTAACCGTATCTTTTATGACGCAAGTAATGCTCAGTAAAGAACAGGAATGTTATCACACACATCATTTGGGTCCTACAATTAATAGATCTATTCACCCTAAGTCCAGTGTTGGGATTCCCCAAAGTGACGTCACTGTGCTTAGGGTGAGAAACTCTTGGCAAAACCCATACCGTTAAAGTTAATCCAAAATTTACCAATTGCATTTAATTTTATTGACCAATATTTCAAATACAATTAGGCCTATAAAATTAAATATAATAACTGCATACTCTGCATACTTAACTTAATACCAGTACTTATTATACTTAAACTGAGCTTATATTATTTATAATTATATAATAAAATCTATAATATATTATATAATATCATTATTTCTTTCATAGTAATCATAGTCATAAAATTAAGCCATACCCGGCCATAGAGTATGGCCATGGCCATGGCCATTTGAATAGGCTAGTCGGCTAGTCATTCTACACAAATAAGTTTAGTAGAGCTACAAAAGGAAGGACAAAGTTCACAATGTCAACTCTCGGCAGGATGGGACAATATAAATAAGTAAAGACTTAAAAAAGGACAGCAATAATTTAATAAAGAATCTATGAAGTAATTCAATGACAATGATTAAATTAAATGAATAACATAGAATAAAATTAATTATTTATATTATTAAAATTTAGGCATAATTATTGAGTAGTCGACCTGTCAATCCAAAATGTCCACGGTGTATTTAATGGTTCTAATGGCATATCTTTAGATTCTTTTGTAACTGTTTCGCACATACGATCTGCATTATCTAAAAGTTCTAGCTTATTATTGAAGTCAGAGGTCTCGTCGTTTTGTTTATCAACATTTGCAGCGGCCATTGCAAATGAGAAGTGATTTGAGTCACGTGACAAAAACAGATGACGTCGAGCTATTTCAAGGTCTTTATCTGGCTTGTTTCGTTTTAAATTCTGCCAAATAGTATTTTTCAGAATTAATTTCTTAAAAAATTTAATGTATTTTAGCTTTGTTGAACATAATTTGAAAGTTCGGTTGCATAATTTTAGATGAGCTTGAAATTTTAGAATCCTGGACTCTTTCCAACAAGCGCCAGAAATTTAATTTAGCATCCTATTTAGATGCATGGACCCTATTAGTAACAATAGTTATTTCGTATACAATGGCCAAATTGCAAATATGAAGTAGTAAATAAGACTAAGCAGATAATAGTTAAGTCATGTATTTTGAAAACTTAAAACTATAATATATTATTATGTAGGAAAGCAATTTAATGAAAAACAATCTGTGAAAGAAATTAAATGACAACCTTAGGGTTGCCAATAGTATTCAATCTTTCAAGATGATCAAGAATATTTGATAATGCATTTAAATGAGGCTTCTTCGTTTTACCTAAAATAATTCTTATCGACATAAAACTCTAATCTATATGTAAAAATATTACTAAATCTTTTTAAATTTAGTTAGAAAAAAAATGAAGACGTCTCGCACCACATACTAATTGCTTGACTAAGGTCAAGCACACCCAACTAAAAAGTGACAACTATTATAGGGGAAGGGGTTAAAGTATAGCCAATGTATCAATGATCAATGTCTTAACTTTTTTTTTATGTGATTGCGGTGTGTGACCTCCACACAATTCACACAAAAAATTTTGAGGGGGGGGGTGGGTAGGGGGTGGGGTGATATTGACTTCAGCGATTCAATAAATTGTGCCATCCTTTTTACCCACCCTCCCTTGATTTGATAAATGTTGTTTACGTTCGAATATCTTCTATTTGTTTTAAAGAATGCTATCAGGTGACGCAAATATCTAGGATTTCTTTTCCGTAGGTTTCTAACTTTGCTAATTTTCCTAGACATTTAAAAGACGTCATGTTCTTTGGACTCCATCCCTACCCCACTGTTGGTTGAGTCGTTAGATCATTTGCTCCCAATGATAATCCATAAAGTCAATGAAAGCTTATTTTCTGGCACTTTCACCCTTTTTGGAAGTCAGCTGTCATCAAACCATTGCTTAAAAAGCCTGGTCTGGATGAAAATAATTTAAAAAAACTATAGATCTGTATCTAAAGTCATTGAAAAACTTGTACTAAAACAACTTTTTGCTCACTTAAATGACCACTCTCTTCGCAGTCCTACTCAGTCGGCCTATAGACCTTTCCATAGCACTGAGACGGCTCTCTTGAGAGTCACCAATGACCTCTTGCTCGCACTGGACAGTGGTGATATCTCCATCCTGATCCTTTTCGAGCTCAGTGCGGCCTTTGACACTGTTGACCATGAAATCCTTTTCAAAACCCTTGAAAATCACTTTGGAATTTCGGGATCAGTTTTGGCTTGGCTTAGGTCCTATCTCTCCGATAGAACGCAGGCGGTCGCTGTCGATGGCTGTCTATCTGGCAGTGATGACTTGGTGTACGGAGTGCCACAGGGGTCCGTTTTAGGCCCGGTTCTATTCATAATGTATACCAGGCCACTGCCCCTCTTGCTCGGGAGGCATGCTGTGGAGAGCCAGACATTCGCTGATGACATGCAGCTATACAAGCATATCCATCCCTCTCTTGTCGATTCTGCTATCCGGACTTTGCGGGAGAGCATTGATGATGTCAAGACATGGATGACACTCAGCAAGTTGAAGCTTAACGATGACAAAACGGTAGCACTCCTTATTCATGATCATAAATCATCCTCAAACTCAGCTCTCCCCACTTCATTTCATTATGACAAAACGGTAGCACTCCTTATTCACGATCATAAATCATCCTCAAACTCAACTCTCCCCACTTCATTTCATGTAGGTAACTCCAATATACAGTTTACTTTCTCCGCTAGGAATCTTGGTTATATACTGTCTAACAATATGTCTCTCAATAATCACATCTCTCACATTTGTCACTCTGCATGCACCGCCATTCGTCAGATAAGCTCCATCCGCCAATATCTTACAGTTGGTGCAACAAAAACCCTAGTCTGTGCTCTTATTCTCTCTCGTCTTGACTATTGTAATTCTCTTCTATCAGGCTCACCAAAACATTTCTTAGAAAAATTACAAAAGGTTCAAAACTCAGGCGCTAGGCTAATGCTAAAGGCAAGAAAACGTGATCACGTCACACCACTACTTCATTCACTTCATTGGCTCCCTATACAAGCACGTATTGACTACAAACTCTCTGTTCTCTGTCACAACCTTGTCTCGAATTCCTCCCCCTTCCTATCTAACCAAACTTCTTTCTGTCTATTCACCCATTTGACAGCTTCGCTCCTCCGCAGACACGCGTATTCTAGCTGTCCCCAAGACTTGCACAAAAACATACGGTGAACGATCGATCTCTTTCTGTGCACCCAAAAATGGAATTCTCTTCCTTTACACATCCGTAATATAACGATCATCACAACCTTCAAAACTGCACTCAAAACACATCTATTTAATGTCTACTATCCTGACTGATTCCCACCTCTGAACCGTAAAACGTTTGTACTGAGTGTTGTCCATGGCTTGGGATGTAAATAGTTTAAATATACATTTGTTTTGTTTTATTTAATTAATGTATTTCAATTAATTATTTCAGATTTTTATTAATTGTATGTACAGCGCGGTAAGCCCAGCCCTAGGCTGGGGTACCACGCTATATAAAACCACGTATAATGATAATAATAAATAATATAGGCCTACTTACTGAACTTACTCGATTGTACTCTTACTTTATGAGTGTGTGTGTAATTTAGTATTTATATTTTCAAGTGCTGTGCAGTAATTTTATATACATAATATTAATTTTTATATAAATTTAGAACACTAGCTTTGGTATCGTTTTTCTTTGTATAGCCTATTTGTTTTTCAGTTTCAGTTCGTTGTTATGTATTGTTAGTTTAATGAGGCAAATCTTAAAATAGATTAATTTTTAAATCCAGATTTAATGGTACGTAGACGTAACACATTTAAAATTGAACAGAAAAATGATTTCAAAATATTTATCTTTTAAAAAACCAAGATAAATTATAGGCCTATAAACCTTTTGAAAAAAAGGGGGGGGGGTCACTTATTGCGTCGAATTACTTAAACAGACATTTAAAAAAAAATATAGGCCTATATTAAACTTAATATCGTGTCGATTCATGTCTTGCCAACACCCCAGTTTGGCTAACCCAGCATTAAAATTATTTAATTAAGTATTTTAACTGGATAGAAAAAAACGAAAAAAGTTAAACCCATTTTTAACTCTGCACAACAAAGACTTCATCAAATCAAATTGTTACATAAACTAACACTTTTAACATAGCCCGATTTAGGCCTACGTAATACAACCATTAAATACAGTTAAGTAAATAATTATAACAAGTTGTTGCTTCACAATTACAGGCTACACCAAAAAGGTATAGATCTAGTCCCTTAGGCAGTCTTAAATTAAACCAAAAAAAAGTGTCTGATGTCACTTTTAATTTTTTTTTTTACTAATTCACTTATTGACTTAGCCTTATTTTATTGATTATTGACCATTGACTTATTGAACTTCTGGTGATTATTCAGATTATTGTCCTAAAATTAAAATGAAACAACACTAAATTCACTTAAAACTGTCGAAACTTAATCATGAATCTGTTATATAGAATACATAGCACAGAATAGAAGACATTAATTAAATTTAATTTATTTTGTACCATGTCACAGCATCATGTCACTGGTCACGTCTACGAATATATTAATATTATTAATTGAAATTATTATTATTGCATTGATTTTGATTATTGAAATATTGACCTCTCAATATTTCAAATTAAAATTAAACTATTATACTTTTTAAGGCTAAAACTAATTAACTAAAGACTAAAGATAATTAGGCCATTAATCATTAGGCTAATAAAACAATTCAATGTGGAGAATGACTAGTGTGAGTATGAATATGATGAGTCAGTATTACTTAGGACAGAACATGATTAAATAACAGGTTTTAATTATTATTTAATAAGTTAAATATGGACACAATTTGTTTTGTATTTTATTTATTAACTACAAAATCAATATTTTAAATCATAAAGAAAGGCGTATGAAATAAATATTGGCATTATTTGGCAGTTAATTTCATGACAAAGTAAATTTTAAATAGACTTAGGGGCCATCCATAAATGATGTCATGCAAATTTAGCAGATTTTCGACCCCCTCCCGCTATTGTCATAAAAAGTTAGACCCCACTCAGATATAACTATAACTTTAAAAAATCTCTGAACTAACCCCCCCCCCCCCCCCCCCCACACAGCAAATTTAGCAGATTTTCGACCCCCTCCCGTGATTGTCATAAAAAGTTAGACCCCACTCATATATAACTATAACTTTAAAAAATCTCTGAACTAACCCCCCCCCCCCTCTCCCCCAATATAAATAATCCCTCCGCCCAAATGGCAAATCTGTCCTTTACAATTTACAGACCCTTAAAAATTCACCCCCCATAGATATCAAATTTCTGCACCTGTGTCAGAACAGTGGTTCTTAACCAGAGGTGAAAGCAGCCCTTGACGTGTGGAAGAAAATTGTATTGCTGCCATTGCTAGTTGTTGCTGCCTTTAAAAATATAAGTTTTTAATTCATGTTGATTAGAAGCAGTAAATGTTTTCCTGGTGAATTTTTTTTCCCATTACTTGTGTTGTTTTTTCACCTTGTTAATAAGGACTTAATTAAAGAAATCAAACTACTATAACTAAATAATTTTATTATGGTTTTTTAATATTTTAAATTTTGTTACGATATAATTTATACAGTTTGGGGTGGGTGGGTGTTGTGGGAAATGTTTAAAACTGAGTGAGACTGCAGCACTGTAAAAAGGATAAGAATCTCTTGTCAACCATTTTTCTTTCCATCCCACTTCACCATGGTAGTCCTATTTCTATGAGTCCCATCTCCACATTTTGACATAAATTCTCACAACTGTCAATGTTACCACACCCCGATTCTCCTGTTGCGTTTTGGCGATTTTTTGGACCTCGCATACCTGTACTGATTCTCTCACTGATCGTAGCTTAAAAATAAAATAATTACAGGTATAGTTTTTTTTATCAAAGAAAAATGTTAAAAATGACCATAATTTAGTGTTTTTAAGTGCATTTTTTTACTATAATATTCCGCTTCACACATCATAAAAATGTGACCTCCCTCCTCGCTAGACGTGTGACATCATTTATGAATGGCCCCTTAATAGAGCTTGCTGATTTTGCTAATACTTTTTTAAATTAAAACCTTTATTTGTAATTATTATTAGGAGACAGAGTCAAGAAAGCACAGAAATAAAATATAATTTATACAAACATTATAATATTATTGTGTAGGTCATGGAATCAGAGGATCAAAGTGTATGGTGATGTTGACAATAATGTTTAGTGAGCAAGTATGAACTGTTTTCATGTCAAGAATGGGTGCGGGGATTTTTGGGTTATAAAGGGAGAGAATGATTTGGAGCGTCAGGGAGTGAGAGACAGAGTGGATAGTATTTTGGTTAGATTCGCTGTGGGGCTTTTTACTGAGAATAATATTTTTCTGCCAGATGTATTTATGTATCAACTTCATTGTGTATCAAGTGGCTGTTTAGTACAGTGAAATAAACCCATAATGTACAATGAACTATTCTGTGTTTGAGTTAATTGACCAAGTGAGAGACGAGAATTGAAACAACTTGGTCTGATATAAAGTTAGATGAAATAGTTGCCATCGAAATTTTGCCATCATCATCATAATATATCAGACCAGGCAGAATATTTGACAATGAATGGTTTTATTGGCTAATATTAAAAATATTTATAATAATGAATCATTGAAGGGTGTGAAGTCTGAGGACTGGGTGAATATAGTAAATTTTAAATGGTAGTTGGGGAGGGGAGTACAATAATAATTGTACAGAATGTATACATATTTCTCATCTCTATCGTAAATCAAATAAGAATTTAAAAAATTCTGTTTTATTTTTAAAAAAATTATTTTTAATTTATTCTCTTAGGAGTAATTTTTATAATTGGTCAATTTAGCCCCATTTTCAAAAGGGGGTGGGTGGTTTAGGCTTTACTTTGGCTGGCTGTTATAATTTATAAACTAAATGTTGTTTTTTTGGAGTATTTTTTCAGTCATGTTTGGAATAGTAAAATCATTTATTAAAGGACTTCAGAAACCTGAACACTCTCTCATCTTAAAGGAAGAGGTAAACATAATAATGTAATCTTACAAATATTCTGTTACAAATTTTTTAAAGATGAAAGAAAAAAATCCATTAATTGTGATTGACATATTTTTATTTATGCCTCTCGGCCAATAATCAATAAAAAATAATGTAATAGACAAATTAAAATTAGCTTAAGATTAATAAAGATGTGCTAAGAGATGTTGGACCATATTTATTATCAAACTATATAGATGTGGTTCTGTAAAGGTCTCCATGAAACCCAAACAATCATGAAATTTATCTTTGGAGTGATTCTTTGAAGTAAAATGAAAAACTTTTATTGGGTAACTCATAATACAGTGCTGTTTAGCCATTTGGCAGCAACAGTGAGTCTGATTTGTATGTTGATGGCTAAAAATGAATTTCCAGATCTTTAAGCTTTTTGTCGACTTCTTTTTGGACATAATCCTTTTAATAACAGAGAGTTAACAATTTTCTTAGGAACATCTAAACCAAAATGTTTGGAATTCTGTTTTTTAAACCGGTACTGGTACTGAATTTTGTTGGCTGAGCAAAGAAAAAGTACTTTCAAAATTCTGGGATCAAACTTATTCAAAATCTTTTTCGGTTTGAAATCCAAGAAAGAATTGTTAAATTATCGGGAAATGGCGTTTATTGTAAGGAATATTATTTCTTACTGATATTAGCAGATCACCTGAACAAATTAATTTGAAGTTGGATCTGTCTGCTTTCTAATGTGCCATGCAATATGCATTTAGCTTATGTACAAGAATAGAATGGAGAAAAGTAACTACCCTACTAAACAAAAAAACGACTTTAGTGTATGGTACTTAGCTCAATGTAATAAAAATACATTAATAAACAAATCAAGTGTTAAACTGTGATTGTAACTGAATGGATTGCACTATTGCTAAAAATCATAATTTCTCCTTTTTATGTCATGTTTGTCATAAATATTTAACAGTGAAACATTTTTTAAAAAGTGGGTTTTTTTCATACAGAAATTTGAAATTCGCAAATACCCAGCTGCAAAATGGGTTAGCACAGCAGTAAAAGGCATGTCTCACAAAGATGCCTCATCAGAAGCTTTTAGACGACTTTTTAAATATATTCAAGGTGAAAATGAAAAAAGTAAGTCAAGTTAGCACCGAAAGATATAGTCAGTTTTTTGAGGTGATCGTAAAGATTTTACCTAAAGGTACACTTTTAATTTTTTATTTTAAAAGAAATGTTATTAAAATACGCTTTAAAGATTAGAAGGACACGTTAATATGTTTATTGTATTCCTTGCTAATAAAGTTTTATTTTTTTTAAAATGATAACAAATGGGATAGGTAACTTGAAATCTTATTTGCACAAATTAATTTTTTGCTAAGTTAATTAAAAAAATTATAATATTTAAAAATGCAATCTATTTAAAGGTATGATTGAAAAATATTGCATTGTGAAATGAATGATAATTCATTGTATTTCAGTTATGCAGAGAAATCACATACATTTCAGTTACATTTTATTTCTCAGTAGTCTTTTTTTATCATTTAGAAAGAAATATAAAAAATTTCAGCACTGTTGTCCCATCTATGCAAAAATTGCAATCTAACATTCTGGCAAGTTGATTTCAATGTAAAAAAAAAAAAAATTGGGACAAAAAGCCACCAGTATTTGAAAATTTTTGTTTTGACCTAAATAAACTTACCGGTATCAAAATGTGTTTGAGCTGTTTTAGCACAAAAACATTTGAATGGATATATTGTAATATAGCCCTTTGTAATACTTTCTATTAATTGACATTTAAAATTGATGTAGCGAAATGGGTGTCAGAAAATAAACAATGATTCATGGTTATAGGGAGATATTTATTTATGTATTTATTTAGTCATTTTTATATAGCCCTTACCTTAAAGCTCTAAGCGCTTTACAATTATTAAAAACATGTAAACTAAGTAAAATAAAAATGAGACACTAGGATAGTAACTACTATACTATAGAAACAATGAAAATGGCTATAAAACGAGGACACTTTGACACGTTTTGGCCTATACTTCAGGATCAACCTGAAACAGAAAATGAGGCAGGGCAAGGAGGGTGCATCACAGGTCATAGATATCTTCTATCCATGAGGCCTTCTTTTGAAAAAAAACCCCAACCATTGTGGTACTAATTAAGATGAATTTTTATATTTTTTAGTTCTTTTATTCATTAAAAGCAGAGAACCTGCTCAACACATGGGAGAAGAAAATCCTCCGAAAAATATACGGTCCAGTGATAGAAAATGATATCTGGAGAATCCGTACAAACCAAGACCTTTACTATTTTTAAAAAGACCCATCCATAGTCACAATGATAAAAAAAAAAGGCAGGTGACGCTGGGCAGGACATGTTGAAAGGATGCCGGAGAGTAGAGCGGCAAAAGTTATATACAGGCAGAAGTCAAAGGGCAGACGACTCACCGGTCACCAAGGCTGAGATGGATTGATGATGTGGAGAAGGATTTACACCAGTTGGGGGTTGTCGCATGGAGGCGGAAAGCTATGGATCCCTCTGAATGGAAGGATGTGGTGGAGCAGGCCAGGGCCCTACATGGGCTGTAGCGCCACTGATGATGATTTATTTATATGGCTAGATATCAGATGCACTTGATCTTTTGTTAAATTAATACTTTTTAATTTTGTAGTCTTTAACGGTACTGGTTACAACTCAGGACTAATCAGGACAAATGTCCAAAAAACCATTATTACTTTGATAAAACCAGTACGAATGGTCACTTAAATTATAAGGAACTAGTTATAGCCCGCCAAACATTGGCGGTAGCAATGCGTGAACTTCCCATCCACTAAAGTTACTTGACAAAAATGTGAAATCAAGTTGCGCACATTTTGAATGCCAATTTTGCTACACCCCTTCCCCCCTTTTTCATGATATGTCACGGCACACTTTTTATTTCACTCCGACCCGGCGGCTTAGCAGATGCCGCGAGCTGGTTGGCAAGCGAGGGTGGTGCAGGAGGCGGGCGGGAGCTCCACCGCTGTGTGCATGTCTCGAGACCAACGATGGGCAGGCAAGGGAAGAGAGGGGAGGGTTTGCCTGCGTCTTGCTTGCTCTGGCGTATCTAAATATAGCCTGCGTCGTCTTCTGGCAAATTATATATATAGATTTCTGGAAATAAAACTCAAAGATTTCTCAATGAAATAAGTCATTTTGTAGAAGCTCCTTAAAAAACCATAAACACATAACCCTCATATTACTAATATTCTTACTTAGAGTTCATTAAAAAGTCTTTGAGCTTTATTTATATGTTATCTCCTTCATTGTGAAAAAATATTTGGCAAAATTTAAGTGCCATTTAAAAAAAATAAATTTATTTTCAGAAGTGACCATAGAAATGACAGTTCCAGTGACTATTAAAGTAGAGCCTGGGGAGGGTCCGGCCTGTGAAACAACATTCACAGAATCATTTTATATTCCAGTAGAGCACCAAGAAAACCCGCCGGCACCAACAAATACAAATGTGTTCATAGAAACCAGACCAGAGTTGACTGTATATGTTGGGTAATTATTTAAAATTAGTAGCGTTATTTTTAGCACCTTTCTTTTTGTTCAAAAATTATGTGGTTAAAGTCCAATAGTTTCTAAATAGGGTGTGGCTCCTTCCTAATTACAGCTGCCTGATTGGGGAATCCATCCGGTGTTTTTCCCATAAGTGTTGATGTTAAGAGGTAGGCAGTATTTACACTGCACCATTGTGCCAAGCTTTAATTGTCCAATGAACCATAATTTGAATACAGTTAAATAGTGACTGGTATAATAAAAACAGATGATTTGCATTATCAAAAGTCTGTAAGTAGAATCTTACTTTTAATGGATTTAAATTTTTTTATCATTTGTCGCTTTTTTAATAAATTTATAAAAATTGGATGAAACCATTTTTTTCATATTTGTTATCTTCACAGGACTTTTGGCGGATTTGGAGACGATGAGAAATGGATTTATCATGGCAAACTATTAAGTGATGCTATTGGAGATGAGACCAAATTTCATTCAGATTATTATTACACAGTTGGTTATGATGCTCCTTTTAAATTAATCGGAAGGACCAATGAGATTTGGTTTGTGAAAAAGGAAAATTAAATTGATTTCATGAGGAGATTTATCTCAGATGTTTTTTTTTTCTAAAAACACTGTCATTTTAACTAACTTACAGTTATGTTATTAATTTTAAAAAAAAAGTTATTAGGAAATTATGGCATTATTTTAAATATTAACTTTTTAAAACTTAAATGAAAAGTTTAACATCTTCATTCTTATGAGGGATTGGAACTCATTTTTCAGTTTTGATTAGAACCATATTGTTGAATCAGCTTTTGGTTATTAGTTTTTATTCCATAAGAAAAAATACATTGTCAATATTTTATATTAATTAAGTTTAAAAATTAGGTACAAACATTTATAAACAAAAATCTTGTTGCTCCTAACAATATAAGTTTCAATATCAGGACACAAAGAAAATTTGTGATTTAATTTGCAAATAAAAAGTGTACCACTTCAATGTTTCATAAATGTTTAGTGTCCAAATTATTTTAAAAAATATTATATTCTTTTTGTTTGATGATATAATTTTATAATGTTCAGATGTGTGTTCATTGAACAGCATTAATCAACAAAATGAGAAATTTTTTACTTTTTTTAAAATGGAAAATACATACAATGGTTTTGGCTATGATGTGACAGAAAACCAAACAGGATTTAGGGACAGAACATTACATTTTGAAGACAAGGTGTTAATGTCAGTTACAAGTTCATTTGGTTTCTTTCTATCTAAATTCAAGTTTTCATACTAAAAATAATCCAATGAAAATAATAAAATAAAAACATTCAAAGCAGTTGGAAATACAAATCTATCAAGGGTACAAGGAAACAGCAAACATAATTGGCCAACAGTTGCATGGCAGTCTAGCTTTGATATTTACAATGAAAAACTTTACAAGGACCCAGCCTTTTGCATAAAGGATTATATTTATTAGTGATATGTATGAGAGGGCAATTTTTTAAAAATTATAAATATTTTATCACAATGTATGTTCATTGATAATACTTAATCTTCCATGAGGGTCTTACTGAATTAATTCAGTGGTTCATCAGTTAAATTTTAGATTAACCAAATTGTACTTCAAACAATTTTGAAGACCCTTTGCCTAAGACCCATTTGCATACAATCATACTGGCGCCGGTTAGCAAAAAAAAAAAGAAATAAATTATTTATAAAAATATTTTTTTATTTTAACATGCTTTTTTAACTTGCACCCCACCCCATTTCCTCCCTATGAAACTGTTGGGAAGGGTGAGATGGGGTTTACATTTAATGTTTGCTATACAGCAATATATAATTTCTTGTCTTTTTTTTCCCCTTCACATTTTGGTTTCTTAATATAATTGTATTGTGGAGATGAGATTTTACCCTTATAAAAGGAATGCACAATATATGTCAATGTTTATACAGAAATTGTCTTAATACTCCTTTACTCACCTATGTTATACTCATTATAATTATATTGCAATATATTAATGTGGCATTACCTTATTCTCAGACCTCGGGTCAGATAAGATAACTTAAATTGTGCCTGGCTTTTAAAGGTTTGTGCCTAGTGTAGACCTCCATTTTATTTTATGCTGATAGTCATGTAAAAGTTATAACTTTCAAACCTAACTTAAATACATTTGCAATATATTTTAGGTTATTCAGAACAGAAGCTGTGCTACTAAGCACTATTTACTTGGAAGAAGCTGTGTTTATGTACTTAGAAATGAATCAATGTGATATGTGTTTGTGTCAACTATTAGCAGGAATTTCACATTTTTTATTAGTTAATATTGAAATTTGCTAATAATTTCTCATCAGGGATAAATATGATTATTTAAAAACCATATGAATAACAAATAATCATAAATAAACAAAAAGATCATAAGTTATGCTCTCTCTGAGTTGTGTTCTTAATAAAACTTTTCAAAATTATGCACTTAGCTCAATCATGACTACTAGAAATAATTTATTTTGAAGATAAATTAACTCATCTCACTCAAAGCCTTTGTTTTTACATGCCAGTTTGCGTGTTCCATGTATTGCTTTTTTTTTTTATTTTAAATATAACTGCTTGATCTTTAAACTACTTCAATGCCAACATTAACTTTAGAAAGTTTTTAAAAATGACTTAAACGAATTTAATCATAATACTGAACGTTTGAGTGGTCCGTCACAAAACTTCTTGGTAAACATTTAAAATATAAATAAACTAAACAGAACACTGATTTTTTTTAAAAGTTTTTTTTTTCAATCTGCCTCACAGAATACCGATTTGAACCTACTTGAATTAAAACATAACAGCCAAATGTGTTTTTCTAACATATTTTATATATTTCTTAAAAATATTGATCTTCAACCAAAAATAGCAAAGCAAAAATCCGAACTACGGTACCGGTATGTTAAAAAAAAAAGGAAAAAATTTAAAAACAAGGATTTTAAGGGTCGTCCACTACTGAACGACCCTAAAAATGGAAATGTTTGACAATTGTTGACAAGGGGGATTGGGGGTTAGATTAGTTGACGCCAACAATCCTGTTTTCTCTATTAAAATTTTAATCTTAAAAATTGACTGGTTATTACATTATATTAACAAATTTAATGAGTGTAAATTAAAATAGTTGTATAATAATTTTTAGGCTTTTAACAATATAAGATTTATTTTATGTGACTGTGCACTGCTGATGGCTGGTCAGAATGTTATCACATTTAATTTAGTTAATGCAAGAAAAGTCAAAAGTTGGCCTCTCTTCGACTGTGGTCCCGTAGATTCTATTTGTAGAAAATGTCTAGGGTGGTATGTTTGCGGTCATGTTGCAGGTATGGAACAAGGACAAGGTTCAATACTCTTGTGCGGTCAAGATAAACGATATTGATCGAGTAGAAATTCGATATTTTGAGAATTAGGGGAAAACAGTTGCGTAGCTAAGATTGGTGTCCACCGGTACGGTAAACTCATGGTGTCGCCCCCTCCCCTCGACCTAAAAGATGGATTTCTTCTTGTTAAAATAAGTCCACAGTATAAAAATGACAAGAACAGAAACAAATTAATTGAAGGCCAGGAGGTAAATGTATTTAAGAACTGTAACAACGTTAAATTATCGTTATTTTAACAAAAATTTACTTTATTAAAATTTTTCCTGGTCTTCAAAACTGCAAACCTGTCAATCATTTTCACTTTCACAAATTACTGTCAATGATATCCTCTACCATATAACTTTCAACTGATAGTAGAGCCACATCAGAAAGCCTTGACTGTCCCATGGTGGATCGTAGATGCGTCTAGATAATCCTTAGTTTTGAAAAGCTCCACTCGCATAAAGCAAAGGACACACAGATCGTAAGAAACAATTGAAGGCTTAGCGTGTGTATTGGAAGAGACTATAGGAAGTCCCATTAAGCTATGGATTTCAAAACATAAAATATTGACCAGTCTATGAATTTGTGAAATTAAATATCAGCTGCCTGTCAACTCCTATGTTCTAATATGGCATCCTTCCGTCTTCGAGAAGACGATGGAGTGGTTATGTAGTGGTCCTACACTTCGACAAGTGGCTCACCAGGCCAATCCTAGATGACAATCTCGACTGCATTTCTCGCAGGAGAATATTGATTCCTGGTAAGATTTTGACTTCCGTATTGTTCTTTTTGTTGCAAGAGCCTCATTTCGCGTATCTTCTGCCTTTTTTACTCCTTCATACACTGTTGTTCGCCAGCTGGAACGTTGTTCGGCAATGAGCTCCCATTCGTTATTTCCAATATTGGCTTCCCTCATGCTCCTTTTGCAAAAATTAATAAATCTGAGGCTTGGCCGTCCAATAAGTCTTGTCCCTTCTGCCAACTCTCCATACAGCAGTAAACATTTGTGCACGTTCCAAGACCACCGTGTTAGGCACCTAGTACTGCCATCGAATGCGTAAAATGCGACGCAGACATCTTTGATGGAGGCTGTTGAGTTTCCGCTCATGAATGGTATATGTGGTCCACACTTCGCTGCCATATTGGAGCGTACTTAGCACACGTGCCTGATAGACACTTATTTTTGTTGTATCAGTTAGATTGAGATTATCCACGCCCGCTTACTCAGCTTATCTATAATTGCTGATGCTTTTGCGATCCTGATATTTATCTCTTCATCAACAGAGAGAGAACTAGAAATATTGGATCCAAGGTATTTGAAATGCTCAACAACCGAAAGAGTATAGCCCTCAATAGATATGATTGGAGGAGACGGTGCTTCTTGCATCATTACATGTGTTTTCTGTAGACTAATCGCTTTACAAGCGTGTGATAGACGATTAACCAGCCCCTGCAGACCTTCTTCTGTGTGAGATGTTAAGGCGGCATCGTCAGCGACCAGCAGTTCACGAATCAGCACCTTTTTTACTTTGGTCTTTTCACGAAGGCGGACGATATTGAACAGCCTACCATCAGATCTGGTATGGATGTACACTCCAACTTAACAGTCCCTGAAGGCAAATTGAAGGAGCTTCGAGAAGAAAATGGAGCAGAGCGTTGGTGCCAGTACAAAACCCTGTTTTACTCTGCCGCTGACTGGGAATGCCTCAGAGACAGCGCCATTGAAGTTTACTGTGCTGTGCATATTTTTGTGAAAAGACTGTATGATTGTGAGCAGTCGTGGGGGACAACCTATTCTTTGCAATTTGCAAGATACTGAAAAGGCTTCTCCGACTTACCAAGTCGAATGCCTTTGTCAGGTCTATGAAAGCAATATAAAGAGGCACATGCTGTTCACGACATTTCTCATGCATTTGGCGTACGAGAATATCATGTCTATTTTTGAGCGCCCACACCGGACTCTGGGTGGATGCGGTTAGCCACAATCTGCAATCGTTTAAGGGCAACAAGGGGCAAAGGTCTTTCCAACTAAGCCAAGGCGAGTAATTCCTCGGTAGCTATTGCAATCACTTCGGTCCCCTTTATTTTTATACAATGTTACGATGTTTCTCATGTCCTGGGTAATGTGACCTGTTTCCCAACACAGTCAGAGGAGCTCATGCAAGGGCTGAAGTAGAATAGATTTTCCATTTTTGAGGACTTCCGGTCGAATGCCGTCAATCCCTGGAGCCCTCCCATCAGCAAGGTAATCAATGACTTTTTCGAGCTCCTGTAAAGATGGCTCTTCATCTAGTTCTTCCATTATTGGCAAGACGGGGATATTATTCAGAGCGGTCTCATTGACTACATTCATTGTTGAGTATAAATGAAGATAATAGTCTACCTACCGCCGGAGTTGATCGTTTGGTTTCTCGATAATTTGACCCGTCATGGACTTGAGTGGTGCTATTTTTGAAGTGTGTGGACCTAATGCTAGTGACGAATCGGCAAAAATTTAAACATTAGAGTATTTCTGGGTTTCGATTTATTTGTTACAAAAACTTTTTAAAAAAAAATATATTAATTTAAATTAATTTTTAAAAGAAAATAGAAAATTTGGTAAAATATCATTTTGGTAACACTATAAACTTAATTTTTTTTTTTTTTTTTTTAATAAAGTTTTAAATTTTTACCGAGTCGATTCGTTTGCTTAGAATTTCCCGACCACATAGTATTTACTATCAATTAAAAGCTTTATTTAAGCTGAAATAAGTTGAATGCCTCCCAGTTTATTTATTTTTTTTTTTTTTTTTTTAATAAAGTTTTAAATTTTTACCGAGTCGATTCGTGTGCTTAGAATTGCCCGACCACATAGTATTTACTATCAATTAAAAGCTTTATTTAAGCTGAAATAAGTTGAAGGCCTCCCAGTTTACTGCTGAGTTTATACAGCTCCTAGACACATACGCCTCTACAAATAACAACGTCATCATAGTAGGTGATGCCAATTGCCACTTTGATTCCACCACTGACAGCTACGTGAAGACTCTGAAATCAGCTCTTGACACATACAGTATGATCCAGCTTGTCAGTGTCGCGACACAGAAGAGGAGTCACATCCTGGATTGGCTCGTTGTCAGAGAGGACTGCGCAGCTGTCATCCGCAACCTCCTTATTGAAGATAAAATGATCTCTGATCACTTTCCCATATTCTTTGACCTAGACTTGAAGAAGCCACATCTCGTGACCAGCGAAAAATTGATCTAGTGGCCTTCAGATGCGACGTCGCCGCCCTCAGGTGCAGTGAAAAAGACCCTGCTACAGACTACAACCGTGGCCTCAGAGTCATTTTAGACAAACATGCATCACTGACCACACGGCGCGTTACGGACCGCCCTTCCGCCCCATGGCTCACGCCCGAAATTAAGGAAGCGAAGCAGAAGCAGCGACGTGCAGAGCGGCAATGGCGGAAGTCGGGCTTGACCGTGCACCGACAAATCTTCGTTGACCAAAGGGAACGAACCAAAAAGTTGGTCCTTGCAGCTAGGACAGAGCATTTTAGTCATCAGATTATAGACAGCAGCTCAAGCAAGGACTTATTTCGCATTGTGGGTCAGCTGACCGGTAAAAATAAGTCTACATTTCTGCCAAATAACATTGCTGTAGGCGAGCTGCCAGACGCTCTAAATGACTTCTTTATTACAAAAGTTAAGAGGATCAGGGCGAAACTTGACAGTTGCATCGATACTATGATCCAGAATTCTCACCCTTCAACGGCTCTTCTATGGGTGAATTTGTTGAGGAAAATCCTTGCTGATACCCCAAGAAAGTCATGTTCGCTTGACCCTCTTCCAGCAGGGCTCTTGTATGAATGCCTGGATGAAATAGTCCCCATCATCACTTGTATCTTAAATCAGTCCTTAGCTACTGATATTGTTCCATCATCTTTTAAAGAGGCGATCGTCACTCCACTATTAAAGAAATCGAATCTTGACCCAAATGTGCTGAAAAATTATCGCCCCATCTCAAATCCACCATGTATCTCCAAAATCTTTTTTTTTTTTTTTTTACTTTGAGCCTTTGGGGATGAGGCGTGTTTTTGAAATAAATTTGTTTATTATTATTTTATTATTTCTCAGAATTTAGATGAATATAGTTTTTTCTGACCTAATAGGTTCACTTATTTCACTTGACGCATCAACCTTGAACTTTTTAAAAAGCACGCATTTGGATTGGTCACCTGTGTGGAAAATATACTTCCGATAGGTTATCTTGTTATGAACTTTGGTTCGACCTAGCAGTGTGTGCTCTGTTAGACCTAGCAGTGTGTGCTCTGTTAGACCTAGCAGTGTGTGCTCTGTTAGACCTAGCAGTGTGTGCTCTGTTAGACCTAGCAGTGTGTGCTCTGTTAGACCTAGCAGTGTGTGCTCTGTTAGACCTAGCAGTGTGTGCTCTGTTAGACCTAGCAGTGTGTGCTCTGTTAGACCTAGCAGTGTGTGCTCTGTTAGACCTAGCAGTGTGTGCTCTGTTAGACCTAGCAGTGTGTGCTCTGTTAGACCTAGCAGTGTGTGCTCTGTTAGACCTAGCAGTGTGTGCTCTGTTAGACCTAGCAGTGTGTGCTCTGTTAGACCTAGCAGTGTGTGCTCTGTTAGACCTAGCAGTGTGTGCTCTGTTAGACCGAGCAGTGTGTGCTCTGTTAGACCTAGCAGTGTGTGCTCTGGAAATATGCGATTTTTCAATTTGGTGTCACCCCTGAGATGGTGTCACCCGGTGCGGTCCACAACCCCCCCCCCAGCTACGCCACTGGGGGGAAAGTAAAGTGAGTAACAATAATAACATCGCCGCTTCAAGGGATTTGCAAACTCTGTAACATCTATTTTGCATCACAAGTCATGTTGAAATAGCAAGTTCAACACCACCGAAAATGCATAAGAAATTACCACCTGCTCCTCAACAAAAAGGGATTCGACTAATGCAAGTAGCTGCCAGGAGACAGAGAGAGGTTATTGCAATTATTCCTCACACTGACAATGCTTTGATTTTAAGTGCTGAATGATTAGATGAGGATGATGTTGACTTGTCTGGTATATCAGTTCCGCAAGATGAAAATAAAAAAAATCAGCTACTATAATGCCCATCGTTACGATAAAGCAACACCTGGCTACTCCCTGGGAAGATGATAGCAGCTAGAAAATATGCTAAAGTTTTCAGCTATAGGGCCTACTGACAATAATCCTATTTATACTTCCACAAACAATGGTATTTTGTCTTTAACGACCTTTTTTGTTCACTCGCTTAGTTTTCGAAATTTCTGTATTTTCCTATAACAATAACAGTTGATTGCCGTGGCCCAAATTACTCATCGCGGCTTCATTGTTACCAAATCAAGGTTGTCAAAAACAAATAACGAAAACACGAAGCTGAATGAGTCATTTGTAATCTGGACACAAGCAAAAAATAAGACAAACAAAATATACTACGGCAAAGCGCGGGGCCCCACAAACGCCAGGCCTTGGGCGGTCACCCACTTCACCATCCCCTAGTGTCGGCCCTGGTGTGTGCAGAACTTTGAGAAAAATTAAAAAAAATTAGAAAATAATAAAATATTATTTACGTTTCTTTAATTTTACATTTAATTGGAATCCTTTGGCTTCATAGAGTTAGAGTGACTTACTACACTACTGCACATACTTAGCGTAATGATTTTTAATTTAATTTTTTTTTATATTATTAATTGTGCCTTAGACTATACCTAAATATACCAGATGAGCATTTTGTTAAATATATTATTGAAATAAATCGATGCGTTTTAAGAACATTACTGATTTATTTTATTTCGTTCAGGGAGGCAACCCACAAATTTAAAGCTAGAATATTATTATGGTTACATCCCCTTGCAATGGAACATTTTGATAAATCCATCCCATCCCTGTGACGCTACAGCCACTTTAGGGCTTTGGCCTGCCTCACCAATTGGCCTAACTGATATTTTTCTTTTCCATGATTGGATTCCCAGCTGCGGTAGATCTTTTTCCACATCATCCACCCATCTAATCCTAGGTCTGCCTTGGATCCGTTTTCCTCTGAGGTTTT
This sequence comes from Lymnaea stagnalis, assembly GCA_964033795.1. Taxonomy (NCBI): domain Eukaryota; kingdom Metazoa; phylum Mollusca; class Gastropoda; family Lymnaeidae; genus Lymnaea; species Lymnaea stagnalis. The sequence goes on from CAXITT010000042.1 coordinate 1,386,681, forward strand.
GGTGATGTACCCTCTTCACTCCTGTGTTATTTGGCATTCTTTTTAAGCGTAGCCTACCTTTAAAAAAATATATATATTTCTGCTACTATCGTGGGGATCTAATATAGACTGTGCAATTCCTGGTTGGTTCGTATTCTCCATCCTTAGTTGGTCCATATATTTTCCGGAGAAATTTTCTCTCCCATTTGTTTAATAGGTTTTCTGCACTTTTTGTTAGTTGTAAGGGACGAAGTTTCACTTGAGTATATTACAACTGGTCTGATTCCAGTTTTATAAATAGTTTTCTTTTTTTTTCTTGTAATGTTTTTACTTTTACTTTTAAGTATTTTCTGACTACTGAAGCTTGCCCTGTTTCCGGCTCATATTATTTCTTTTATTTCTGTTATTAATTCGTTTCTTTCATTTAATAAAGATGTAAATATTTAATTTAGATTCATTTCCTTTTTCAAAAGTGTGTCATGTATTTTGTTTTTTGAATGTTAACTTCCAGCCCTGTTTGTAGTGATGCTTCTTCTAATTATATAAAGGATATTAATATGTCTTTAATACTTTTGCTAAATGTATGTCATCAGCATATGCAAGATACTGAAGGGGTTGATTGTAGAGAGTGCCCATTGGTTGTGGATCTTGGGTTTCCCTCAGAAAGTATCCTGTTATTGTTCCTTGGGTGTCAATATTTATGTTTCTTATAACTCCCTCTAATATTAGGTTAAATAGCATACAAGACAGTGAATATCCTTGTCTTAGGTCTCGTCTAATATGAAATTCCTTTGAATATTCTCCTTGAACCTTGATTTTGCTTTTTGCGTTGTTCAATGGTACATGTATTCAGTCTTGTCAGTTTGTTGGGTATGTCAAACTCCTGGAGAGTCTCATGACTCATATAAATATTTTCTTTTGATGCTGTCATAGGCAATTTTATAGCCCACATAGAGTTAATGTACTGGGATATTATTTTTCGTAACATTTCTCTAATAGGCATCTGATGGGGAAGATCTGATCAGTCATTGATCTGTTTTGTCTGAATGCACATTGTTAGTTACCTTCAGTGTGCGTTTGTAATCTTTTGGCAATTAGTTTTGTCAGCATTTTGTATGTAGCATTTAATAGGGAAATCCAATTGTAGTGTGTGAATAAAGTATCGGTAATTTGAAGTTTGGAGCCTTCTTGTGTATTGGGGTTATTAATGCTGTTTCCCCATTCTGTTGGAATTTTCTCTTCTTGCCAAATTTTAGTTATAATTTATGTTTCTGAGTGTGTAATTCTCTTCCTCCATATTTAAGAAATTCTGCTGTGATGAGGTCTTCTTCAGGGGCTTGTGTTTTTTTCGTATAATTGATTACTTCTTTAGTTTCTGCTAGAGTTGAGGAGCCACTTAAAGGGTCTGGTCCTCCATGTGGTGGTTGATAATCTTCATCTTGTATATTGTCTGCATTTAGTATGTCCTCAAAATATTCAGCCCACCTCTACAGAACTTTACTATTTTACGTAATTAGTTCTCCATCCGGTCTAACTTGATATCCATTATTTTCATCTTTTATCTTCATGTACATTCCGCTGATGTTTCCCTCTCTTGATAAGTCTTCTATTTCTTTTAGCTTAGCTTTTCCCCATTACCTCTTTTTCTTCCTACACATTTTTGTAGCTTCCCTTCTGGCTTCCTTTTATATTTGTCTTGTCTTTCTGGTATCCCTTTGCATCATGGTCATTCGTGCTTTGTTCCTTTCTTCGACAGTCTCTCTGCATTCATTATTAAAATGTCTACTCTGCTGTTAGTTTGCTGAAATCCTACTACTTTTTCTGTTACTGTTAATCTTTACTTAGCATTTTTATTCCCTATCCCACTGTTCATTTATGCTGTTTCCCCCCTGTTATTTCCCCCTGTGCTGCTTCTAGTTCAGTTGTGTTTCTATCCGATACTTCATTTTGGCAAGCTTTTTGCAGTTAGTGGGTCTTTGGTAAGTTTTTGGTAATCATATCGTTTTTCTCTTTGATTTCAGACATTGTGAATTTTTGCCTATTCTCTGTTTATATTTAATCCTTACCAGTAGAAGGTCAGAGTCTGCATCTGCTCCTCGATAGCTTCTTAAATCTAGTATATCTGATCCATGCCTCCGATCGATTAGAACATGGTCAAATAGTTTCTGAGTCATTCCACCTGGTGAGTTCCAAGTAAAGTTATGTAATTTTTTGTGTGGAAACTTGGCGCTGGTAACTGACATCCTTTTTCCTGAAGCAAAGTCTATGAGTCGGATCCCATTGTCATTGAATTCTTCATGCAGACTTTCCTTGCCAATAGTTGGAATGAACACTTTGTTTCTCCTATTTTGTAATTTAAGTCGCCAATCACTATTTTAATATTTTGTCGTGGTGCCTCTTCGTAGATCTTTTCCAGTGTCCCATAAAAGGATTCTTTTTCCTGACCTTCCGTATCTTCGATGGGAGCATCAACATTTATAAACGTTTATTAAACATCTTTCCTCGCACACGCAAAGAACATAATCTTGCATTCTTTGGTTTGAAGCATATGACTGCACTGACTGCTTCTTAGTGAAAAAAGAAGCAACCATTTTGATAAGGGGTCGTTCGCAAATTACGTCACGCTCAGGGGGGTGGGAAGCGGGGGTGTCGAGAATTTGTGACACTTTGTGACAGGGGGAGGGGGGGGTGTAAAAGTGTGAAGTCACAAATTTTCAAATTTTGAAAAATTTAAAATTTTCTATTTTTGAAAAATATGTATTCAATTAATTAAAAAAAAAATTAATTTGAGATCGACATTGCTTCAGGTATTATAAGTACCGTGAAACTCATTTGCACACACCTTCTGCGCATATCGAAAAATGACGCAAAAACTGTTGTGGCCATTTTACATTCGGCTCGGGGAGGACTTCGTTGTTTTTCGTTTTCCGTCATAGTTTTCTAATAATAATGCATCTTAATCCATTATGGGAAAATGTTAAAGAATAAAATAAAATCTCAGTTTAGTTATGATAAGTTTATGTATGTTTAGAATTTTTTTTGGGTGTGACGTGATTCTAAAAGGGGGAGGGTGGTAAATAGGGGGAGGGGGGTAAATAATTGCCCCCCCCCCTCCTTTGCTTCTCAACGGCTTATTGTAAGCGCTGGCGCCTTTTTTATGCTTCTGCCAATAAAGCTATGTTATCACATTGTTTGGGCCACCCTGTATATGCATCATACTAATGATGTGGTCAAACTTTTGTCTGGTTTAAGTTTAAGTTGGTTGCTTCCTTCACTCTAAATCATAAAATGCTTTTGTTTGTATTTTATTGTATTAATATCAACATGTATTGCAGCAAAATAATAATGGCATAATTCTTTTTCTGGGGGAGGGGGGGGTCTGAAAAGATCATTTTTAGCGTGACGTAATTTGTGAACGACCCCTAAAGGTAAAATTCGTTTAACTTCATACTATTATACCGATAACACATCTTCGATTCTCAATTATTGTTAAACGAACCATGTATTATAGAGTTTAGTTGATAAGCATATTTTGGTCCACTTAGGAGTTTGGACTGACCATTAGTCCATGGCACAGAAAACAAATTACGTCATGATGCAAGAAGCACGAACCCCTCCAAGCATATCTATTGAGGGTCATAATCTGTCAGCAGTTGCGAGTTTAACATACCTTGTGTCCCTTTTATCTAGCTCATTTCTCCTTTGACGAAGAGGTGAACATCAGGATCGCAAAAGCAACAACAACTATGGCTAAACTGAATAAGCGCGTGCGAAATACTCCTAAACTCACCGAGAGTACAAAACTAAACGCCTGTCGGGCATGTGTGCTCAGTACGCTCCTATATCATGGCAGTGAAGTGGGGACCACATATGCCAGTTAGCGGAAACTCAACAGCTTCCACCAAAGATGTCTCCGTCGCATTTTGCGAATCCGATGGCATGACAAAGTGCTGAACGCTTCTGTCTTGGAACAAGCCAGGATGCGTAGTATGTTCATGCTCTTAACAAGGGGCACTTTCAATGGTTAAGAAGTCATGTCAAGAAGAATAGTGGAAGGCCGTATTCCAAAGGATCTGCTGTATGGAGAGTTGGCAAAGGGTGCAATACTGTCTTATTAGACGGCAGCAGCTGCGTTTTAAGGACGTTGGCAAAAGGTCTTATGAGTAAAACCAACAGAGAAATCAACTAATGGGAGATCATCGCTGAGCTACGTTCCAGCACTGTGTGAGGTAGTGGCGTATGAAAGGGGGTGCGGAGGGGGCGATCTGTCCCGGGTGGCACTTTTTATTTGTATAAAGGGGGGGGGGGCGGTAGTTTCAGCTAACGGCAGTTTTTTCGTGGAAGGGGAGGTGGCTAAAAGCTTGGCCCGCCCCTGATGGCACCAACCCTCGCTACGCTACTAGTTTGGGGGCGTCCAAAAGGCAGAAGCTGCGCAAAACAAATCAAAGTTCCCCTGAGGAGGGGGCGATCTGTCCCGGGTGGCACTTTTTATTTGTATAAAGGGGGGGGGGCGGTAGTTTCAGCTAACGGCAGTTTTTTCGTGGAAGGGGAGGTGGCTAAAAGCTTGGCCCGCCCCTGATGGCACCAACCCTCGCTACGCTACTAGTTTGAGGGCGTCCAAAAGGCAGAAGCTGCGCAAAACAAATCAAAGTTCCCCTGCGAGAAATGTAGCCAAGACTTCCATTCCAGGATCGACCTCGTAAGCCATTTTACGAAGGTTAATAGCCACTCTATCGTCTCGCAAAGGACGGAAGGATGCCAAACATACACACGCATATATATATATATATATAATATATATATATATATATATATATATGAATAATTATGTGGTATAGGCAAGTGTATTTTTTTTTTTTTTTTTTGGACGTATAACGCACTCGAACATCGTACTGGCACCTTCTTTTTTCGAGATTTTCCAAGTAGCTTTTGACAATTTTATGTTTGGTCCATGTACACTTGAATCACCCTGTCCTGGGCATCAAAAGGGGGGGGGGATAATTAAAACTGTGTATGCGCACTGCTTTGTTTGCCCCGGGCGGCACTATCCCTAGATACGCCACCGTGTGTCAACGGTAAATAATTACTTTATTTCTTAAAAATATTAGGTTAATTGGACAAAATTACTAATGACTTCTCAACCACCTGTCCTGCTAATAGTAATAAAAATGGTCATAATATTAACATGCATAACGACAGTAGGCCTACACACTAAAATAACGACGCCAGTTAATATTTCTGAATCTGAAATTGAGAAGCAAAGCCAAACTACAAATATTAATGTTCTATGAATACAAAAATAAAATATATATATTTATTTTAATTGAGCCATAAATGATGTCACGCCTCTTTGGCGCCCCCCCCCCCCCAAATCGTCATAAAGTTATCACATTTTTAGACTTTAGACACTCCTAATTTTTCGTTATAAAAACATGATGCCCCCCCCCCCCCCCTTTTCCCAATAATGGATGGCCCCCTTAAATATTAACAAGGTGTGCCAGGGGCCAGTGCCATATTTATTTATTTTAATTTCTATTTGAATTTGACTTTAAATGTAGTCATAAAGTTATCACATATTTAGACTTTAGACACTACTAATTATTCGTTATAAAATCATGATGACACCCCCCCCCCCCTTTTCCCAATAATGGATGGCCCCCTTAAATATTAACAAGGTGTGCCAGGGGCCAGTGCCATATTTATTTATTTTAATTTCTATTTGAATTTGACTTTAAATGTGTCTTAAAATATATCCGTGGTCAGCCATTTCGATAGGACCATTGACTTTACTAATTCTAACCATTTAATACGTCATTAAAACGTACCATACTGTTGTTACTAATGTTAGACACAGGCGCATTTTATAACAAGACTTAGCAGGGAATACAGAACATATGTTTAAGGAACAAATAATTAAACAATCTCGCTTTAAAAAAAAAGATTTAAAAAAAAAAAGTTGCTTTAACTTTAAAACGAGATTTAAATGAGGAAAAGGTGAGGACTTGAACTTAATTAATAAATAACGTCTACAGTTACAGTTACAGTTTAAAAAAAATAAATTCGATAAGCAAATATCAGAAATGGGTGACTTGACTCTACGCCCTTAATTTACATCAATTAGATCTCGCGAAGAGAGCTTTTACGCAATAATTAGATTAAAAGTGTATTAAATTAAGACATTAGAGTTTTTAAGAGCGGCAAGCGTTTAAATTTTTCTTCTGAAGCAGACTGCAGACTACGGTAACAGACGACCATGACCTCAACGAGGTCAGAGCCCCGGATCTGACACACCGAGATAGAGTGGAGTAAATAAGAATCTTAGGATTTTTGATAAACTGGAATGTATGTTACTGAATATATAATTCCATATTTATCACATGGTTATCAACGAATAAGTGATTAAGATAATATGAGTGCTTTATTTTCTTGTTAATTGTGATTTTAATTGATCAAAAGATCAGCTTAAAAGTTATGAAGTGTTAAACAGTTACTACGACGTCCGTTCAGGCAGGATAGAACCACCACCACAAACCACATCTCGGTCACAGGCTGGAACTAAACTGAAATAGTAAAGGCTTAATAAAGATTTGTGCCCCTTTATTTGCTAATGAAAGTTAAATAATTAGACTATAAACCCACAGACCAGATCGATCACCATTTATTCACTTTAAAGCGAAGTTGCACTCATTGCAGTCGTGAGTCTTTAAATTCACTACGTCAACACTGGTACTGAACTGTTACACTTACACATCAGTCAGCTGTGGTGTGCAACTGAATTTGAGGGCCATTAAAACACCAAGAAGTCATTACAACAGCATCAACAGGTTTGTTTTTTATTTTTGTATATGACCATGTATTAAGCAGGGACGTCATTTGGATATGGCAGATTGGGGCATTTGCCCCCCCCCCCGAAATGACGCCCCTGGGAATGTGCTTCTAACTGACTTAAAGAAAAAAAGGCAATGTGGAGTGAAGAAAAATTAATTCAGACCTTATTCATTTTTATTCAACTTTTATTGTCAGTGGGCTACAGACTGACTCAGACTGTTGACTATGTAGTTCTGTCATCCTGTAATGTAACTTGTAGTTAGTAAATTTAGTATTAGACAGTATTAGGGCAAAAATGGATATGGAGCTAGGGTGCTGTGCATAATGCCATTCTGAGCATAATCATTGTTACTTCTATTACTAAATAAGAAACAATTGTAAAATGTAGAATTGGAGCCTGATGAACTTAAAAATATATAACTAGGACAGTTTCAAATTAAGTCAATGTTTCTATGAACTCTATGTGAATGTAAAGTAATTTTCAAACACCAAAACTTGTCACCCAGTGTCATCAAACTGGTTTCTGTTATGCCCATGCTTACTTTTAAAATAATTATATAACTCACTGTCATCCTGGGAAACATGCTGGTCAATCTCCACATTAGGGAACAAATCAATCAATTTCACATTTGTTGGTCCTTACTTTGAGGGAAAGAATTTGCTCTCTTTATGCTGATCTTAAGTAGGCCTACCATTTCCTGTCAACTAAATATTTATATATTAATAGTACTATAATTATAAGCTAAGTTTGTTTGTCAAAGGTTTCTTAGCCAAAAGTCAACTTTTTATTTTGTCCTTCTTCAGGGTTTTTTCTACCCTCTGTTTATCTTAAGTAGCTGTGGCATAGTTGATGTGATTCACCAATTTTTTAAAAAGTTTTATAAATGAGTTTTAAATATTTGATCTAGGTCTAGGAAGTTTATTTGTATTATATTAATATTACTTGTTTTCTTGAGTCTTTAAAACTGGTGTTGGATGTGTAATGATGAGTTCCTCCACTAGCATGTAATGCTGAAACTGAAGGCTGTTAAGCTTCCAAATGTTGTTTTGTGAACAGTTTAATAATTTCTAGTTAATGGCTGCTTTAATTTTCTTATTATATAATAGTCTTTGAAAAAGTTTTGTTAAAAAGAATTTGGCAGAGATCATAACACAATAGCTTATTTTTTATGTTGAAACCTAGGTACTTGAATGATCTTTATGATTTTTTAAACTTCAAACAAAGTGTGCTATTTGGGTCCCTCGCCATCAGGGGTTTGATTTTCATTGAACTGGTACATGCTATTGATACAGTTAATGGGAGAAAACTTCCTTCCTACCAAATAATAAAGTTTGTAAAAACTTTGTGAAAGAGACTTTCCTCTCCAGAAATTGGGTACACAATGGTGGTCTGTCTCATCAGCAAATTTAACATTTTTGATTGGGTACTGCATGTATTAGTATACCGGTATAAAAATATTATAAAAGGGGCAGAAAGTGGACATAGCCTTGTTAAGCACTGTGCTATGGCCATAAGTTGGTGGGCTATTTGTTAACAATTCAAGAACAAAAAACACACACCCTCTGAAAATTTGGTTAAAAAGCCAGATACACCATATTTTGGTAGCTGCATTTAAAAGAATACAATAAAGTAAATGTAGAGCCAAATTTATTTTTGGGAGGATGTGTTTTCATGTTTAAATTAGCATATTTAATGATTTATTTTGGCAACAGAACCAAAAAGGTTGGTCCTTCTGAACCTCTCCATTCATGACTAAGTGACTTAATTGTGACTTTAATCTTTGTCAAACAGTTTTTATGTAAAAATGGATTGTTTGTTTAATGCAAATGTTCTCTCTGTCAAAAATATGTATTGGAAATAAAATTCTGTTGAAAACACAGGTGTATTGGTTTAACAATGGACACTTTTAGTGCTGTTGCTAATTATATAAAATAATATTCAATGGAAGATTTTATTATGGTTATAATTTATAATTTTATACAGAACAGAGATAAATGGAAAAAAAATTTTTAATGACATTTCATCACTGGGAACATCAAGGCAGTGAAAAAATAATTATATATTCTATTGAATGAAAATAATCACTTACATAATTTAGTTTGATTTGAATGAGAAATGTAAAGAAAAATTACATAGATTTAAAAAAAATGTGAAGACTTAAATTAAGTTTGTGTCCAAATACCTATGTGCTCTACCCAGTATATATTGTTAGCAAAAACTTAATGAATTTTTTGTTAGGTGGAGTGGATTAGGATTAATTTTTAAAAAACCATTGACTTATTAAAACTAGGTCAGGGGTTGTCAACCTTTTCAGTTATGTGCGCTAAAATATCCATATTTAAAAATGTAAAATTTGCTGTTTGTCAGACAGACACTTTGGGGAAGTTATTATTAAGCTTCTTTTTCATGAACTGGTATTTGAAGAGGATTTTCAAATGACTAACACTACTATAAACTGGTTAACTCAAAGAGTATAATTTAAGATGCGACTGAATGGGACAAAATGTGTACATTGGTTAATTATGTATGTACATCACAGAGGTAGATGGCCTTGAAGAAGGTTTTTAAAACAGAGGTTAAAGAGATTTGGTTCATTTTATCATTACTTATTGCTAAAACAGCTTTCAGAGCTTTTATTGACATTTTACTTTTGTAATTGATAAAGTTAAAATATGAGAACCACCAAAGAAGATGAATATTTACTTAATAACATTTTGAAAGGTGTCCCTTTGCAGTTCAGAAAAAGTGTTCAGGTGCCACAGGTGCCATGTTTGGCATCTGTGCCAGTGATTGCCTTCCTGCGTGAAAAGTCAGTCTAATATGTAATTTCTTATCATAATCTGTAATCTCCACCAGGTCATAATGAAAAGATTGACATTTAAAATACTCAAATATATCACATTCTAACAATTTAATAACTATGATGAGTCTGAAAATTTGATAAAACACTAATGAAGATATGTTTCAGAACTGCTGAAAATGTCAAAGAAACGGGAATATTTTTTTCACAATTTTTCAGTCTCACGTTAAATTCATTAGTTATATTGCTACATGAAGCTATAAAGGTCAGTACTATGTTATGTGAGCAGTTTTCTTTTCTATAAAAATAACCATGACCCTGCATGATGGTTAAGGCAAAACCTTAGCAGTAGGTGGAAAAAAAACAGGTACTTTTATATTATATGCTCATTTTAATGTGCTTTTAAAAAACGAATAAAATCTCTTCAGATAAACTTTAAGCATTATGCATACGGAATAGAATTATGCATAATTTACTTCTTTCATACACAGCGAAGAAGATCACCTAAATCACTCCTATGCTGTCCTTAAATTAGGTTTAATAAATTATTTGTTAGTATTAAGATTTTTCTAATCAATGACATTTAACTTTAGAGGAATATATATCCAAGGAATTAAAAATTAATTTCAGGCTTATATTTTGCTTTAAAAAATTAAATGATTCTTCATACTATTTTTAAAAAATGGAATCCTATGCCAGGGAGACATATTATATATCATATGCTGGGTGGCCCAGAATAAGTGAGAACATATGGTAACAAAGGGTTATATAATTGACTTAATATAATGTTTGTCATTGACAGTTGTATGAAAATTATAATGGTAATCAGAAAACATGTTCAATCTGTCTGGTTTAAGTTGGTTGTTTCATTCACTCTAAATCACAAATCACCCTTTATTTTTTATTTTATTGTAGTAATATCAACATGTATTGCAGCAAAATAATAATTATTTAGAGAGATTTATGATTATAATTTTTTCTGGCATTTTAAAAATGAGTTTCTATGTTAACAAAAATATTTAAAGATCAGCTGATCAGTTCGCTTTCAAAACAAGAAAAGTACTGGTACTTAGGTGTTGGGCAATCATTTATTACACTCATGCTTTATAAAAAAATCCTCTCCTCTTTTTTTTTTTATTACCGGTATCTAAGATTAAAATTGAAAAAAAATAATAATGAACTTCCTTTTAATACTTAAAAAATTATTATTAAAAAAAAACGTTAGTGATAATTTCATTACATATTTACTGTAAAAAAAAATAAAAAATAGTGTAACACTGTCATTTAAAAAAAAAAAATTACCATTTAAACAGAACTTGAAAGTTAATTGTTTTTTGTTTCTTTCTTCAAAATGCCACTCACTACCAAGTTTTGTTTTGATTTAAGAATACTGACTTATCAAGGTCCTTTTTTTTTTGACACTTTCTTTCCGTCTTTACAGGACTTGTTAAAATGCCATTCTATTGTTGGGTGAATTATTTTAGTTCTCTATAACTGGATATTTTATTTTGGTATTTAGTGTTTTCACTGCCTTCAAACCCCCCCACCCCCATTATTATTATCATTTAATTCTTTAATGTCATTCACCACTTTATAACTTTCCAAATTGAATTCTTTTAATGTCTTTCATTTTTGTAAGGATATTTTATTTTGGTATTTAGTGTTTTTACTGCCTTTAAACCCCCCCCCCCCCATTATTATTATCATTTAATTCTTTAATGTCATTCACCACTTTATAACTTTCCAAATTGAATTCTTTTAATGTCTTTCATTTTTGTAAGGCTGAAATCTAAGTTCTAACATGCTTGATTCAATGTAGCTATTGGTTTACATGATGTCATCATCCTATTTGATCTCCTTTCTCATCATGTTAATACTGTCCACACCCCTCTTCTCTGAATCCTGACACCCTGTGCTATTGATTAAAATTTCTTGATTCAGAATTTAAAAAAAAAACCCCGTTCCACCAAAAAAAAAAGCCCAGCTCTTTGTTTTTCTTTCTCTTAACCTTTTCCCCCCCCCCCCCCCACCCCGAAATAATTCACCATTGAAAAGCCTCGTTGGTATTGCTGTTGTTGCTGGAATTTTATATACCGAAGCTATTGATCCTTGAAAGTATTGGTTTCAGATAAAAAGCTGTGATTATTACATCTTTAGCAATGATTTCATAAGTCTCTTCAGTTATTAACTGGTTTGAATTAATTTCACAAGTTTCATACTTACAGTGACTGTTCCAGGTGGTGATGGTTCTGTGTCCCACAAGATTATAAGTTATCTGTTCACATTTGGTGGATTTAGGATTTCTGCACTGCTTTTGAGATTCTTTCCTTTCAGTTAAACAGCCCTAATCCCACCCACCCCACCCCCTTTTTTTTTTCTTTCTTTTTTCTTGTATCTACGTTATATTGTCAAATCCCAGAGTTCTTGTTTTTGGAGCGTTAAATGTAAAATTACTACCATAAGGCTAAAATTGTTAGTTCTTGTTAAATCCAATTAAAAAAATCACTTGATTGGTTACAACTTTTGGATTATTTACTTTTGTCAATAAATTTCGTAAATACCTATGAACCTGGCCTTAAGCTGCACTATAACTGAAGCAATCCAACTCACAGAGAGGATGCCGTTTATGTTACATTTTTATGAGATGTATATTATAAATATGTTTTCCCAAAGAAGCAGCAAAAATGATGTGTAAAAACTGTTGTATAGAAATAACTGTTGTTTTGAAACATCTCATGATTGAAATGGACTTTGTCCATTAAAAAAAACCAGGTACATTCTTACACAAGTCTATGCGTATGGCGTTCAGTGGGTCATAGCTGCTCGTTGTTGACAGTCACTCTTGCAATCTGACCATATTCATGTATTGCCAAGTGTACGTACTCTGTAGGCACGTACGAGGTCAGCAAAGGGGAATAACACATAAAAAAAAACAACAACCTATATTCCCTTTATTTAAATCTGTACAAGGGCAAGCAGGTCTCCACATTCACATTTTAATTTTAGATGTACTGGAAAGAGTACCTCTTGGGCTGTTTGCTGTCTGGCTTTTGAATTGTGTTCTATTCCATTCTCAGTCGCAGCATGTCTCTCTCTCTCTCCCTCCCTCTCTCTCCACCCTCTCTCTCCATCTCCCTCTGCGTCTCTCTCTCTCCATCTCCTTCTGCGTCTCTCTCTCCATCGCCCTCTTCCCCCCTCCATCTCCCTCTGCATCTTTCTCTCATTCTCCTCTCTCTCTCCCATCTCTTTTCCCCACCTCTCTCTCCTCTCTCCCTCCCCTCTCCATATCCCTCTGCGTCTCTCTCCCCCACCTCTCTCTCCCTTCTCTTTCTTCCACCTCTCTCTCCATCCGGTCTCCCTCTGCGTCTCTCTCCCCATCTCTCTCACCTCTCTGTATCCCCTCTCCCTCCACCCCCTCTCCATCTGCGCCTCTCTCTTCACCCCCCCCCACTCACTCTCTCTCCAACCATGCCACCATTTCCCCCTTTCCTCCCCACAATTTAAATGAATGAAAGAAAATAAAGTAAATATCTTTACCCCATCTCTCCCACCTCTCTGTATCCCCTCTCCCTCCCCCCCCTCTCCATCTGCGCCTCTCCCTTCACCCCCCCCCCACTCACTCTCTCTCCAACCATGCCACCATTTCCCCCTTTCCTCCCCACAATTTAAATGAATGAAAGAAAATAAAGTAAATATCTTTTGTTTACGTTTAAAATAAAAAATCAATTTTAAAATCCATTTTGCAAAAGGAACGTCTAATGATCCATAAAAATACACATTCAAATTTAAACATGACTCAAATTTATATAATGCAACAAAATGTCATAACTCATAAAAAATGGTTTCCTTCTCAACTTTTCATTAGATTTGATAACTCAACCCTTAAATTCATCGATTGCCAAGACATTGCAGAATTCCGGTTGCTTTGAATTAGTTGCCATGTACCATAAATGGTTATTGAAGCATATGTTCTTGGCTCAATCCCCTCCCCTCCCCTAGTCCTAGCCCTTGATATTCATCATTGAAAAACAACAACAACCACAGCAACAAAACCAACCATCGATACCTCCCTTGACAGACAGTGTTGTTGAAATTCAAATTTTAACGAGCTAGTTTAGGAGGCCTAAACACAACAGCTACGCCGCACGGCATCTTGTCTCACGATTAGCTCTTTTCTTTTCAGTACACGAAATTCCTCTTTCTGCCAACCCAACCCCCCCACCCCCCTCCTTTTTTTTCAGGGTCAGCAGGCGATAACATTACATGCTTTCATATCGATTGTGGGAGAGCTTTCCTACTTTTCTTTTCACTACCCGAAATTCCTCCTTCCGCCAACCCAACCCCCCCCCCCCCTCCTTTTTTTTTCAGGGTCAGCAGGCGATAACATTACATGCTTTCATATCGATTGTGGGAGAGCTTTCCTGGACAACATCCATGTTTGTTTGTTTGTTTTTCCTTTTTAAATATGATTTTTACTTTTTTTTAAAAAAATGGTCGTCTTTTTTTTTGAGGTTTATTTTGTTTGGGTTTAACACTGTGCCAATTAGTAACAGCGGCATTTGAACTTATTTAATAAAGCGTCACTGAAACCAAACGCGACGGTGATTTGATGTCAAGATGAAACAACTCTCGTCACAGATTTACGACCACATTAGTATCAACCCCAGGCAACACACGGAACCGTAGAGATTAATTCGATCGGCCAAGACGCCCCCATTGATTCATATTGTATTTACGGTACTTAATTTATGTCAAGTATTAATGAACTTACATATCAATGACAATGCAAGTCAGTAGCACCCGTGGATACATAGAACATGACTCCGGAAGAGGGAAAGGGTGGTTGGGGGGGGGGGCAGAAACGCTTGAAAGGCACGAATAATATTTGAAAAAAAAAATAGATGTCTTTAAAAATTAAACTCCCGTCTAATTTGTTTAGCCAAAAAGGGAGCACACATTTTTTCCGCATACCATGTAGTGATGGGACGATACCACAATTTTTAACGATTCCGATTCTACCCAAATATCCCGATTCCCGATACGATTCCGATTCCTGGCCATTATTACATCAGTTAATCAGTTAAGAATCGTTTTGGTATCGGAATCGGGTCTGAATTATTCAGCTCCGATACCGATTCCCGATGCTTTGGAAAAATCCCGATATTTCGATTATTCCGATACGATTCCGATTAATCGTCCCATCACTAATACCATGGGAATATAATTTATAATTATATGAACTTAAAACTTAAATAAGAAATTTGATTAGATTTGTGTGATTTGTTCGCTCGCAACCGTTTTTTTAAGAGTACCATCGAACCCTTTTGTCTTGCTGTCATGGTATGATATATGACTAGTCATCTGCTGCATGATGACCCATTTGTCAAGTATTTCACAAAAATAAAATTAAAATTTGGCTTAGGCCAAGGTAAATAGTGTTTGGGGGGGGGGGGGGGAGGGAAGGGGAAAATTTTTATTTTTTTTTTTTATAATTAAAAAAAGAAAAAAGGGAACCCCAAGGTAAATAGTGTTTGGGGGGGGGGGGGAAGAGAAGAGTAAAATTTCTATTATTTTTTTTGATAATTAAAATAAGAAAAATGGGAACCCCTAGGTTATTCACTTGATACATTCCAGACAATCATTTTATTTATGTTCATAAATGTTGTCTTTGGCAAAAGTTAATAGTTTTGTGGACAAAATTACTCTAAAGCAGAGGTCCCCAAACATTTTTGTCTCGTAGACCACTTGCCATGTTTTTTTTTCGGTTTTGGATAGACCCCCTGCTTATCTGATATTGATTTTTTTCCTCGTTGACATGGACCCCTTGCAAGTTGTAGTCGACCCCTGGGGGTCGATATAGACCACTCTTAAAGGAATGTTAAAATTTTCATTTCTACTTAAATAAATAAATAAAAAATAATTAGGGAACCCAAGGCTTATTCAATTCATTCACTCATTGACATTCATCATGATCATGCTCCCCAATGTTGCCAATGACAACGAAATAAACATGTAAACTATCGCTCAGCTTAGTCACTTGGACGGACACAAAAGTAAACAAAGAGAATAGTGAACGCTTTGTAATATTAAAACAATAGAACCATTTATTTCAATGTTATATAATTTGGCTTAAAATAGCCTTTAAATTATCAGCCTACATACACACAGGTGTGCGTATACGACTGATTCGTATAATAATTATGTAGTAGGCTTACTGAGCGAAGAAAGTGTGGGCGAACAAGTTTCGAAATGCCTAGTTATAAATCTTTCGGTTTCGATCAAAAGTCTCGTTAAGCTTTAGGTTTCGGCTTCTGCTTCGGCGGAAGGTTATTTTCGACTTTCGGTTTGGTTGTTTGGTCGAAACCAGAAAATCACATTTGGTCGGTCTTTAGTGCGTGTATGAGAGAGAGAGGGGTGTTCATGGTTTGTTCAAAGTCTCATGTCATCTTTGATGCTTTTGAATTGATAGCCCACAAATCTTTCGTCTCCTTTGAGATGCTGTCATCATGAAACGTTTGTTTGCTACACGTGCCGTTTACTGTGAACTATTTTTAAAAATTTGTTGCCGTTATATATTTATTTATTTTTGCCACGCTATAGTATTTCTTATGTATCCCCAAATAGTCTTTCATTTACTACTGCCTCTAAGCCCCTGATTACCAAGTCATCCCCCATCCACAAAGTACACCACACCCAAACTCAAACCAGATCTCTCTTATCCCAATTTCTTCTTAACCTCTATTTTAAAAAAAAGATAAAAAAATGCCACCCCTCTCTTCTGTTTCCGCCGTCCTTCAGCCCTCCCCTAAAACACTGCCCCATCCTTTATAAACTAAGATCGTGGTTGTTCTTTCTCCATCCCATCTATGTCACAACATAGTGTTATACACCATGCCAGGTTAAATTAATATGTAGTCTCGTAGGTAATTGTCTTGGTGTTTCCAAGTATTTACACTGTTCAAACCTATCCGTACGGTCCCCTCATTCTACCGTTCCACATTTAGATTCCAGTCTTTGAATCCCCAGCTAATTAATCTCTTTTACGTCACCTTCACAGTAGTCCCATTTTTGTCAGATTGTTGCATCCCTCACCGTCAATATCCAGGTGTTAGGCTCTTCATCACTCGGTTTTGGTAATATTAAACCTTATATCCTCGGGTTAAAATCTTATATAAAAATATTCTTGTTGAGTGCGTATCGTTCACAAAAATAAAATGCCGCATCTTCAAATTCTTTGCAAAAGTCAATTCGTATGTGGAAGGACATTGAAGGCCAGTGACGTCATTTGTCTTGTCTTCAGAACTTTCACCTACTGGATTTTCCCGTTTAGCCATGCATGGTTCTCCTGAACCCCCCCCCCCCCCCCCCCCTTTAAAAATAAAAAATCAAACTGACCGTTGAGCCCCCTCTGAAATTTTAAACCATTTGGAAAAAAAATATTTTAAAAATTTTTTTTTTTTTTTATTGTAAAAAAAATAAATAAATCAAAAAACACCTTTAACAGGGACTAAAAGGGGGGGGGGGGAATAAATTTTTTTTATAGTTTTCTTTTTTTTGTAAGGATCTTAACGGTATCAGACTCAAGGTTGTCACGTTTCACATTTCTAGGTTGACTTTGGCACTTAAATACGAACAGGTTGTAGACCCCTGCTATTACTGCTATGTGATACGGATGTGTGATGGATAGATTTAAAAAAGTACCAATTATGTTATTAAGTGATTTTGTTGTTTAAAAGCTTGTTGATATGGTAGATATATACATTGTTAAGTTCTCACAGGCGTAGTGCAGTAAAAATGCTATGAATTACCAAAATGTTGAGTTGGGGACAACCATTGGTCAGTGTTGTTTAGTTATTATTTATTTGTTATTTTTGAGGTAGGTAGGATAAATTTTAGACTACTTTATTTTTGAGGTAGGTAGGATACATTTTAGACTACTTGAAAGTTTGAATGTAACGAATTCAGTTTTTATAAACGTATTATTAAAAAAAAATATATGTGTATGTGTGTAACTGTTACTTCCAGCCCAATGGCTGCCAATGAAACTTGAGAAAGGTTCATCACAAGCATAGAACGACTTCTTCTTAACCGTCCGATTTACTTTGGGTTGTTATGTTCGAATTATCTTATATGAGACTAGTAAACAAATACATTAAAAAAAAAGTGGAAAAAAGTATGGCTTGAAATTCACGGCTCTTACAAGGCGGAGATACTCGCCGAGAGACTGAAATACACAACCTGTCTGACCTGTCATTCCTCCCAAGGAGAAGCTTGTTGTTGACGCCCACGCCATTGATTTTGCTGTCGCTTAGAGTTTAACGCGTTTCCTGTTTCTTCCTGTGTGTATAGTGGCTCGTGACCGTCGTCTCAACACGCGTTCGTGGCATCAGCAAACTACCGCATATACAAATACAATGGAAATATACATACCCTAGAAATGATCCGACAAACAATGGCGGCGGCAATGCGAGAACTTCGCAACTACTTGAGTTACGCACTTCATAAGAATCCAAATTCGTTTTCACTTATAGTATTTTTTAAAATTTTACTCTTTGAACACAGCGTTACAGCCATACATACATAACTAGAGAATTATTATTTGTGATGAGCTTTTTTTTAAAAAAAATAGACTTTCTTTCTGTTTGATTTCCCATCTTGTGGATGTGTGGATGAAGTGCTATTTTTGTTTTTTTGACACACATGGCAAGTTCGCCCGGTTGATCATTTTCTCGTGAAGTGGTCTGCTCAAACGTGCTGATCTTCTTGTTGCAACGGAGTTGTGTCGACATCGCGTCGCCTCCTGGGTCGACGGAGGCGGGTTGACACTGTCGCCCTAATTATCGTGGTTGACCGTGCTTCGCGGTTGAGTGAACAGGTGGGTGGGTGACCTCAGATCTACTTTTAGTTAGTTTTATGCATAGGAAAAGAGTTGAGTCTCTTCAACCGGGATTTGGTAAACATTCGATGTTTAAAAAAGTAAATAGTTCTCACTTGTCGATAATTTAAAGATTAGAATTAAGATCTTAAAAGTAGCTAAATAATAATAATAATAATTAAAAAACGCACTAAAAGTAGAAAATAATATTAAAATTTTTTTTGAAAATGCATTACGCAAAGAATTCAAATCGAATCCTTTGGCTACATAGAGTTCTTATCTACTCTACACAGACTTTCTACTTTTTAGTGCGTTTAAACTCGTCTTTGACAGGTCAAAGTATTTTAAAAAAAAAAGTTTTTTTTACAAATATGTTTTATTGTTACTATAACTTCGTATAACGCAACAAAGGACGTTCAGGAATGTGCTAACGTTAACGTGCCCGCTTTGACTAGCATGTATTAACAGATGAATTTGCAACCCGCTTTGCTTCAGTAGAGCGATGCACTGAGATGTTGAAGCAAATGTAAGGACAGCCATGCACTTGTGCGCTACTGTGCTACTTTTTGTGTGTATTTCCTTGCATAAATTATAATGAAATTACTAACAACAATGGTGCCACTCGTTTTTGTCGGGTTAAATAAAAATATGGAATTGTTCTTTTTTTTTGGAGGAGACGATGTCACACAATTGATTAGCGCAGTGGCCCGATCACAGGACTCGGGTGAATAAAACCCAATGGTCAACAAATTAGGACTCACACACGCGCAGACAGAAGTTCATTTGCCATGTGAGACTGGTCGTCATTTTATCCGGCCGTGCAGCCATGGCTAACAAATTATCACCATTTGACAACAACAATTAGTGAAGGTACTCGTGTTACTCAGGAATTACTGTATCAATCGACGATCGAATCTTTTTCAAAATTCTGTTTGCATATTATTTGTTACACATAGTCAAAGGGGATAAAACAAAAGTTTACTGAGAGATAAGTGATAAGAGATGTCCTACTTGGAGATGTGGCTGTTTTTATTGATTGATTTATTTTTCTCTAAAAAAAGGATTCTTTTTGTTGGGGGTGGATTTTTTTTTTTTTTTTTTTTTTTGTGGGGGGGGGGGTTTTTGGGATTGGGTTACCTTTTATTTTTTTTTTATTTATGATTTTTTTTTTTTTGTGTGTGTTTTTTTTTTTTTTTTTTTTTTTTTGTGGGGGGGGGGGGCGAGGGGCAAAGGGAGTTTTAGGTTTTTTAGTTTAAAAATGTTTTACGTTGCCTTATTTGTGCAACCCCACCCTAAAATCATCGTATGTATACATTATTGTAGAAATACGTTATCTTGTAGCTTTAGTATCCACCAGTCATGGGGTTTGCAGGAATTGACAGTAAACGTTGGGTAGAAAGAAATAATTGTAAATGAACGGTCACTTTTAGGTACCAATGAGAATTAGTTTAAAATTCAATACACTGATCTGTCCTTTATAAAACGAGACAGCTTTAAAATTGGACATAGTGTATTATGATATACTTCCTCCTCTCCTTTTTTTAACATAGAAACGACGACAAAGCTCTTTAGAGATCGCTGTACCGGGATCATACAGACTACTTCAATGTCCAGAATTCACAAACTTTTTCCAAACCTTCAAAGACCTTTTCTTTTAAAAATTCAAAGATTTATTTATTGTCTTATTCTAAGAAGGAAAAAAAAATCAGAATTAAAATGTCGTGGCTGCTCAGTTGTACCCCGTCGCTTTGAAAAAAAAAATGTGTTCAGCTTGATTTATATATTCAACCAGTTCATTTAATTATTTACATAAATAATGCATCATCAAATACATTTTGTTATGGACACTTTCTGAGCTCCTCCAGCTCTTCTATCTTGATCAGTTATGAGTCTTCAAGCACAGAGACTCTCCTCTAATTAAATCTTTGAAACTGACCTCTTTATTCACCGATACCATCTTTCTATCGTCGCATGGCCATGTGATAACAAAAGAAGTTGTTTCTGAACAATAACCCGCAGCTCAAAAATCTAATTTTTATTGCGGAAAGCTGGGTATAAAAATTCATCAACCCTGCTTTCAGAAGGTGAGATACTTTTGTGTGCCAATGAATTGGCTGTGATGATGGACTCAACATATTTTTCACTCGAATATGGTGTCGCGCTTAAACTCAAACTCTTCAATTCGTTTTTGCTTCACATATCACTCTAAAGACTCTGCTCATTTTCCGTTCAGCTTTTCCTCTTCAGACACCATGTGCCCTGGGTTCAGCCTGGACATATTTCTCACGAGTGGGTAAATAACAGAAGATTCTATCATTATCTTCTTTAAAGTGACAATTAAAAAATGCATTGCACTCTGATCTAAAACTGAACCTTCTTCTGTCTATTCTGCAAAAACTTGAAGGCAAAAAAAAAAAAAATCCAGCATTTTTTATTTGTTGGTATCCATGTGTTTTTTTTTCTCTAAAACATCTATGCTTGATTGAGATGTTACAGATTTGGTCGCCGTTATTAACTCTGGTTTGATAAACCTTGACATAAGAGACTGAACCAAGTTTCCCAGGTCTGTTGTCAAAAATTGCTGCATATGGTTGTCTGTTTAATAAAACTGAAGAAATGGTTATAACTCTCAAGGAACCCATATGAAGAAGTGCAGCTTTGCCTTTAAGGGCGTTTCTTCTTATGGCGTAGCAAACATCCTTAATTAAACGAGGTTTTTAAAACGCTTTTACATAGATGTCCAGATTTGGTATTACCAGGATAGTTTTTCCAACCCTTTCATAAATGTCCAGTCCAGATTTGGTATCACCAGGATAGTTTTTATCAGCCCTTTCAAAGATGTCCAGATTTGGTATCATCAGAGTAGCTCTTTCAGCCGGCTCAATATTTTCAAGCCACCTGCAATAAAAAAAAACGTGGTTAGAATGTCAAAATTAATGTCCACTGTCAACTCCTACACGTCTTCTTGGATTGATTACATTCGTCAGTTCTTTCATACGTTGAAGCGTCGTACTATTCTCACTATCAATTAACAAACTTAACTCCTTTTCATAATAACTATAACTTTAATATCTAAGTAAATATAATAAACATCCTATCACTCCAAGGTTCCACTCAAGACTGCCGCACGACTAAAACATACGTCACAACACGGCATAGACAATACGTCACGACTCAGCATAAAAATACGTCATAAAGACAATGGCGGGAAGAGCGTTCACTAACTATAATAGTCAAGCGCGGGAAAAGCGTTCAACAACTAATGAACATTAATGTCCACAACTCCCTATGTATAACAGCTGAAATGGACCAGATAGTTCAGTGATCTTTTCTAACTTGTGAAATAGTGTCCAGTCCATTGCAGGGCCATCCATAGACACATATAAAATGCCCCTGTGTCAGGTCTGTGATAATGGGACAGGGTCATCCATAGACAGTTATAAAAAAAGCCCCTGTGTCAAAGGTCTGTGATCATCTGTTATTTTTTTTTCAACAAGCTTTCAGCAGGGACATGTACAAGAAAATGGAATAAGTTAAAAAATAAACTAACTTTATTTACATCCCAGACGTGAATGTTAATATCCATTTGCTTTTCTTGCATCTGTTCACAGTTTCATCGAACATACGAACATAAGTAAGAGCCGCTATGTTTTAAAGCCATAACTTGTATATTTTGACTTATATTACATATATATTATGAGCCATATATCAATAACAGAACAAACTCCAGACATATTTATTATTGAAAGCTGTGCACAGATTTGACGGATCCTAATAGAATACGCACTTGTGTGGCTAATCCATATCCAAAATGATAACGAAACCAACACATTTTTACCAAGAACGTGTAGGCTTAAGATTAATTTGACTGGTTTATGGCTAATTAAAATCTACAAACCAATCAACAAATTTCTTTCTTGCAGGGTTGAAGAAATGTGCTCTGCGCATGCCAACTAAATGGAAACATCCGTTTCTTTTTCTTTCGAATGTTAAACCCCCCAAAAAAAAAAAAAAAAAAAAAAAACTTTAAAGACTGTGCGAGCCCTGTTATAATTTCGTGTATATGGAAAAAAAAAATTGTTTTGAAATAATTATTAAAGTTTAAAGACATTTCTAGTATGTGGAATAGGCTGATTCATACATATTTCATAGCATTGGTCTCGTTATTGTGGTGGTGTGCTTTTGTTGTAGTTACCTGTGAACAAATGCTCTTTAGATTTGGTCTCTTGATCTTTAGATTTTTTTGAGGAAACACACAATGTTTTCATCAAGTAATTTAATTGACAGTATGATGTAGTGAGACAATATTCAAGTGAAATTTAACTGTATTCCAGAAAAAAACAGCGATTCACATTCTTTGGTTTAAATAAGCTTGAAATATATATATATGTAATTATTTTGTAATAGAGACATAGGCGGAGATTTGACAAAGGGACATAGTCATACGGAAATGTTTCAAAAGTTGATAACTTTTTATTATTAGAGAATATTTTATTTGA
Organism: Lymnaea stagnalis; assembly: GCA_964033795.1. NCBI lineage: Eukaryota > Metazoa > Mollusca > Gastropoda > Lymnaeidae > Lymnaea > Lymnaea stagnalis. The sequence continues at coordinate 1,409,663 of CAXITT010000042.1, forward strand.
ATCGGTCGGCTATCTAGGTACCATACTTGCACCGTGAAAATGCTACAATATAAGAGCGTTTTACCAGTGAAATATTTATCCCTAAGCTTCCCTGTCCCGTAAATCTTCGGATCATTATTTCAACTCATTAATTCAACTACATTTGCATTTAATCATGATTTTGAGAACTATAGCTTTAGTATATACATAACCAGCTATAAAAAGGCTGGATAACTCTGGATGAAGAATGTTATACAGGTTATCCAAAGTATGAAAATCAATCAATAAACATGTGCAATTAGGGTTTATTCAAAGTGTGACAATCAATCAATAACATGTGCAATTAGGGTTTATTCAAAGTGTGACAATCAATCAATAAACATGTGCAATTAGGGTTTATTCAAAGTGTGACAATCAATCAATAAACATGTGCACTTAGGGTTTATTCAAAGTGTGACAATCAATCAATAACATGTGCAATTACTGTTTATTCAAAGTGTGACAATCAATCAATAAACATGTGCAATTAGGGTTTATTCAAAGTGTGACAATCAATCAATAAACAAATGCAATTAGGGTTTATTCAAAGTGTGACAATCATATAACTAGCAGTAAACATATTTTTCATAACGAGCAGTAATAATGTTGGATAATAGTGTTTAATAAATGATTAATTAGTTTAGTAGACTAGGGTGACCAAACGTCCCGTTTTTTCACGATCCTACCCGGTGTCCCGAAAAAGTCTCTCGGGACGCCTATATGTCCCGTTTCTAAAACCAAACACATTTTCAAATCACTAAAAACTTCCCAATTTATAATAAAACTTCAAGTAATATTTTGGCTAGCTGTGTAGCAAGTGCCAGTAGTGATGTGGGCTCGCGTGATGGCTGCACTGTTCCCCCCTCCACCACTCTGCCGACGCTGCAAAATTGTTGTTTTCGTTTATGATATGCCTCAGAGTTTAAATTAAATGACAAAAGTAAATGTAATGTAAAAAAGATTTCTAGGTCTCACAATAGTTAAAGTGAGCATAAACAGTTCCGGCGGAGGCCCCCGGACCCCCTTTAGCTGGAGGGTATCCCCCAACACCCTCCTTGGGTGTGTCCCGCTTTTTCCAGTTCATGCTTTGGTCACCCTATAGTAGACACAACGTAAGCATTAACTAAACAACTTCTACAAACAATTGTTTCGTGTAAATCCTTTATATGCATTTTTGTTTGTATTTATGCAATTGTGTCCGATCTATTATTGATGTGATTGTAGCAACTGATTTTGGGTATGGGAATGGTTTTTATCAAACTTACTAGAGGTTCAATGAACAAATCTTACCTCAGGTACCCGGTACTAGCGGTTTAATGTGCAGAGCTTAGCTGAGTTGTTGCGCTTGGCTTGAGTTCGTGGTACAGGCAATGAGTACCGGTGCGAGCTGACATTACAGGGGCTTCGAGGAAAGTGATTTTAAGATAAGAGGAGCCATTGACTTTTATGACTTTTTGAGTCAAGTTATGTTATAATATAATTTTTTTTTCCAATTAAGTTTTTAAAAATGTAATTATTTTATCAAACTAATTTTCTTAATATTTCTCTTTGTAAATCAGTTTTAATTTTTTTTCGTAATGAGTGCGATGTTTAGTAAACACTTGGTAGGAATGCTTAATATTGTAAAGGTTTAGTGGCACTACTTCACATAATGACTGTTTCTGTTCTATGACGGGCTACTTACAAGTTTCAAACGGCACTTTTAGTTTTAAAAGCAATATTTTGTTTTATTTTAAATCTGTTAGTTCATTTGATTGACTTCCACTTCTTTGCCTCATTAAATCTATTTGAATTTCAAAACACCAAGGAATCGATATACCGGAAATAGACATCTGAAACTATTGTTGGTGTTAATAAAAAAATAAATACATATATATGTGCATTTTAAATTGCTATTTACTCAAATAATCTAAGCTGCTTTAGTAGATTATATATATATATATATATATATATATATATATATATATATATANGGCCTGTACAACACAAGGGCCGCATTTGGCCCGCCAGCACCCACTTTGCGGCCCGCGAAGTAACGAAATATTATTTTTTATAATTATTTTATTAATTTAACCCCCCCCCCCCACACACACACCCACCCCGTCCGATTGTGCAAGCCTGGTCCCAATGATACAAATGATGAGTGTGTTTGTATGTGGTTGAAGATGAAATAATGAGAGTGTTTGTGTATGGTTGAAGATCAATAATGAAAGTGTTTGTGTGAGGTTGAAGATGAAATAATGAGAGTGTTTGTGTGTGGTTGAAGATGAAATAATGAGAGTGTTTGTGTGTGGTTGAAGATTAAAGGTATGAGTGGGGTGGCACGTGAAACTTCAGAACGCTGACAATAAATTTGTACCCGACATTTGACCAAAGTTTCCCATGCAATAGTAAAATAGCCCCCCGGGTGCTTAAAGTCATGGCCGCTGTGTGTTATATTTAAAAGGCTTCTCAGCTAGACATGTTTGACAACGTTTCCAGTGGTGGGTGATGTGAGCGGTACGATAGAACCGGGTGTCTTTTAAAAGGTGGCGACAAAAATCAATGTAAACAAAACATTGAAGCATACCTACCACAGCCATTACAGCCCGGGGGGGGGGGGGGTGGGGAAAA